>NW_006500065.1:1329158-1404717 GCF_000471905.2 Amborella trichopoda
ACCTAAAAAATTCACTACAATAAGTCTTTTGAAGCGTAAAAATCCTCAAATTGATCATCTTGACGTTAAGATATATGGATATGCGAAAAAATGAATTTCAAGTTTTAGAAATAGTACATTTGTTTTGTATTTTCTGAACCATCAGTTTTCAAGATTTTCAAGTGTTCATAGATCTGTTTGATCTATACTTTGTTTTTAAGGGAAAAAGTTTATTTAAGGTTGCAACCTTACCTCTACAGCTACAGATGCACCTTAAAAATCCATCGGAAAAGATAGTTTTAATGTTGAAAAACCTTTTGATTGATCATTTCGACATCGAGATGTATGACCATGAAAAAGAAAATGAAAAAGATTTTAAGTATCAGAAATAGTGCATTTTACAACATATTATCTATATCGTCCATTTTCAAGATTTTCATATGTTTATAGATCTATTTGATTTTAACTATTTTTGAAATTTAAAATTTTATAATTAGATATAAAAATACATTTTGAGATAATCCTAAGAACATTTTACATCAAAATTATATACCATGGTCAAATTTGAAGGTGCACCTTACTTGTACAGCTATAGATGCATCCGTATGCCAACTTCACATTTTTTGAAGCTTTAAATCTTATAATTAGAGATGAAAATAAATTTCAGGTCTTTACAAAGATTTTCAATACGGAAACGACATCTTTTGACGTCATTTGAAGGTGCGCCTTACTTTGATTGTTTAGGGTGATTGTTTAGGGCCTAAACCTTATACAAACCACAATCGTAAAAAGGGTTTAAAGCAGGAACTTGGTTAGGACCTGCCATAACCAGTTTGGTTTCGATCAATTCTCATCTAGATCGACGATCGAGATAAAAAATTTCTAGAACTAAAACAGTGTGGGTAAGCCTTTCAATTTAAATATGTTAGTGGTATTAATAGTTTTGATTGTGACATGTTAGGAGTTTGGTCCAAAAAAAATAATTAATTTTGATGGGGACAAGTTAAGGATTTGCTCGAATATAAAGTGATGTCATGTGCACATTCCAACAACCAATCCCATGTTTACACACTCCCATTCAATCGAGAATCACTTGTCCTTGGGCCGACCGCATCATATACCATGGTGAGGGAACTTTCGTCCTACCGCGGAATTGTAGGCGTCCTTTGAAATCAACTTAGTCATGGGCATATTGTAAAAGCTTTCCATGGCTTGGGTGACAATTTTATAAGTTCGTTTTCAAGCATCAAATCTTGAAATGATGGTTTAGAGTGTTTTGTTTTAAATATTTATTCTATAAATCATTTTTGTATTGAAAGTTGGGATGCACACAAATCATTTTGTATTGAAAGTGGGATGCACACAGGGATGCACACGATAAAAATTATTAGAGTACTTTTAAAACTTTTAAGGGCATTCTAATCATTTATTTTATGAAAAATATTTTTTTTTTAAATTTTTACTGTGTGGCCAAGGAAGGAGATCACCAAATTTCAGCCAAAAAAAAGTTTGTAGAAAAATTTAAAATATGATAGTGTTGTGGTGTGACATTATGACATGAACAATTATAGACCCTAATAACATATAAATTATATGTGACCCCACATCTTAGCCGTTCATCTGAATCAAACAGCTATAATTGTTCATACCACAATGTCACATCAAACAATGTTTTTTTTTTCTACCAAATACTTTTTGATGAAATTTTGGACATCATATAAAAAATTTAGGGCGAACTGGAAAAAATATAAAAAAATATTTTATGTAAAAATAAATGACCAAAATGCCCTTGCAATTGATAGGGGTATTCTAGTAATTTTTCATCATAAATATTTTTTTAAAATTTTTATCATTGGCATACTTTTTAGATCTATGCATACTCCAAATTTTGATTCAAAATTATTCGTAGAATAAAAAAAAAAAAACACAATGAGCCGTTTGATCAAGATCTGACAGATAAGTGCTAGCTTGTAAGATTGTGACTCAAGCCATCTCAGCCATCTACTCAGATCTGATGGCTGAGGGCAGAGGGGAAAGCTCTCCCATTTTGTTACGGGTGATATAATATAGCATTTTATTTTGGGTGCGTTTGTATAAGGCATCATTTTTTTTCAGGTAAATGTATGGCATTGACTTTATGCGATCAAAGTAAGGCGTACTTTCATAACATGACGAAAGATGCAGTTTTCGTATGGAAAATCCGTGTGATGGCCTAAAAAATATTTTATTTTTAATTATAATATTTAAAACTATAAAAATGATGTAGATTAAATATATCCATAAACATTTGAAAATCTTGAAAATGGATGGCTTATATATTACATTACATTACAAGATTTACCATTTTCATGATTTGAAATCTTTTTTCCAATATTTATACGTATCAAGGTCGATATGATTTATTGGAGCGTTTTGTAACCTCAAAACTACATTTCTCGATAGTTTTTTGAGATGCACCTTGTCTATAGTATGAAATTGACACTTCACAATTTTTTTTTTTTTTTCTTATATGAATTTCTTGTAAACTTTTTAAAGTTTTTTGGGACATTAAATAAAGTATTTTTATTTTATTTTATGGAATTTAAAGAATATTTTTAGAATTTAAATAATTGCTGCATGTCCTCTTTCATCTATTTTTTTATTTTTTCCTTATGCCCCCGGTTCGGAAGATGGAGTTTTGAACAGTCTTGTCCGCTATTTTGCGCTCGTTCTAAGATTAAAACTCTAAGTATGCAATTGTGTTTTGCTTGAAATTTCAGTTTCGGACTCCAAGTTCTAAATCTATTTTATTTCATTTTAAGGAAATGGGTTATTCAAAATTTGGGAGTTCTCAAATGAGATCGTCTAAAAAATCTTGTTTGGAACTCAAGTTTGGAACTGAATTTTTAACAAAAAATAATAATTCAGAACTTGGAGTTCCATACCTATAATGACGGCAAAATTACAAATAACCAAGTTCCCAATCAAGGACATTTTCGAAAAATTAAAAAGAGAAAAAGAGACACGTATGCAAAGACGTTTTATAAATACCCCTAAAATAATGATATTTATATGACTTTCCAAAGTGTTTTTAACTACGATGCCCCCCCCCCCCCCCGGCCCCGAACGATTATATTAAAAATACAGAAAAATAAAAAAATTGAAATTATTCGTCACGTTTTTAGTCTTTTTTAACACGGTGCGAGTCCCGTACAAATACCTTGAAAGGTTAGTTCTCTAACGCAACGGTTGTATCATAATATAATGCAACCACACTTCTAGAAAATCATGTTTGTGGTTTTTTATGACCAAAAATTTTGCACACACACTCTCTTCATCTCAATAATCAATCCCCCCAAATAATAATAATAATTTGACTGCTAGATATGATCGAAGTGAGTCAACTCCAACAACGAATTTAGACCATTCATTTGGTGAATTTCAAGATCTTAACCTTTACAAACTCAAAATTATTTTTTACGAAGTAATTTTTTTTTTAACTTTGTGTCTATTCAATGACACTCTTACAACCACCCATTTTGAAAGTTAAAGTACAAAAATGATTGTGACTTCATGCAAAAAGTAAATGGTCTCTTTGTAGACAATCCCAAGTGTTATTTGGTATCTCCAAAAGAAATTTGGATGTATTGACAAAACGCTTATAAAGTTTGGATGAGACCTAATTTTCCCTTGAAAATATTGCTAAATCCATCAATTATTTTACATTAAGGGATACGGTAGATGTGACCATATCAACATGTTTCAAACATCCAACGTCTCAGTGATAGATTTTGAATTTTTAAAATTTTACATATGAATAATCTCAACTATTATTATCATGAATTTGAAAATAAAATAAAACTTAAAACTTTAAAATAAATGAGTTTAACAATATTAAAATAAGCATACTAAAAGGTGAGAACAAAGTTTAAAATCAGTTTTATGAAAATTTAGGAAAATTTCATTTTATTTTCGAAATGTGAAGTCTCTTGCATTTCATTCTTTACTCGGGAGTCGTACTTTTTTAGAGCATATCATTTATGTGTATTTTATTTTATTTTTACACATTGGATTAAGCTCAAAGTTGGGGAGTCCCTGCATGCACAAATAGAAATATGCAATTAAAAGACTACAAAAATAGGACTAAAGCCTAGAGGCATTCTAGAATTTTATTTTTTCCATTTTTTTAAAAAATTCGTATTGTATAATAGAAATATGCAATTCTAATTTTGAACTTCATTTTATGTATAGATAAATAAATACAATTCAAATACACTATACAAAATTCAAAAGGTGGGACATGAGTATGAAATATGTACTACCATTTTAAATTTCAAAACTCAAATAAAAATTGCCTATAAAATTCTTGTTTAAAGTTTAAAGTCTATCCATCTATTCATATTTATGCTCTTGCTATATTCTTCTATGTATCAGTTCAATTTTATTAAATGTCCCTGAAGAGGCATACGCCTGGTGTATTTGGCATAATAAATTTAAGGAAACATATACAATAAGACCATTTGGAGTCACAATAAGATTTGACTACTAGATGTGAAAGTAGGCAATTGTATTTGCTCTTAACCTGAACTTTGTAACATATCCAAGTGGATGCTCCAAAATGTAGATGTGTTGAAAAGAAATACAGAATGTTTAAACAAATCTTAGACTCCAGATAAAAAACTAGATGACATCACATTCGGGGTCAAATTCATGAGTGCACTTCACATCAGAAACACATGCTCTATTATTTATACTGGGTACTGAGCAATTCCAAAGGTTTAATTCTCTGTTATGTCGGTTTAATTCTCTATTATGTCGAGGGAATATCGACCCATTACCTGTTAAGTAGGGACTTGTTATCCTTCGAGTCTGGTCTTCAAAAGGGAACATGTCTCAAGTGAATCGTAGGAGACGATTATCTCTCTCCTTGCGTCTTGAATACTACTCTCTCTTCTACTCTTGGTTCTTACCGAGGCACAATCTCTGAAGAGCTCTCTATCTCTCTACTAAACTGTGTCTTTCAAAAGTGCGACTTCCTCTTCAACCGAAGAGCATCCCTTTTTAGTGCTAATTTAGGGCTAATCATGTATTTCAAATCTTCGAATCTTCATCCTCCACCTTCATCTTGAGTTTATCTACTCATTTGAAGCATAAATCTTACAGGGCATGATCTTTATCTTCATACATGGTTTACCTTCTTGTATTTACCTTCGGTTTACCTCTTGTATTTAACTTCTCACGTTATTGATCTTTCTGTTATGTTATCTTTACAGATGCTATTGGTGGTGCTTCTCGAACCTTCGAACCCCATGATTTTGCAGAAGCAGAATCAAATATTCATCTTTATCATTAATGTTGATGGTAGTGGGTTGTAGCCGCTTCTGTTGTTCCAACTCAATTTATGCTAACCTTTTAAGGGTGATAAGAGCAAGGAGCCTAGAGTTCAACGGAGCTCATTTAACAAGAGAATTCTTTGTTCTTGAAGAAACAATTCCCTTCTTTGTGGAAACCAAGTTCGTAAAGCTTTTAAGGCTTTAACTGTCGGCAATGGGTTAAGCCATCGTTGAACAGTTCAATATTGTTGTTGAAACTGAGATGGATTAAGCCATCTCTAAGCAGCTTTAAACCATCGATGAAACTGAGATGGGTTAACCCATCTCTAGGCAGCTTTAGATTACTGTTGAAACTGAGATGGGTTAAGCCATCTCTAGGCCGCTTTAGACTACCGTTAATACTAAGATGGGTTAAGCCATCTTTGGGTAGCTTTAGATTGCATTTGAAACTGAGATGGGTTAAGCCATCTCTGGGCAGCTTTAGATTGCTGTTGAGACTAAAATGGGTTAAGCCATCTCTAAGCAGCTCGAGACTGCTGTTGAAATTGAGACGGGTTAAGCCATTTGAGACAATCCTTGACCTATTCTCAAAATCCATAGACTAAGACATGCTTCGATCATAGTCAAACCGGACACACTTGAATAATGAGAACCATACTCATCCTCTGTAGGTTCACTGTATATCTCCAAGTGGTTTTATTCTTAGTCTTTCATTGAGACTGAGTGTCCATACTCTTTCAAAGGCAAAATTATGAGTCATTAACAACCTAATCGATGTACTTGGTCCGGTGTGTGATAAAAGTACACCCAACAAAACCGCCCCGGAAGCTTCACACAAGAGAGAGGAAAACCTCGAAAGGGGTGTAGTGTTCGGCCAATCTCAGGTGGACCTCTTAACTTACAACTTCTTCATTAAGGTAGTGCATGCGTGCCTCTTCCCAAATGCGTTAATTAACGCGGGAACGGATAATCATTCCATCCGTCATTTCTCGATACAGCCGTCATTATATTCAAGGAGAAGACCCCTCGACTTCTTCACGAGGCTCTTTAAATCCACCCGCTACCCTGGTAATCAATCTATCTTCCTAGCGGTATCCGACTCTTCAAATTTTCTTCTAAAAATGTCATCTTCTATTTCTCCCGGGCGTCTCTCCATCTCTTTAAACCAAGAACTTACTGGCGCTCTTTGTGGCAGCGAGAGCGAGGAGGGGTTGCATACTAACACTCCTACGGCTATTGGCTGAGTCGAGGGTGACATAGGTTTCCCCACAACTTTCACTATTGTGGGACTAGCTTCTTTTGAGGAGGAGGCGCTTGCTGATAACATCGTTATGTCCCTCGAAGAGTGACTAGAGGCTGGGATGGTGCTGGACCCAAAGTTTAGGGAGATCGCAGCCCTCAGAGAAATGGTGGTTTGTTGAGAGGCAGAACATCACTAGAACATTTATAACTTTTATCGAGGAGAAGTCGAGCAGCTCAAGGACCTCCTATCCTCTGTAAGGAGGAAGCTAGCTAGGGTTAGTAAGGCAATTCGTCTTGGGGACTAATGTCCCAACGTGCAAGCATGTGGAGCTTCTCCTTCCTCTTCTTGCTTTTTCTCCTCTTTTTTTTTTCAATTTATGTAAGGGCTTTGTTGCTAATGAAGCTTCTTTGGGCTTGAATTCATGGCTTGCACTGCATAATTTTGCATCATGCATCATAATCCCTCATCTTCCGAATATGCATATTGTTTCATATGCCCCCAATTTACCCTTCCTACTTTCTTTCCTATTTCATGCAAGATAATCTTGATTTCAAAAAATTGAAAGTTTTAACCCCTTCCTTTCAAACAATGCTAAGGGCAACTAGGAAATACGATAACAAGACGAAAACGGATTTTCGTATTCTACAAGAAGTATTTTGATAAAATATCCATAAGCCATCATTATCCCGCCATTAGGATTCTTCAATTTCCGAGATGAGGAGGCCAAGTGTCATATCACTCTTTAAAAACACCATCCCTTCATAACATTTCATCTCCATCCTCTTCTTTGGAAATCTTCTAAGCAATCGCTTCTTAGCATCTTTCCTCTTTCTTTTCTAGCAGATCATTCTCTGTTAGAAAAAGCTTCTGTAACTTCTTTAAAGAGAAGGACCTTCCTCGAGGCGAACCTTACACATTTTCTTCAAGAAGGGCTTTCTTCGTCCTCTTCGACTCTCAGACAGTTCTGAGGCTTGTTATTTGATTTTATGAGAAGTTTTATGGCTTCAACCCTTCGATCTTCAAATCACGCAGGGTAAGTCTTTCTTCTTTTTCATCCATGTTTCTTTACCTTGTCCTACTTGCAATCTTTTTTTCCCTAAGCATATTCTTATACCGTAAGGAGGATCATGATCGAGTTCCCCTTCTTGTTTGGGTTTGATGCTTCTAAATGTATGATTCGACCTTCAATCTTCTGGTCTCAGGGTATTATCCCTTGATGTTCAATGCCTCAGAAAGATTTCTCCATACTCTACTCAACTACTTTCGGTGTTCTTTTAGAGTCTACCTGAACCTTACTAAGATGTTGACTTGGGAGTCAAAGACTTCCAATGAGTCCCTTTGATAGACTCTGGAACTGGGGCCAACTGTTTTCAACACATCAGGCTTTAGATCTATACTTGTGATATTCTTGGTCACCTTTGCTCGTTGGTTTGATGGAAACATCGGTTGCCTTCTGAGTTCAAGGGTTCAGACCTCATCCTGAACCATGAAGGCATCAGGTGTAGGTTTGAAAACCTTGAGCCCTGATTAGGATGAGTGGGACTAAAGGGTCAAATCTTGATCGGAGCCACAAAGGGCCTCGTCTATAAGTTTAAAAACACATATGGAGTCATATCCTTAATCTTTCAGTCATATGACCACTCTTTTCTTTTCTTTGCTGCAGGCCTCATGCGTTCCATTCCTTTCTCGAAGGAGGATGAAAACTCGAAGAAAAAGTGCATTGACATCTCAGTATCACGAAACTCTCCCATGTGCCAGTTTGATGGAAAGTTTCCAATACATTTCTCCTAGCCTGGAGACATCAACTTCTCGATGAACCAGGTTGAATGCAGGGAATTTACACCCAACTCCTACTGTGCCCTCCTTCGACGAGATCTCCTTCTTCATTTTTCTCATGCGAATACTGTCAAGCCCGAGACCTTTCCAATCCTAGAGCCTAAAATCTATGACTATAAGGCTTATTAGTCGGAAGCAGGTTTCATATGTGATGGTGAGTGCTGGTTCATCTTAGGCTATTACTCTTGGACTCGGGATGTATGCAAGAAATTTCATGCTCTTCTTGAAAGTGCAGGACTTCTTGGTGCCTTTGCGTGCTCAACCTTTCTATACGACCGCTGTTCAAATAGTGTGCGAGCCTTCTTGAAGACTTGGTGTGCTGAAGCAAACACCAACTTCTTCAGCTATAAAGAGAGCAACATGTGTCTCTTAAAGTTTCACTTCATTGGTGGCCTCTCCCTTCTGGGAGGGCACTATGAGGAATTCACTCCAGAGAATGAGATCATCTTCAGAGATGTTTCTTATCTTAAGCTTCGAAGGCCCAGCTATCTGAGAAGCTTATTCAAAGAATACATGAAATTGGCTGCTGCGAGCAGGAGTAAAGTGATCCCTTTTCAAATCTAGATCAACGACTACTGCGAGATGGAGAAGGCTAAAAGGGGAACCAAAGAATCCCCTCTACAATGGTTTTGAAACTCCTCCCCCTCTGACTGTGATGATACCTTGTCATCCTGATGTCTGGGACCAACCAACCTATTTGGTGTCCTCTTATGCCACTTCACACTTACGGACTTTAGAGGCCATGTGGTCAGACCGGAGTGCTTATATGTTGCTTGAAATATGGCCGACGACCATTGATATGCCTTAGGTTAGCCCGTGTTGTGTTGCATCTACAGTGGGTTAACCTCTGCAACGGAGAAGGTTCTGGGAGATGCTCGAACTCCTTTCCCCATCCATTACGTTTATGGGTGGCTTGGTGCCTACTTTTCAAGCGCTTATAAGTATTCTTTAACCTCTAACATCGACACATTCCCTTTCTTACTCTGCCTGATGGGCTGCAGGGCAATCTCCCATTCATCTGTCCAAGCAAGGCGACTATTCTGGGAGGATAATTTCTTTCTATTCAACCCTTTTCCTGTCTGGGGTACCTGAGAAGGACTCTTCGCAGATGAGTATGCTCTTGGGATTAATCCGAGGACCCCAAGTACTGATTGGGAGGTTATGTCCCTCATGAACATCCGAGGGTGTTTACATCCTTTGAGGATGGGCATAGGTTGATTAAGCCCTACTACCCTCATCGCTTCTCAAGACAACATCAGATGGACCAAGGTTGTCTTGTTCTCTATGACTTCACTAGGCATGGGTCCTGGTCAAATCTGCATGTGAAGTCGGTGTGGGACTCCTGCACATTGCAGGGTCAATCTTGTTGGTTAATCATTCCCGGCAACTGTTGAAAGTCTTCATGACTCACAACTATTGTGCTTGGTATCAAGAGCACCAACGAGGGTTCTTCCAGGGTCCTATTGACGACATGCATAACTTTCAAGACAATGAGAGTCATGGAACTCCTCTGACTCACTTAAAAACAAAGTTCGAGAGTGTTTCGTCATGTTGGGCACCCAAGTTGCGCTTCATCGAAGACTGGAATGTGATAAGCATTGACTAGTCCCAGGCTGAGGTTGTTCCACAAGGGGTATTTGAGGTACGTCAAAGTCCTGGGGGCACTCTCATTAGCCACGAGACTATGAGCAGATAAGAGGATCTGGCGGACCTCGCCAGGCCTCGGTTTTAATAGTCAAACCCAAGAGCGATAAGTCGTAGAAGGGTTCAGGTGCTCTAACAAGTGAACCTTCATCTGAGCACAAGGTAGAGAGAAAGGAAGAGGGGTCGAGGCCTCCTTCTGTTCAAGGAAGCTTGGTGGCAAGGAAAATGGGCAAGGGACATTCTCCCTCCCCTGTCGGCCTAAAAGAAATCAGTGGGGCTCATGATTCGAGCAAAAAATAAAGAGATCAAGCATCGAGCATGGCTCATGATATTGCCCCTTTAGCCAAGAAGGCCTTTATTTAAGACATAATCCTGTGGAAGGCTCTGGAGTCTGCTGACCCAGACTCTTAAGGTAAGAGGATGCCAGATGACTCTTCTCCTTTGAAGAGGTCCTCCAAGAAGGCAAAGAGTTTAGACACCTGAGAATAATCCAGGGAAACATATGCTACTCCTCCACTATCGATTGCTTTGGCCTTGGCCATTCCTAGCAGAATCACACAGAGCTCTGTGGCTAAGGCGGCTCCTTCTAAGCCAAGGCTTCGTTAGATGGCGACCGCTAGAAAACACGCAATGCCAGAGGTTATTGATATAGACCCCTTCTCCTCCCCAGAATCTCTAACTTTAAACTCAAAGGTGCATAGAGAAAGTTTTCCAATTACTGGTGAGAGATCGGAGGCTAAGAAAATGTAGACTTCAATGGATCCAAAAGAGGGGCTTATTAATGCCTTGATGGGACTTGGCCTTTCCCCAGGGTCAAGTGAAGACTCTTCTTCTAATCATGGCAAGACAGAAAGTTCCACTTCGAAGGCTGAACCTGCGGTGGATGAACTGAGGAAGCACAAAGGGAAAATTTTGCACCGAGGGGAAGGATCCTCCAGCAGTTAAATCATCCATTGTAGTTGCTGTGTTGAAAGTGGGCTCATCAACTACGTCATTAACTCACCGAAGCTGACGTAAATGCAGGACTTGCCATGGTCCATGGTATTTTGGATAGAGGCGAGTACTCTTATGGTGATCCTCCTGAGTCCTGACTTCCAGCTCCATCAGTCAAGTTTTACAGGACCAAACTTTGAGGTATTTGAAAACCCCTCCTTTATTCTTTGAGAGGGACCTAATCAGTCAAGTTTCTATTCCTTACATTTTCATTGTGATTTCAGGTTCTGTCTTTACTCAGACTGTGGCAAGCTTTGAAGTTGTGAGCTCTGCAACTCACCATTTGGGTACTGGATCTGGAGGAGCCGAGATCAAGGTTCTCAAGGTATCGAGTGCTACCAAAGTCCTTGAGGTGCCGGAGCATGATCCCCTAGAGGACTTGGTTGCACTTGCTGAGGATCCCGAGAGCCTAATAGGGTCAATGCTCAAAATCCTTCTTCCATCGGTAAATTTCACAGGGAGATGAGTGCCGGTGTAGTGAGGACACAGTTCAGAACGATTGAGAACAACTCTCTATCTAATCTTCAAGAGATTTCTTCGACAATCTCTCATATGATATCATGGGTCGGGTTAATGGGAGCTGATGAAGAGAAGCTCCAACAACCAATTGACTGGGTTACTCAAAACTCTCAAGTTATAACCTTTGATCAAGAGAAGCTTGCTCATACATTCCCTGTTTTGATAAGAGAAGGGGAAGAAGCCTACGCTTGGCACGAAGAAGTAGCTATAAAGACAAGGTAGGGCTTGGAGGTCATTTAGAGCTTGGTGGAGAGTCTCCGTGACCAATATGATCGAGTGGAGGCTCGCAAGACCATAGTCCTGGACTACATTGATAACATCGAGACCCTTCTATTGGCACAAAAGATAGAACTCAAGAGGGTCGGCCTATTCATGCCATCTTGCCGAAAGAGTGGACATCTCCTACCCCGAGGTTATCGACCAGCTTCGTTGATCGGATGAAGTAATTTTTGCAGCCTCCATTGCTGAAGAGGATCTTGCACAGATGAGGGCAGACATGGAGGCAACCAAGCAGCATGTGAAAGAGAAGACTCGAAGGCTGGAGAAACTTCTACATTGCTTCAAGAGCTTTTGAGTTGTCTTCAATTCTTCTTTTTTTTTTTTGAACTCTGTGATTGTTTGTAAAGGAACTGTGCTATTCTTCTCAAGATGTTTTTTTTTTTTTCTCTTTAGCTTTTTAAATTCAGCAAATACATTTGATGCTTCTAAGTCTTCAAAGGAATTTCTGTAGCATCTCACTAATTAGCACACATTCCTGCATACTTCAAAGATATGCTTCGATTAGGCACCTCCCAATCTTCATGCCTCCCTTTTTGTGGAGGGGTACGAGTGGTCCGATACTTCGTGGTTTTGAAAACCTCTAGAGAAAATAAAAAAGCACCATAGTTTAATGTCTTTCGGGAAGACCATATGAAAAGCCTTCCTTACCTTTTTATAAAAAAGGCATGGGTGGCCAATACTTCGAATCTTAAGACTCCAAGGCGTACTGTAGTTTTTAGTCATACAGGAAGGACAATCTGACGATGTTTTAGGTTATACGTTGTGGACTTATGGATGAGCCTTTTAGGGTCGTGCATCTCGGACCTTAACTGGACTCGATTTTATAGTCATGAGTGAGGACTACGCGGCAGATGTTATATAACATCAAGGCATAGTCTTTGAAAAGAGAATGTGCTAGATAGTTTAGAGTCTTGCAGCTTGCTCTATATGATAGGTAGTTTAAAGTCATACATCACGGACTATATGATAGGTAGTTTAAAGTCATACATCACAGACTATCCTTTGATCTTTCAAGGATAATATTTCTTCTAATACCTTCTGTTAATTGGAGGGATGACATCTTGTCCTGTCTCGGTACAAAGGAGGTATGCTTTGGCTAAGTATGCTTAATGACAATGGTCCATCCCATTTGGGCTAGAACTTAGGCTGAGGTGCGCCAATAAGACGTCTCATAGATAAAACCAAATCACCTGGTTTGAAAGACCGTATCCTTATAGACACCCCATTTTAAATTTGGCAAATTCTATGGTTTCCTGACCTTAGGACCACATTATTCTAGTAAATCCAAAATTCATAGTTCACACAGCCTACCCTGTGATCCAGACCCAATCTACCTTCCCGGACCCTGCAAAAACCTTGTTTTGACCTAGAATCTTGCAGACGCCCTGTTTTATCAAAACGATCAATAAAAATAGTAAAAAATATGTTTTGACCCAAATTTTCTTTGAAAGGTTCACAAGAGACTGAGGAACATACCCAAAGTAAAAAATTTCAATTTAGACATTGTTTGGTTTGGGCCCAGCCCAGACTGGGCGACACTAGGCTTGTTGCCTAGACTTGGGTGACAACACTGTGTCGCCCAATTATTTTTGTCCTAAATTGAAAAATTTCACTAAGTTTTGGATTCCTTGTCCTTTTGGGTGATTTTTTCCAAATTGTTTTAGGCGACACTACCAGTGTCGCCCAGATCCATACCCCCAAAGTTGAATTTTTTTGGATGGGGATTGTTGGTTATGGAAGTATATCCTTTCAAACAGATCCTTGGCCCCATTAAGTCTCTTTTTCGTGGCCATTCAAAGGGATATCTTGATTAAAAAAAACCCTAGACAAACTTCTGCTAAGAAAACCCTAACCTTTAGCCTGAAAAACATAGACAAAAGGCACAACAACCTTAGATCTAAACTATCTTAGGGCACAACCACCCTTTGAAACCAGAGATCTACTGGTCGACATCTGATCAGAGAGGCAAAGAGGACGCTGGTGCTGATACGGGTGAGCCCTCGAAGGCTCGGGAGTCCCAAGCCATTTGGCCCGGTTTGGTATCGTTCTTTAACTCTTTCTTTCTTTTTCTCATTGCTGTTTGATTTTGTTATGTTTTGATGCTTTGGATCATGTTGGCTCTACCATAGATTTGAGAGCAATTCTGCTCATTTTTGGGTAGATCTGGCCTCATATTTGAATTCGATTTGTCCCACTTCTCTACCACTGTATTTTCATAAGTTTAAGGTGTCAATATTATGAGATATCCTAATTGGAAGATCTGTCAAAGTTTCATTGTAAACAATTTGGCGCCCACCGTGTGGCGTTCCGAGCTTGATCCAAGAGCCAAAATACATTTTTTATTCACTGTTTTTTACTGATTTTAGTCACAGAAAGTACCAAACATCAGCTATGATCAGGACCTTGGGTTTCAGTGCTGCGAAACCCTGTTTGTTCTGGACAACACCAGCAATGTCGCCTGGGCGACACCACTAGTGCCGCCCAGATCCAACACGACACAAATTTAAAAGTTTCAAAATCTTCTGAAACTTTGCGGATATGCTCTAGGGTCTCTCTTGTAACTTCTCAAAACATTTCATATCAAAATAAAATTTTAGAAAATACCAAAAAAATATTTTACTTGATACAGACATGTTATATCTGCATTGTCCTGCTTTACTTTGTTTTAATTTATTTCATCATAAATTTATTTTTTCTACTTATTCCAAGTTTATTTTAGCCTTATTTCATCAAGTTTAACAAAATGAAAATAAACAAAACTAAATTTTTTTTTGGGCGACACTAGCAATGTCGCCCATCCTGCAAGGGAAACACCAGTAGTGCTGCCCGGGCGACACCATCCGTGTCGCCCAACTGTAGTGGTCCGACAAACATTCTGGGACCCCACATGCCTATTCCAGGGACTTTGGCTCCATGTTGACCAATTTTTTACCTAAAATAAATTTTTTAAAAATATAAAAAAAATATTTTGCTTTAAATAGTTTTGTTATGTTTTTGGCTTTTCGATTTGATTTTAGTTTATTAATTTTGACTAAAATCGTATTTTCCCTAATTTCACCATGCTTGGTTTAACTGTGTTTCATCAAAGATAAAAAGATAAAAAACTAAGAAAATAAAAAAAAATACATTGAGGGTTGCTTGCACCCTCCTTGAACCGCGTCCCGTTCGAGTCACCCTCGACTCGGGTCGTGCTCGACTTAACACGGACTGTGCTCAGTCTCACTGTTTTGACTGTACTTTCTTAGGGGTTGCCTACCCCTCCATCTATATTATGCTTCGAGCGAGCTTCTCCTCAAAGCGCGCATCTCTAGGCATGACTGGTGCCAAGTGCTCTCTTTATTTCTTCATTGGATTGTGTGCTTGACAATTTATTTTGACTGCGTGCTTCTTTTCACACTCCATCACACACCGGACCGGTAATGCCTAGGAAGCCAGCAAGCAAATATTTTGAAAACCCCCAAAATCTACATTAACGGCGTGAGGAGAACCTAGCTTTGAGAGTCAAGGCGGTTGAGATTCGCGTAACTTTAACTGTGAGTGCCCCTCCATAATCCTTTGCCTCAAAGCAACTCCGCGTATAGTAGGACCTGGTGAGCATCCCAGGACCTACGTGGGGACCTACATCCTAGTCGCATTTCAATAGTTAGGAACCCACCCTCAAGCCGAGCCTACCTATAATCTAGGTCAAATGTTTCATTTGCTGTGCTTTCTTATTTTTGTTGGCTAATCTTAGATCTCAGTCTAGACCCACTTTTGGTCCAAGATGATCCCTCTGGGTCCAAGTCCAGGCTTGTACCCAGCTTAGCCTAGGTCTAAATCAGGTTTCTCCTTGGTCCGAACTAAGGCCTCCTCTCGGTCCGAGCTGAAGGCTCGTTCCTAGTTCATATTTGATCCAGTCTAGGTCTACACCTGGTCTGATCATCAAAACTCTCTGGGTCCAAGTTCAGGCTTATACCCAGCCTAACCCAGGTTCGAACTAGGTTCACACCCAAGTCCGAACTAGGTTCACACCCAGGTCTGAACTTAGACCTACTTCTTAGTCCGAGCTTGGGGCCCGTGTCTGTCACAACCTTTTATCCAATCCGGGTCCATACTCGGTCTGATCTTCACAACCCTCTAGGTCCAAGTCTAGGCTTATACCCAAATCAGTCCAGGTCCTAACCAGGCTCTCACCCAGGTCCGAACCTAGACCCACTCTTGGTCCGAGCCGAGACTTGTACCTATCTAATCTAGATCTTAGTCTAGGTTCGAGCAAAGGCCTAAGCATAGATTTGCCTCTAGAGCTAGACTAGGCTTACCCTAGTTCAGGGTCTAAATTAAAACCCACTGAGTCTAACAAGTCTAGGTTCTAATCTAGCCTTACCCTAGGTCTTAGTTAAGGTTTTCCCCCTAGAGTTAGGCTCGGTCTGCCCTAAGTCGTTGAGTTTAGATCTTACCTAAATCTAGTTTCTAAAACCCCATCAAAAGCAATCACCATGTCAATCACTCAAGGCGACTATGATGATCGCTCCACGGCAGTCTCTAAGCTTAACCTGCCCAAAGCTAGGGACCAGTATGTCGCGATCCCTTGGGATTATCAACATAACTCAGGTCAATCCATTATCCAACACCCAGGTCTTCAATTAGAGGTAGAGCCACAAGGGTCCACTCCTAATTCTGAGATATGTGTAGTCTGAAAAGCTAGTTTAGCCCGAAAGACTCTGAATAGTCAAGGGGTCCGACCAGGCATCGTCCTACATGGCATTTTAGACAACCAAAGTAGAAGCCGAGAGAGGGAAGAAGTTCAGGCCGTACCAAAGGCCAATTCCCAAAACTCTAACCCAGATAACCTCGATGCACAACGACCTCAACACCATGACCCACCTAGGTCAAGGGGATCTAACCCAACCTCAAGCCACCATAGTACAACTCATGATCTCCTGAACACTGTACGAAGTAGAGGTGTCAACCCAAACCGACCCTTAGGCGAGATGGGCGTCCAAGCTACCCTTAAGAGTCTACTTGACCTAGGTTACACCGTTCACGCCCCAGCTTTTCGATCGATCCCAAACCAAGTTAGTGGTCCAATAAACAGTGCAATTTCCGCAACTGGTGGCGACACCCATGGATCAGTATGCCCCTCAGGCACAAAAATATCAAATCGCCTCGGTGACTATGGCTCATCAATCTCAAGCCCATGCAGGCCAACATGTACCCCAAGTTTCAGCTCATCAGTCTACGCTTAGGAACCCATTGACTGGTGGGCCTACTATCATGCCAAATACTCAACACGTAGGCACCCTAAAAGCGATGCAGGATATGCTTGTAGGCCTATGTTCATGAGACCCTTGGAGGCATGGAAGACCTTCCCCTGAGATTTATCATCCCAAAATTAGAAACAAGTTCAATGGGAAGAGCGATGCAAATACTCACATCAATGTGTACTTCCTCTCCGTTTGAGCTTTACAAGACAAGCCTAATCAGCTGAAGGCCATATTTTCACAAACATTGACCGGCGAGGCCTTGAATTGACATTGGAGAACAACGTCTATTCGACCACACATCACTCCAGACGAAATGTTCAACCTATTCGTCTCTCACTACCGCGAGTCGACACCAAGACCTCTCTTCTTGGGCGAGCTCAGTGCAACAAAACAAAACCTAGGAGAATCCTTCGAGGATTTCATCGATCGATTCCGCAAGGCGGCGATGCGGGTCATACAATATCCACTTATTGACCCAACCAAAATCTCCATAGTCTTAGAGAATGCCGCTCCTAAATACATGGCCTTCTTTAGCCAAGGTCTTATCCCTCACTCTTTCGACTCATGTTTGAGCGGGTGGCGCGACATGAAAGGGCCAGAGGGACACCCCTCATCGCTAAGCCTGATAATAAACCAATAACAACTCCCCAAATAAGAACAAAAACAATAATAAGGGGAATGCTTTCAGTCAAGTTAACGAGATCGTCGTTAACGGATCGGCTCAAGGTTTAGTTGCTCAACGCAACAAGGGGTCAGCCTAGAGCCAACGCTCAAAATAATAACCAAAGGCGAGAGGATACTTTCACCCCTCTCAAAGACCCATTAGAAAAGGTGTTGCAATTACTCCTGGCAATAAATATGGGTTATCTCCCGCCACTATCTGAACCACCATTTCAAGTCACGGATAAGAGTAGGTGGTGCAAATGGCATCAAAACCATGCTCATGATACTCAAAACTGCTTGTAATTGAAACAGGTGATTCAAGGGTTAATCAATAGGGGGGACATCACTGTTGCACTTGGAAATCAACTTGTCGAAGAACCTAATCAAAAGATGGGTATCTTCACAAATCCTCTCCCTAAAAATATGGTCACAACAACCAAAAAGTCAGGAGCCCAAGACAACTCAAAAGAGAACACTGTCATTCACATGATTGAGAGTGGACACGAAGAAGATGGTCCTAGTCAACTCATATTTGCTTGTGATCATCACTTTCAAGAATCCGAAGAAGATCTTTTGAGCTGTTTAAGAGGAAATCCTTCACCTCCAAACCTCGATAACCTTCCCAAATGGGACCGATATGACGAAGATGACACACTAGAGATTGATATGGTCAAGATTAATGAAAAGGGATCATCTTCCAAACAAGGGACCAACACGCCAAAGTCTCCCATTACTCTTGCTAAGGCTGACTCTATCGAGCTTAAGGCTGGCGAGGTTGATTCCCTAACTCGAAGAGGTCGAGTGATCAAACCCAATCAAATGATGGTCGATATGCTCGATGAAAGAATGACAAATACCTCAAAAGCTAGACAACCAGCAGGGGTCGCTGATCATGAGCCAAATAAAGAAATTCAAGGATCCACAAGCCCCTACGATCTACCAGCTCATCTCGAGGCTCAAATCTCCATCTTGGAGCTGCTTGCCAATTCACCAGAACACAGAGCCAAAGTTTGGGGAGGACATCATCCAATGTCAACATCGATACGATTTTGGGTCCCTCGAAGCTTGGCACATGCTCTTCTCCCAAGGTTTCCAACTAGGCCAAAGTTTGGGGAGTCAAGAGCAAGGCGTAACAGAGGCAATATCTGAATCTCTCCAAGCCAAAATCGAAAACGGGATCGAAGATCACTCAAGCGTTCTCTCACCTTATTGCAAAGTCGGATGAAGCCTTCATGCTATCTGGGCATTGTATCTGAAGGCATTCAAAGCATCGATCCTCTAGATGCCCATCCTTTAAAACGGTCAAAGGTAATCCTTGATTCCCCAATGGTCGAGAATTCCTCTTCCACACCTCAACACACACAAGAACTAGGGATTGAAGACCCTTTTGCTGACCTGGATTTGAAAGTATGCACAATCTTCTCTAACACAGCTAAGCGTGCTCATCCACCGATACAAACCCAATAATGAAATTGGTCGATCATTCCTCTATCTCGAGAATTGCTGGAAGCATACCAGTGACACCTTCAAGCCTCGGTGCCAAAAACCAGATAGGCGCAGGGTGGCCATCTAACCACCCTGCGCGTCCAGTCCCCAACATTTCTCTCTCGAATCCCATAAGGGACACCTTTTGGTTTATTTAAAAAACAGTTGAAAATTCAAAACATGATAAAACTGATAATAATGAAAAAGAATTTTAAAAAATGACAAACACTCAAGATAGCTTAATAACAGTGCATAGTACCCAAGACGACGAATTCGATGACCAAGATGAAGATCAAGAGAGCCAAGAGTATGAAGAAATCCCTCAACCTGAGTAACTCACTTCCCATGTTGAGCAATTCAAGAAGAGGTTCGATGGTGACCCAATGGCTATCATCGAAGAGATGGTCGACGTAAATCTAGGAACTGAGAAGGACCCAAGGCTAACCAAGATTGGAACCTCCCTATCTCCTAAGGAGCAGGAAAATATGATTTTCTTTCTCAAGAAATATCGCGATGTCTTTGCCTGGTCATACGATGATATGCCAGGGTTAAATCCCACATTGGTGCAATATTACCTAATAATCAACAAAGGGGCAAAGCCTGTAAGGTAGAAACTCACACGTCAAAAGGCCCTCCTTGAGCTTAAAATTAAAGAATGAATCGATAAATTACTCAAGGCAAAATTCATTACCCATGTCGATTACTCAGAATGGTTAGCCAACATAATGGTCGTACCCAAGAAAGACGAGATGATCCAAGTGTGTGTCGACTACAGAGACCTCAATAAGGCATGTCCTAAAGATAAATTTTCATTACCAAACATAGATGCCTTGGTCGACAACACTACGGGGCATGAGATATTATCATTCATGGATGACTTCCCAGGTTATAACCAGATCCTCATGGCAGAAGAAGACCAGACCAAGACTTCATTCATAATGCAATGGGGAACCTGCTGTTACTATGTCATGCCCTTTGGCCTAAAAAATGCAGGGGCAACTTATCAAGAGGTAATGACTAACATCTTCCACGATTTGATGCATACCATCATGGAAGACTATGTCGACGACATTCTTGTCAAGTTGAAGACCAGGTTTGATCATCTCACCAACCTGAGAACCATTTTCAAATGACTCCGAAAATATCAACTCAAACTCAATCCATAGAAATGTGCCTTTGGAGTTAAATCCAACAAATTACTAGGCTTTATAATGAGCCAAAGAGGCATTGAGGTGTACCCGTCCAAAATACGAGTCATCACTGAAATGCTCCCTCCCCAGAACATCAGAAAAATATGTGAGCTTCAAGGTCGCATACAAGCCATAAGGCGTTTTATTTCACAACTGGCAGACAAGTGCTCACCGTTCAATAGACTCCTTAAGAAAGGTACCTCATTCTTATGGGATAATGAATGCCAAGAAGCATTCGATCAAATCAAGGAGTACCTCACTAAACTCCCCATCCTTAGTCCCCCTAGTCCAGATAAACCCCTATTCCTATACATATCAGTGAAAGACAAGACCATGGGGGCAATGTTAGGATAATACGACGACCGTAGAAAAGAACAAACAACATACTACATCAGTAAAACCATGGTCAACTGTGAGACAAGATACACGGATGTGGAGAAGCATTGCTTAACACTTGTGTGGTCTATACAGAAGTTAATACACTATGTCTTATCTCATACAATTAAGCTCATCTAAAAAATCGACTCACTCAAGTACCTATTGAAAAGACCAGTCCTTAACGTATGTTTGGCTAAGTGGAAAATACTATTGAGTGAGTTCGAAATCGAATATGTTACTCAAAACTCAGTCAAAGGACAAGCCATTGCTGACCACTTGGTTGAACATGCACTGCCAGATAACCCTCCCGTCGACACAGATCTCCCTGATGAAAATTGCTTCACAATCAAGAAATCAATTTGGGAGCTATACTTCGATGGTACAAGGAATGAATATGGGTCAGGTGCAGGTATCATACTATGCTCAACCGAGAAGATTTTAATGTTAACTTCCATCAGATTGAATTTCCCATTGTACCAATAACATTACTTAATATGAAGCCTTGATAGCCGGGCTCAAGAATGTTATGGGAATGGAAATCCAGCAAAAACAAGTGATTGGTGACTTCTTACTTGTCATAAACCAAGCTCAAGGGATTTGAAAGGTGAAGGAAGAAAAGCTCAAACCCTATCAAGAAAAGGTGGAAAAGATGATCCCATACTTTAAGAAAATCACCTTTCAATACGTAACTAGGGAAAATAATCGGTTCACCGACACCCTTGCGACCCTTGCTTCAATGGTTGATATTCCTTCAGAATCACCACGTTTCTATTCTATATCAGGAACAAATATGACCCTTCCCCACCAAGGATTGAAAAAGAAATAGAGCAAGAAAATGAGAACAATGGGGAAGTGTCTCTCGTGGCTTCAAATGCACTAGGTAAGGCAAAACCATGGTTCCATGATGTTCTGTCCCTATTGAAAGATGAGTTATACCCCGAAGGAGCAACCAAAAAGGATAAAGAAGCCCTTCGAAGGTTTTCTATGGGTGGCTTAGTAAGAGGTAATCTCTTGTTCAAGAATTCCTTTGATGGCATCATTCTATGATATCTTGATCAACCAGAAATTGATCAAGTACTGATAGAGTTACACAATGTAGGAGGTCATTCTGAGGCAGCCGCCTTAGCTCAGAAAATTAGGCGCCAAGGCTATTACTGGACCACCGAGGCTGAAGATTGTTTGAAGTTCGTTAAGAGGTTGTAAGGACCCCAATTTTCCTAGATTAAAACACTCATAGCAATGGGGATGAGTGAAGGATGCTTACGTCAGCGCTAAGAAAGTAGGCTAACACCGCATGCGTAAGGCTATCGCCGCACGTAAAAGTGGAATAGCGCCGTCTGTATAAAGTAAAGGTAGCATCACACGTGAATGTAAGGGAACATAGCTGCGAGCATAAGAGGCAATGCCGTTTGAGGCATCGCCTCGAGTGAACTTGGGGCAGCGTGGCCTGTGCATTGCCACGCATGAACTTGGAGCAACACCGTCTGAGGCATCACCATGCGTGAAGAGAAGTAACGCCGTGTGTGAACCAGAGGTAGTGCCATGCGCAAAGAGAGTCCAGTGTCGTGCGTGAAGAGGGGGCCCAACATCGTGCGCGATGAAAGGCTGCCGTTGTGCATGTTTCGTCGAGAGTGTTGTAATTAGACCACCGGGACTGTTGGAGTAGGGTAGTCCATGAGGGGCTACTTCTTTTCCCACTTTTTCCTTTTTATTTTTCCCTCTTCTTTTTCTTTTCCTCCTTGTGCCACTTGCTGCCCTCCTTGTGCCACTTGCTGCCCTCCCTATGACACTTGGAGGTGGCTTGTTGCCACCTCACCTCCCCCTTCTCATTAACCATTTATCACCCAGCTCTCCTAGCTCTCTCTCTCTCTCTCTACCCCACGTTTTCCCCCCTTTGAACTCTTAGAGATTCCAGCCCTTGTGCCCACTGTTGAGAGTATTGAAGAGTGAGCTGTGTGGAGGATTTGGGATCACCATTGGAGCACAAGGTAAGTAGATTGTGCTATTATGTGTTCCTAGGGTGAAACATGATTATGTATGTATGTTGTGAGCATACGTGAATCATGATTTTTGGCATGAGATTGTATATAAATTGTGAGAAGAGAATAGGTTTGCATGTATGTACTCTGTTTTCCTGAAAATTGGCCCTCTTTGTATCACAAGTTGGGCACTGTTATCATTCTTGTGCGTCCTAAAATCCTGTGGAATGATACTTATGCGAGTCCAGTTTATGATAGAAAGGGTCTCATGTTGTTATCTATTATAGATTAGAAGTATTGAAGTGTTCTTTGTTGCATGCCATGGCTGTACTGTGATTTTCCAAGAAATCTGCATGCCTTTACAATGAGATTTTGAATAAGAAAATGATATTCGAATTGCCTACAAGCACCACCATTGGAAATATCTTTGAGTCTACTTTGAATTTGGTGTTTTAGTCTAGCTGAGATTCTTAATAGTTTGGAAGCTATGCTTCGATTTGTGCATATATGTCAATGTTAGCAAACTGTAATTAATTTCCAGGAATGTTACTTCTGTTGTATTGAGAGTTTGGTTATGCAACTGAAGTCCAAATGATGCAAAATTACTACCATTGGAAATATTTCTGAGTCTATTTTAATTTTCATGCACACATCGTGTTCCGATTCTTTATTTATGTAAAGTAATGCTTCGAAACGTGCCAGTAGATCATTGTGGATAGTTTTAGTAAAAATACAGAACTGATGTCTCTGATGTCAAGGGTTTTGACCGAACAAATGAGGTTCGTTTTCTTCTAAAACATTGCCGTTTGAAATATTTTTGAGTAAGCTTGAGATCACATGTTTAGTAATTTTTAAAATTCTCATTAATTTGAGAGTTATATGATAAATTGTAACAATATGTCATTGTGGGCAGCTTTTATAAAACTCAGAATTTATGCCTCTGTTTGCCACAGATTTTGACTTACAAAAAAGGGTCCATTTTCTTCCAAGCAATTGCCATTTTAACATTTCATGAGTAAGACTCAATTCACATGTTGAGAATTTTCTTGAATTTCTTTTTGATTGTGAATTATGAAGTAAATTTTAAGGACATGTCACTGCCTTCACTACACAACAGATTTCAAAAGAAATATCTCCATTCTTTTGAACTTTTGAGGGGCCAAACAAATCCAATACTTTTCAAACCACTATGATTTGAAAGATATCTGTATCTAGTATAAAATTAATTTTGGAACCGTCTTCAAATTCCAAACGAATCAAAAGTCATGACCCTATTTATTATCAGATGTTGCGGCTTGAATTTGCAGCTATAACACTCATTATGTGATATGGACACCTTTATTCTATGAATCTGACACTATTATTCTATGATATGGACACTATTATTCTGTGAATATGATAATATTATTCTGTGATATGGATGCTGTTATTCTGTAAATCTGATATTGTTATTATGTGATATGGACACCGCTATTCTGTGAATCTGATACTGTTATTCTGTGATATGGATACTGTTATTCAGTGAATCTGATATTGTTAAAATGTGATGCTGATACTGACATTCTATGAGACTGATATTGTCATTCTATGATATTGATACTGTCATTCTGTTTTACTGATACTACTATTCTGTGATATTAACACGGTCAATATGTGACACTGATACTGTCAGATTTTGCTATATGAATACTGTGATATGCGCCATGAACGCTATGCAATGGGTTCTCCATTGGTAGTGGACTTTCCGATTCTGTTATATGTAAAACTGATATCTGTGATATGACCATTATGCAATGGGTCCTTCATTGGTAGTGGGGTATACTGTACTGGAATATGTGACTTCTGAGTGTGCATGAGGTGATATGTAATCGTTGGCATACTATGAATGTGTGAGCAGATGTGATATTGACCACTACACAATGGGTCACCCATTGGTAGTGTGACTAGAATGATGAATGCTATGAGAACTCTTTGGCATGCTTTGTGTATCGCATGACCAAACGTTGATATGAGTGGGTACCTGCTTTGAGAGTATTGCAGGGCTTGCCTGTGTGATTGATGCCAGTAAGGTGGCATGCCTTGGGGTGTAATGCACTGCCTGACTTTGTGAGTGCTGTGGGATGAAAATATGCTTTATTATGAAATAATAGTATGCTCCATTGTGATAAGTATGTATACTGTAGAACATGTTTGGTTATAGATGAATAAGTGATATTGAGAAATTTATATGATGATACTCTTGAGTAAAAGGTCTTTTTGAACTGGTATTTCATATGATATTAATTATCCGCACTGTGAATGTGAATGATAACTACAGTATTGAACAAATGAGAATTTTGATATCTTATATTGTGGCTGTTCTATCATGAAAATCATCATCCTATAATTGTGACATAGTTGTAATGCATGACTCCTGTTTTATGAGCATGGTTTAGAACCTTGATATGTGTTGTGAGGTAGTATTCATAGGAAGGGAAGTATGATGCTATGATCTACTTTGGGATTTTTAGCTCATTCCTTTGCTTTCACCCTTGTAGTGTGACTGAAATGATGAATGCTATGAGAACTCTTTGGTATGCTTTGGGTGTATCACATGACCAAATGTTGATATGAGTGGGTACCTGCTTTGAGAGTATTGCAGGGCCTGCCTATGTGATTGATGCCAGTAAGGTGCATGCCCTGCAGTGCAATGCACTAACTGACTTTGTGAGTGTTATGGGATGAAAATATGCTTTGTTATGAAATGAGAGTATGCTCCATTGTGATCAGTATGTATACTGTAGAACATGTTCAGTTATAGATGAATAAGTGACATTGAGAAATTTATATGATGATACTCTTGAGTAAAAGGTCTTTCTGAACTCGTAATTCATATGATATTAATTATTCGCATTGTAAATGTGAATGATAACTACAATATTGAACAAATGAGAATTTTGATATCTTATATCGTGCCTGCTCTATCATGAAAAGCATCATCCTATAATTGTGACATAATTGTAATGCATGACTCCTATTTTATGAACATGGTTTAGATCCTTGATATGTCTTGTGAGGTAGTATCCATAGGAAGGGAAGTATGATGCTATGATCTACTTTGGGATTTTTCGCTCATTCCTTTGCTTCCACCCTTGTAGATTGACTGCTGCAGGTCAAAGGAGGGCGGTGATTGTGTTTGATGGATTGAAGGTCCGCACTCGATGAGATGATCTCCTTGTCTTTGTAGGTGTCAACTGGCCTTCGGCCATATAGTGTTGTTTGTGAAGCTTTGTAATTTTGTTAATAGGCTTTGGTGCCTTGGATGAATTGTAATATGATAGATATTGTAAAGAATTTTGGATACAGTATATGTATATGACTTTTGGTTTTAATTTATCTAGCTTTTGTTTTGGTTCTTGTAGATTTTAGTTTTATTTCTCATGGTTTGCTTTGATTCCACACTCTAAACACGTGTTGATGCCACTCCCACCTGAGTGACGTACACGATCTCTGGTCGCGATCCCGCACTCTGTCGCCCTCCGGTTTGGGACGGCATGGATCAGAGGGCAGGGTCGTGACAGTTATGGTATCAGAGCAGCCATACTAGATTCCTTGGGTTAGGGAGTTTTTAGGAGTGTCCTTAGATTGGTTTTAGAATTGAGTAGTGACTGGGTGTTCTTGTAACTAGGATGAAGATGCTGAGGGCTCGTGGCTACTACGCAAGTTCCAACGACTACAACACTGAGGCCCTCGGTGAATTTTGTAGAACTCTGGGGGCTATGACACAATTGAGGAAAAAGTCGATGCCGGCCCTATCCACCCCTAACCTTGAACATAATGATTGTAACCTAATAGAGAGGTTTAAGAGGCTGGCACCCTCAACTTTCTTAGGGCAGGGAAGTGTAGAGAAAGCTGAGAGGTGGTTGATGCAAGTCGAAAAGATTTTTGAAGTTTTACAGTGCTCTGATGAGCTGAAGTTGAGATTAGGTGCCTTCATGTTAGAAGGGGACGCCGAACATTGGTGGCATTCGGTCCAGCAGGACTGGAAGGATGAGATAATACCAACTTGGGAAGGATGTTTGGAGGCCTTCAGCAAAAAATATTTCCCTGAATCAGTAAAAGAAAGGAAGGAGGTTGAGTTCATAGAACTACAACAAGGGAATCTAATCGTTGATCAGTATGTGGCCAAATTTTTAGAGTTATCCCGATATGTGCCACATATCATGAATATGGAGGCTAGAAAGGCGAGTAAGTTCTAGAGAGGGTTGCGGCTTGATATTAGAGGGAGAGTTCTATCGGCCAATCTTAAGGCCTTCTCTCGATTGGTGGATCTAGTCAAGAAAGTGGAAAAAGATTGTGATGACCACCGATTGAGGAAGGAGAAGCAAAGGACAGGGCCTCCACCCTTTGGGGGTCCACAAGAAAAGGAAAGTCGAAGGAATGGCAAGGCCCAAAAGATCTCCCCGGGCGATGTCAAGCAGAGCCAGCTCATAATTATACCTCTTGTGGGAAGCGACGCCATGTGGCTTCTGAGTGCTGGTTAAAGACAAAAGCATGTTACAACTGTGGCAAGTCGGGCTACCTAATTAGAGATTGCTCGGCATTGAAGAACGTGCCCAAATCCAAGACTCAGGGTCGGGTCTTTGCACTTGATGGGGAAGGAGTTAAGGCCTCGACTTCAGAGAGCTAAAAGTGTGTTTTGATTGTAATGTGAAATCTAAAATGTTGTTGGACCTTGTTTCCTCTCACTGTTGCTGTAACACCATATTTTGGCATGTTTAATAGAGTTTGAACTTTTATGGCTTGGCTGCGCTTAAATTGTGTGTAACTGATTAGCGATCCTATAGAGATCCTTTTAATATGATAACTATGTGGAACTTTGCTTGAGGGGTGTGTCCTCCCCCATCTAGTGAGAACTAATACGTGCCATGTGATTGAAGTGTTAAGTGTTCATGCTGTGACCCGTGTGGTCAATGTTATAATGAGTAATATGTGATGTGTGAAACATGGTATGAAAGTAGTAAGTGCTACGAGGTTTCTTGAAACATGGTATGAAATTAGTAAGTCCTACGAGGTTTCTTGAAACATGGTATGAAAGTAGTAAGTCCTACGAGGTTTCTTGAAACATGGTATGAAAGTAGTAAGTGCTATAAGGTTTCTTGGGCATGCTTTGAGCATACTACATGACCCTAGTTGATATTGTGATTGTGATAGTGAGGTGCCTACTTTGAGCGTATTGTAGGGCCTGACTTTGTGATCCTGTGGTGCATGCTTTGAGTGTATTGCATGGCCACGACCGAGATTGTAGGGTGCCTGCTTTGAGCGTATTGCAGGACTTGATATTGTGATTGTACCTTGGTGCTTACTTTGAGCGTATTGTAGTGTTCGACCTGTATTTTTGTGGTATCTTCTTTAAGCGTATTGCAGAACCTGATATTGTGATTGTACCATGGTGGTTACTTTGAGCGTATTATAGGGCCTGACGTTGGGTTTCTGTGGTACCTGCTTTGAGCGTATTGCAAGACTTGATATTGTGATTGTACTGTGGTGCCTACTTTGAATGTATTGTAGGGCCTGACTTTGTATTTCTGTGGTGCCAGCTTTGAGCATATTGTAGGACCTGATATTGTGATTGTACCATGGTGCCTACTTTGAGCATATTGTAGGGCCCGACTCTGTGATTTTGTAGTGCCTGCTTTGCGCGTATTGTAGGACCTAATAGTGTGATTGTACCATGATGCCTACTTTGAGCGTATTATAGGGCCCGACTTTGATTCCTGTGGTTCCTGCTTTGAGCATATTGCAGGACTTGATATTGTGATTTTACAGTGGTGCCTACTTTGAGTGTATTGTAGGGCCCGACTCTATGATTCTGTGGTGCCTGCTTTGAGAGTATTGCAAGACCTAATATTGTGATTGTATCGTGGTGCCCACTTTGAGCGTATTGTAGGGCCAAGCTCTGTGATTTTGTGGTGCTCGCTTTGAGCGTATTGCAGGACTTGATATTATGATTGTACTGTGGTGCCTACTTTGAGCGTATTGTAGGGACCGGCTCTGTGATTATGTGGTTCCTGCTTTGAGCATATTGCAGGACTTGATATTGTGATTGTACCATGGTGCCTACTTTGAGCGTATCGTAGGGCCCGGCTCTATGTTTCTATGGTGCGTGCCTTGAGTGCATCACATGATTGATATTGATGAGGTACCTACTTTGAGCGTATTGCAGGACCTGACTCTCTGATTTGAGGTTCTGTAACTCTGTGGTGCCTGCTTTGAGAGTATCACAGGACCTGCCTTTTTGATTTCGTGACTCTATGATTCTGTGATGCATGCTTTGAGCGTATTGCATGACCATGATTGATACTGATAGGGTGCCTGCTTTGAGCGTATTGCAGGACCTGGTATTGTGATTGTACTAAGGTGCCTACTTTGAGCATATTGTAGGGCCTAACTATTTTG
Organism: Amborella trichopoda; assembly: GCF_000471905.2. The sequence continues at coordinate 1,358,340 of NW_006500065.1, forward strand.
ACTGATACTGATAGAAAGCCTGCTCTGAGCTTGTAATAGGGCCTGACCTTATGACTTGGTGATGTTGTGATTCTATGGTTTTATGTTTCTGTGATACCTTATGACTTGATTTGAGTTATGTGTGCCAACTTGTTAATGTTGGCTGGTTGGGCTAACAGAATATCTAAATTGCTAAGATATCTGAATGGTTAGTGGATGACACTGTGGGTGAAATATGAACTATAGACTATGTAATGCTGAGGATAAGACTATAGACAGTTGTATGGGATAGTAGTGGATGTGTGGGCGCCCTCCCCCAATTGTTGAATTTCATATATATGATTTTGGGGACAAAATCCTTTTTAAGGGGGGGATGATGTAAGGACCTCAATTTTCCTGGACTTAAGACACTCACAGCAATGGGGATGAGTGAAGGATGCTTATGCCTGACGTTAAGGAAGTAGGCTAATGATTAAAGAGGCGTAGCGCCGTCTGTGTAAAGTAGAGGTGGCGTCGTGCATGAATGTAAGGGATCATCGCCGCGAGCGTAAGAGGCAATGCCGTCTGAGGCATCGCCGCCCGTGAACTTGGGGCAGTGCCGTCTGTGTATTGCCGCGCGTGAACTTGGAGCAACACCGTCTGAGGCATCATCGCGCGTGAAGAGAAGTAACGCCGTGTGTGAATCAGAGGTAACGTCGTTCATGAAGAGAGCCCAGTGCCTTGCACGAAGAGGGGGCCCAGCATCGTGCGCGAAGAGATGACGACGCCCACAAGTGTTGTGGTTAGACCACATGGACTATTGGAGTAGGGCAGTCCATGAGGGACTACCTCTTTTCCCTCCTTTTCCCTCCTTTTCCCTTCTTCGTTTCCCTCTTATTTTTCTCTTTGTCCATGTGCCACTTGCTGCCCTCCTTGTGACACTTGCTGCCCTCCCTATGGCACTTGGAGGTGTTGCTGCCATCTCACCTCCCCCTTCTCCTTACCCATTTATCACCCAGCTCTCCTAGCTCTCTCACTCTCTCTACCCCATGTTTTTCCCCTTTTGAACTCTAAGAGATTCCAGCCCTTGTGCCCACTGTTGAGAGGCTTAAAGAGTGTGCTGTGTGGAGGATTTGTGATCACCATTGGAGCACGAAGTAAGTAGATTGTACTATTATGTTTTCCTTGGGTGAAGCATGAATATGTATGTTTGTTGTGAGCATAAGTGAATCATGAGTTTTGGCATGAGAGCGTATAGAAATTGTGAGAAGAGAATAGGATTGCATGTATGTACTCTGTTTTCCAGCAAATTGGCCCTCTTTGTATCACAAGCTGGGCACTGTTATCATTCTTGTACGTCCTGAAATTATGTGTAATGATACTTATGTGAGTGTAGTTTATGATAGAGAAGGTCTCATGTTGTTATCTATTATAGATTAGAAGTATTGGAGTGTTCTTTGTTGCATGCCATGGCTGCACTGTGATTTTTTGGGGAATCTGGCTATCTTTGTAATGAAATTTTGACTTACAAAGTGATATTTGAATTGCCTAAAAGAACCACCATTGGAAAGAAATTTGAGTCTACTTTAATTTTAGTGTTTTAGTCTTGCTGAGACTCTTGATAGTTTGGTATCTACGTTTCGATTTGTGCATGTATATCATTGTTAGCAGACTGTAATTAATTTTCAAGAATGTTACTTCTGTTGTGTTGAGAGTTTGACTTAGAAACTGAAGTCCAAATAACGCAAAATCACCGCTATTGGAAATATTTCTAAGTCTATTTTAATGTTCATGCACACGTCATGCTCCGATTCCTTTTTATGTAAAGTAATAATTCGAAACATGCCAGTAGATCACTGTGGACAGTTTTGGTAAAAACTGTAAAACTGATGTCTCTGATGTCAAAGGTTTTGGCCAATCAAATGAGGTTCGTTTTCTTTCAAACTACTGCCATTTGAAATAGTTTTGAGTAAGCTTGAGATTACATGTTTAGAACTTTTCGAAATTCTCCATAATTTGAGAGTTATATAATAAATTGTAACAATATGTCACTGTGGACTCATAATTTATGCCTCTGTTACCAGAGATTTTGATTAACAAAAAGGGATCCATATTCTTCCAAACTACTGCCATTTGAACGCTTCATGAGTAAAATTAAATTTACATGTCGAGTGCTTTTTGGAATTTTTTTTTGATTGTGAGTTATGAAGTAAATTTGAAAGACATGTCACTACCTTCACTGCATAGCAGATTTCAGATAAATTATCTCTATTTTATAAACTTTTGAGGGGCCAAATAAGGTCCAATTGTTTTCAAACTATACTGATTTGAAAGATATGTGTGTCTAATGTTAAATTCATTTTGGAACAGGCTTCAAATCTTAAACGAATCAAAATTTATGACCCTATTTATGACCAGATGTCACGGCTTGAACTTGCAATTGTAACACTCATTCAGTGATATGGACACTTTTATTCTGTGAATCTGATACTGTTATTATGTGATATGGACACCATTATTCTGTGAATCTGATATTGTTATTATGTGATTTGGACACCCTTATTCTGTGAATCTGATACTGTTATTCTATGATATGGACACCATTATTCTGTAAATCTAATACTGTTATTCTGTGATATGGACACTGTTGTTCAGTGAATATAATATTATTAAAATGTGATGCTGATGCAGGCATTCTGTGAGACTGATACTGTCATTCTGTGATATTGATACTATCATTCTGTGATACTGATACTGCTATTTTGTGATATTAATATGGCCTATATGTGACACTGATACTGTCTGATTTTGCTATATGAATACTGTGATATGCATCATGAACGCTACGCAATGGGTTCTCCATTGGCAGTGGACTTTCTGATTCTGTTATATGTAAAACTGATATCTGTGATATGACCACTATGCAATGGGTCCTCCATTGGTAGTGGGGTATATTGTACTAGAATATGTGACTTCTGAGTGCGCATGAGGTGATATGTAACTATTGGTATACTGTGAATGTGTGAGCAGATGTGATACTGACCACTATGCAATGGGTCACCCATTGGTAGTATGACTAGAATGATGAATGCTATGAGAACTCTTTGAGATGCTTTGGGCATATCGCATGACTAGACATTGATATGAGTGGGTACCTACTTTGAGAGTATTGCAAGGCTTGCCTGTGTGATTGATGCTAGTAAGGGGCATGTCCTGGGGTGTAATGTACTACCTGAATTTGTGAGTGCTATAGGATGAAAATATTCTTTATTATGAAATGAGAGTATGCTTCATTGTGATAAGTATGTATATTGAGGAACATGTTCAGTTATAGATGAATGAGTGATATTGAGAAATTTATATGATGATACTTCTGAGTAAAAGGTCAATGTGAATGATAACTACAATATTGAACAAATGAGAATTATGATATCTTGCATTGTGCTTGCTCTATCATGAAAAGAATCATCCTATAATTGTGACATAATTGTAATGCATGACTCTTATTTTATGTGCATGGTTTAGACCCTTGATATGTGTGGTGATGTAGTATCCATAGGAAGGGAAGCATGATGCTATGATCTACTTACTGGGCTTTTTAGCTCATTCCTTTATTTTTACCCTTGTAGATTGACTGCTGCAGGTTGAAGGCAGGTGGATGGTGATCGTGTTTGATGGCTTGAAGCCCGCACTAGATGAGAAGATCTCCTTGTCTTTGTAAGTGTTAGCTGGCCTTCGACAGTACAGTGTTGTTTGTGAAGCTTTGCAATTTTGTTAATAAGCTTTGGTACTGTGGATGAATTGTAATATGCTAGATATTATAAAGAATTTTGGAGACAGTATATGTATATGATGTTTGGTTTTAATTTATCTAGCTTTTGTTGTGGTTCTTGTGGATTTTAGTTTTATTTCTCGTGTTTTGCTTTAATTCCGCACTCTAAACACGTGTTGATGCCACCCCTAGCTGAGTGAAGTACGCGACCTCTAGTCGCGATTCTGCAATCTGTCGCCCTCGAGTTTGGGACGACAAGGGTCAGGGGGCGGGGTCGTGACAGAGGTGTCCCACATGTCAACTTTATGGAGACCTCATCCATGCATCGTCCACACCATTCAACTCAACACTACCCTTATGTCCCTTTGCCTTGTGGGGTCTTGATATCATCAGAACGTTCTCGTCGAAAGCCTCAAACGACCACCGTTTTATATTAACGGCTACATAGTTCTTCACAAAATGGATAGAGGCTGCATCATTTGTCAAAATTGAGGGACAACATGTTGCCCGTTTCATAAGGAACAACATTTTATTCAAATTCGGTGCTCTTGAGTCAATCATTACTGACAATGGATCTAACTTCAAAAATCAATGGGTCACTAAGGTGTACAACAAGTTTGGGATAACGTAGAAGTTCTCCACACCTTACTACCCTCAAGGAAACAGACAAGCAGAGGCCACGAACAAAGGACTTCTTAGAATTATAGATAGAACGATATAAAGTGGCAAAGATTGGCATGAAAAGTTAAATGACGCGCTATGGGCCTACTGGACAATTGAGAAGACTCCTACTGGCATGACCCCATGCTCATTGGTGTATGCAATGGAAGCAGTGCTACCCATTGAAGTTGAGATACCGTTTCTCTGAGTGCTTATTCACAAAAATTCAGATGAGGAACAAATGATCGAAGCACGAATCGCTGCCCTCATTACTTTGGATGAAAGACGACTACGAGCAACACAAAATATTGTTGCTTGCCAGTGTAAAATCAAGAGGGCATACGAAAGAAAAGTTGTTCCTCGACAATCCAGAGAAGGGGACATGGTACCCAAGAAAATCTTCCACACTCCTGCAAATCCACACCCTTTAAGCAAATTCAAACCTAATTGGGTGGGGCCATTCGTGGTTACCCGAGTGCACACAAGCAATTCTTACAAGATAAACCCCATTAATGCGATGTATCTCAGAAAATACTACTCATAACGGGCTCAAAAGCGTGACGAAAACCTAAAAATGCATCACAAAGAAAAAAAAAGGATGTGGTGAAAACCTGAAAAAGCATCATGGGTAAAAAAAAAAAAAAGGAAAAAAATAATAAAAGGATATATCTGATTCAAAACCTCAATTACAAACAAGTACCTGGGAGTTACAACAATGTTGCACAAGCAAAACACTCAAGTACAGACAAGTACTTGCAAGTTCCAACAAAATTGCAAAAGCAGACCCTGAGGACGAAGACTCCTCCTAAACCCTGCAGGTTCCCAATAGAAACAACTCAGAAAGATGTAGAAGGGTGACATAAATGGAAAACCGAAGTGACTTTGACGAATCCTGAAAGAACGTCAAGACCTCTCCAAGATGGAAACCTGACAAGAATCTAGAAAACTATTCATGGACCCGCGAAGCACAGGATGAAAGCTCAAAAGGTAAAAGGACAACTTCGAGACTTTTGAGTTTTCACATTCCCCCAAGAAAATCCTTTCATCATCTTCGGGTAAAACGCAATAAAATGACCACCAAAGGGACCACAGGTGACAAAACTGTAAGGCCCGTCCTTTTGAAAATGCTTTTCAAATTGACTTTTAAATCTTCCATTTTCAAAAACAAAACCCTTTTAGAAAGGACTTCCTCCATCACTACAAGAGGTTAAACTGTTAGTCGATTTGGCCTCGTTCTCGAATCCAGCTTTTTACACTTGTTATGAAGGCTCGAAACTAGCCAGGCACTCCATGGTTGTATGAGTATAACTACCAACTACCATATAGTGAAGATGGGTGAACCTTGCCAATGATGATATTGGCTAGTCTGGGAGCGTTTTTCTCTCGACTGGATCCCCTAAGGCAAAATGAGGCAAGCTCATCCCTGGGTGTGCGTATGATGATCCAATAGCTAGGAATTCAAGACAAAAACCCTGCAACTAGGGGACTGAATGTGTCAGAATTCAATTTGAAAAGAGTGTGCAAAAAAATTGAAAGTGTTCCACTGTGCTTCGGTGAATAAAATCGCACACTCACTGATGAACAAGAACCCCCCAACAGGGGCAAGTTGAAAAAGACGTCCCAACATGGGCAACAACGAGGAGTAAATAAAAAAAGGATTCCATTATCACAGAAGATCAATCAGAACAAAAAATAAACTTTTGGGTATCTCAAAACTCTGATTTTATTCATCCATTGAAATGGGCTTATCACAGGCGTTCACGCCATCAAACTTGGCCTTATGGCCAAAATTTCTAATGTCCTAACAGACTTCAACAAAAATAAAACTATTGAAAAATAATGTTCATCATGAGATCAAGTTATTCACGCCAAAAAAAACTAAAAATAAATAAAAAGATAATATTTGGCTATTCAGTCTTCGGCTTCGGATCAACATCCTTCTCCTTGAGTTCTGCCACGAAGGCCACCCATCGAGCCAACGACTTCAGCCTCTTCTAAGCTGATATCAGACACATCCTCATTGGATTTGATTCGTTTATTTGAATAAGAGGTGCCATCTTCTCGAGGAGGCATGAGATCCTGAGCAAGAGCAGAAGATTCATCACAAAGTCTCGAAGCCTTGGGACACAGTGGAAGAGGACAGACACGTTCCCAACAAGAATTGTAGTTGGAAGTGGTTGTGAGCTTGTCTTACTTGATCAACCCCTCATGGGAAGAAGACTTCTTCCCCTTCCATGACAAACCTGTCTTACCAAGAAGAGTGGAAGAGTGTCGTCGAAGCGGAAAAATAGGACGACGATCGATCGTCTATCTTGGGGAAGTGTTATTCTGAGTAATGGCGAAACTGGCGAAGCACCCTTTGAGGGAAATACCCCTCTGTGAAGTGCTGCCCCGTCAGAATGAGACATGAATGCCCCATAGCAGGTAGAAACAAGGGTACATTCTCAAGACCCCTGATCACCTAATCGAATGATGACAGCCTATCAAGAATCCTGCAATAATGGTTGACATCATGAGGTCCGGTGGAGTCATTGACATACGCCAATCCCAGAGCAGCAGATACAACCATCGTTGATCGAGGAGGACGGACAATGGCGATGTGGTCGTAGGCCCAAATCTACAGAAAATAGAACCCAAAATCATCCCAAAGGGTCAAGACAAGAATCCAGAACCCCGGAGCCATCTGAGGCAAAATGACTAGAGCGACACTAATGGTGTCGCCCAGCCTGTCAGGGCAACACCACCAGTGTCACCCAACTGAGACCCTCCCAGTTCAGTCCAGGCTTTTTCCAAAAAATTTATGTGCTAAAAATACGAGATCTAGGGGCCAAAACCAGAAGAAAAACTGAGTTGCAGGGGAAAAATAAAATAAAATTGAGTTTGAAAAAATACCTGCAAAATCAGGATATTGCCCTCAATGAATTGGTTGCCTCGGGTGACCCAGTCGTGAAGACCCCAGTAAATGCTCGCCAACACGGCCAGAACAATGGTGTAACCCGCTCGCTCCCAAAAGGCATGGGATGAAGGAATAAGCGAACTTCATGCCGTCTTCTGACCGCTGGAAAAAGGATGGATCCTAACAGCATAAAAAGAAAAATACGGATCTGTTTGGCGGCTCGAGACCGCTCTCGATTCCGGACCAGCAACTCCATATTGACCCACTGACCATGTGAAGAGTAGGCAGCCCCCAACAGCCGTGCACCCATGATGGAATGATCGTCGATGGAATGATCGTCGATGGAAGTAGAAGGTTGATACGCAATCCCGGCTAAACTCAAGCCAGAAACCCTGGTAATTTCCTCCAAAGTTGGCATTGTCTCACCAGTAGGAAGGAAGAAGGTGTTTGTCTTATAATTGAACCTCTCAGCAAGAGCCTCGAGGAGTGGAAAGTTCACATGGAAAGAGGCCATGTTCAAGGTGCTTATCATCGAAACTGGAGCCAAAAGGGCCATGAGCTCGGGCCATTACCGAGCAGAAAAAAACCAATCCTTGAGCCAGAGCCTGATGACAGGAAAGTCGTTGACACGTTGAGGAACTTCACCCGATCAAAGGCCCTGCAAGATATGGGAGGGCTGACCTTCAGGGAAGTGCCTAACCGTAGGAAAAAGAGGGGAAGCCTCCTCCTCTCTACTATTGTCAGCTCGCTTAGAAACTTTCCCCTTGCCCTTGGAAATAGCATCGTTCCGCCTAGGAGCCATGAAAGTCTAAGGGAGAGAGCATGAAAAACCTGTAAGATCAGAGGGAAGATGATGAAGAAGGAAGAATTTGAAGATGGGAAGAAGAAAGAAAAATTGAATGATGGGAGAAGAATGGGAATAAGATGATTTTTATATAAAACAAGAAATTCGACCCAAAACTCGTCCTGTAGTTATCCACTTTGGCCAACAGAAGGTTTAGATAACTCTAATAAACGTCAATTTTGGAGGTCGGAAGTCTGGGTGACACACCTGGTGTCGCCCAACTCTGTACTCAGGCTAGGCGACACCACCCGTGTTGCCCACAAAATTTTGAAAAAAAAGTTTCCTTATCACCCAATCCTTTTTACAAAAACTTTTCTTCTTTTTTTTTCACATTCCCCAAACTTTCACATGAAAAAAAAAAAAAAATTCTTTTTGTATGGGCGACACGCCTAATGTCACCTAACCTGCAAGGGTGACACCACATGTGTCGCCCAAATTTTTTTTGCAGTAACCACTTTTTTTTTTTTTAACTCCTAACCAAGGGACTTAATTAAAAAAAAAAAAATTGTTTTTTTGGGTGGGTGACACCAGCCTTGTCAACTAGACATGGGCGACACCACCATTGCCGCTTGGACGACATGCCTAGTGTCGCCCAAAAAGGTTTTGCCCAAAATAACCCCATTCAATTTTGGGATATTCCAAGGATCGATCTTGGTTCTATAATGAGTTTTTATAACTGTTTTCAAACATTTTTATTTTCCAAAAATTTTCAAACACTCCTCGGTGGCAAAGCCTAAACCACCAATCAGTTTTCCATAATTTCAAAAATAAAAAGGAAAATGCTCCTCGATGGCACGAGCCTAACTGTCAACCAAAGTCTAATTCGAAAAACATCAAACTCGTGTGACGTAAAAGAGCCGAGACAAGAAAAACGTCAAACTCGTGCGACATAAAAGAGCCAAGACAGGTACCATCTAACCCCGTATGATGTGAAAGGGTGGGTGTATCTAGTTCAATGTCAAACTCGTGCAACGTAAAAGAGCAGATAGGAAAATGTCTAGCCCCATATGACGTAAAAGGTCGGGTATATCCAGTTCAAACGTCAAACTCATGCAACATAAAAGAGCTGAGGCAGGTAATGTCTATCCCTGTATGACGCAAAAGGTTGGGTATATCCAGTTCAATGTCAAACTCGTGTGACGTAAAGGAGCCGAGGCAGGTAACGTTTAGCCTTGTATGATGTAAAACGTCCGGCGTAATTCGTCTAGCCCCATATGGCATAAAAGGTCGGGTGTATTTCGTCTAGCCTCGTATGATGTACAAGGGTCGAGTGTATTCCGTCTATCCCCATATGATGTAAAAGGGTCGGGTGTATTTCGTCTATCCCCGTATGATGTAAAATAGTCGTGTGTATGGTCCATCATTGCATGGTGCTAAACTGCTTAGAGGGCTCTATGGTTGTAAGAGTTAAAACTGCTAACCAACCTTGTTTTTCAAAATATCTTTCTCTTTTCAAAATTTTCACTATACGTCTTGTGTTTTCAAAAACTTTAATTTCTTTGTTAAAATCGTAACCAATCCTCGCTCTGGGTTCTATTTCAAATGTCCCCCTACTTTCAAAAATTCTAAAACAACTTTTTAAACGAAGGAGCTTGGACACCCGTATATGATGATTACCGTGTTGCCACGATTGTTGCATTGCTGCCTCGTCTCTCTCTTCGAAATCAGCCAGACAAGCCTCTTCCTATAGAAAGCCTTTTCCTATAGACAGCCTTAAGAAACCCTAAGGAAATCCAAGAAGATTCCAGGGTTAAACTTTCAAACTTAAAAAACCCTGAAGTTAAGTGGCATGGTCAGAAAATCCATCTTGAGTTTCAAGCTTGTGTAACTCACTGACATCTCATGCCGAAAACCCTAGGAGGAAAAATGCCCTAGGTGGGTGAGCTCTGTGAGCGCAATGAATTAGAGGGATTAGTTGGTGTGCCCTTTGACCACTAACCTCATAAGAGAATTTAAAATGTCTGCAATATCTTTGACGTTCACTTACCCCTTGAAGGACAGGAAGGCCAAAGTGTCTACTTCTTTGCCACTCACCTGTCCCTTGAAGAACGGGGAGGGCCAAAGAGGGGCAACTGTAGACACTCCATTTTAAATCTAAAAAATTCTATGGTTTCTTGAACCCTCAGGACCACATTATCTTAGTAAACCCAAAATTCATAGTTCACACATCCTACCCTGTGATCTAGAACTAATCTGCCTACCTAGAACTCTGCAGAAACCCTGTTTTGACTCATAATCTTGCAGATGCCCTATTTTACCAAAAAAATCATTAAAAATAGTAAAAAAATTTATTTTGACCCAAATTTTCTTTGCAATCTTCACAAGAGGCTGAGAAACACACCCAAATTAAAAAATTTCAATTTGGACATTATTTGGTTTGGGCGACACTAGCAGTGCAGTCCAGCCCAGACTGGACGACACCAAGCGTGTCGACACCGGGCATGTTGCCCAGGCGACACCACTGATATCACCCAATTTTTTTTGTGCTAAATTTAAATTTTTCACCAAGGTTTCGATTCCTTGCCCTTTTAGGTGATTTTTGGCAAATGTTTTTAGGCGATCCGTGCCTCCAAAGTTGAATTTTTTTTGTTTGGGGATCTGTTAATTATGGAAGTATATCCTTTTCAACAGATTAGAAAAAGGGATCTCTTGATTTAAGAAAACCATAGACAGACTTCTGTTGAGAAAACCCTAACCCTAACCTTCAGCTTAAAAAACCTAGACCTAAGGCACAACAACCTTAGATCTAAACTATCTTAGGGCTCAAACAACCTTTGAAACCAGAGATCTGCTGGCCAACATCTGAATCAGAGAGGCAAAGAGGATGCTGGTGCTGATATGGGCGAGACCTCGAAGGCTTTGGAGTCCCGAGCCATCCGGCCCTATTTGGTATTGTTCTTTAACTCATTCTTTCTTTTCTCATTACTATTTGATTCTGTTTGATTTATTTTGATCTGTTAATTTTCTTTAAAAATCGTGTTTTGATGCTTTGGATCATTCTGGCTCTGCCACAGATCTGAGAGCAGATCTACTAGTTTCGAGCAGATCTGGCCTCTGATCTGAATTCAATTTGTCCCACTTTCTCTACCACTTTATTTTCATAAATTTAAGGTGTCAAGATCCAAGAGATCTTCATCGGAAGATCTGTTAGATTTTCATCATAAACAATCCTCTTACATGATAAAATTTTAGCTTTTGCTGAGCTACCAACCACTTTTCATCGAGTGCGTTCAACTCGTTGTGTCAGACTTTGACTCGCTCGTCGTTGGTTAGTTCGTAATAGACTGCCACCCTTAAAGAGGGTATCTGAACTTCCAAAGGTGGCACCGCTACTGCCCCATAAACCAACGAATATGGGGTTGTTGAAGTAGCATTCTTTTTTGTTGTCCGATAGACTCAAAGAGCCTCGGGGACTCTTTCGTGCCAATCACACTGACCCTTCTTTACAATCTTTTTCAAGACCTTGTAAATTCTTTTGTTGAAGGCTTCGGCTTCTCCTTTTTCCCTTGGGTTGTACATAAATGAATACCTCTAATAGATATTAAACTGACTGGTCAATTGATGAATGTGAACATTTTTAAATGGAGAGCCATTGTTGGATATAATCCTATCCGGTACCTTTAACCAATACACTATATGGTGGCGAACAAAATTGGCCACTATCTTGTCAGTAACTCTTCGTAGTGAGACGACTTTGGCCTACATAAAGAAGTAGTTAGTAGCTGCCAATATATATAAATGGCCATTTGCTGATACTGGGGTAATGGGTCCCACGATATCCATTCCCCACTGAGAAAAAGGCCAAGCCATAAGAGTGGGATGCAACTGTTCCCGTGCTTGGTGAATGTAGTCGATGTGCATTTGATGTGCATGACATTTCTTTGCATATTTAATTGCAGCTTTTTCCATAGTGGGCCAGAAATACCTCATCTGATGCAATTGGTGGTATAACTTGGGTTCGGACTGGTGCATGCCGCATTCTCCATCATGCACTTCCTTTAACGGTGTTTGTCCTTCCTTATATGAAAGACACCTTAGCAACATTCTATCATATGACCTTCTATACAATTGATCATTGAGGAGGGTAAATCTCGTGGCTCGTCTTATAAGGTCTAGCCTATCTTTTCTAACCTCAGGGAGTTGGCCATGGACCAAGTACTCTGAGGAAGGTTGTCCTCAATTTGGCCAGGATTCTTTTGCTACTGGAACGACATCATCAAGGGTAGGTTCATCGATTAAGTTCCTCATGGCTCCTTGTGTGTATGGAGAAAATCCCATCCATGGGTTTTCTTCATCTTTAGAATCTGCCTCCACCATCATAGGGATAGATCACCATTATTGGATGGGGATCTGAAGTGGTACCTCGGGCTTGATAATCATGGTGGTTACCAGCTTAGGTAATGCATTGGCTTGAACATTTGATCCTCAAGGAATATAGGTCAGAATAGCCTCATATATCTTTCTTAGGAGGTGTCTTGTGGTGTTATAATATGGCTTAAGTTCATCCTTGCGGACCTCGTATATTCCCTGCAGCTGTCGGACGATCAACTAGGAATCACCAGAGATGTCGAGGGACTCTAGGTTTAGTTCTAGTGCCATCTATAGCCCGATGATCAGCGCATGGTATTTTGCCTCATTATTTGAGCATTTCTCATTCAATGAGAAAGCATAAGGCAAGAATCCTTTAACCGGCGTGAAAAATATTATGCTTGCTCTGGTGCCTTTTGCTTGAGAAGAACCATCAAATAACATTTTCTATGAGCCAAGTTTGTTTGCACACATGACTACCTCATAAGGTAGGTCTTCATTCAAAGGGAACCCTTTGGGGAAGGGATGAGCGGTCAAAAAGTCAGCCAATGCTTGCCCTTTAACAGCTTTATGTTGAACATAGGTGATATCAAACTCCATAAGGAGTAAAGTCCACTTAGCTAGTCGACCAGAAAGGATTGGTCTTGTCATGAGATATTTAATTAAATCAGGTTGGGAAATCAACTGCATTGGGTGGGCAAGCATATAATGTTGTAGCTTTTGGTCTGCGAACACTAGTGCAAGGCACATTTTCTCGATGGGGGAGTAATTATGCTCGACTGACACCATTGTGCGGCTCAAATAGTACAACACTACTTTCTTCCCCTCTTTGTTATGCTGAACTAGAAGGGCACCCAATGATCCCTTCAAAGCTGTCACATATAAAATGAGCGGTTTGTTGAGTACAGGAGCTGTGAGAACCGATAGGTGCAGTAAATAGTCCTTGATGTCTTGGAAAGCATTTTGGCAGAACTCGTCCCACTCAAAGGGGATGTCGTTCTGCATAAGGCTAGAAAATGGCATGCATCGACCCGGAAGGTTAGAAATGAACCTTCAGATGTACGCTAAACGACCTTAAAGAGATTTCAACTCCCCTAGGTTCCTTGGTGGAGGCATTTCTTGAATGACACGTAGTTTGGTCACGTTTATTTCAATTCCCTAGTGCCTTACAATGAAGCCTAGAAATTTCCCTGATTTTACCCTGAAGGCACACTTCAAGGGGTTCATCTTCAGTTGATGGCTCCTCAGCCACTAGAACACGACTTCCATATTCGTAAGGTGAGTGGATCGATTCTTTGACTTGACAACAAGGTCATCGACATAAAATTCCACAACATCGTGGAGTATGTCCTCAAATATAATCGTCATGATGCGCTGATAGGTGGCGTCAGCGTTTTTCCACCCAAAGGGCATCACCTTATAACCATATATCTTCTTCGTGGTCTTAAAGGTTGTCAACTCTTTATCTTCAAGAGCCATCCTGATTTGATTGTAGCCAGAATACCCATCCATGAATGAGAAGGTTTCACATGCTACAGTCGAATCAATCATGATCTCGGTGAGAGGCAAAGGAAAGTCGTCTTTAGGGCAAGCTGAGTTGAGGTTGCAAAATTCTATGCATATCCTTATCTGCACATTCTTCTTTTTTACTAATACAATATTAGCAAGTCATTTAGGGTATAAGACTTCCCTAATGAAACCGGCTTGAACTAATTTATTAACCTCGGCCTCAATCTGGAGTGCTATATCCGAATGAAACTTCCTCTGGGGTTGCTTCACTGGTTTGACGTTAGGATCGACGACAAGCTTGTGAGTTGCCACGACGGGGTCCAACCCGGGCATCTCATGGTAATTCCATGCAAAGATGTCTTGGTTAAGATGGAGGAAGTCAATGTGTTGCTCCATTCTTCTAGTTCCACTAATGAACTCCAAAAGGTAGGTCTGTGATCTCCTTATTCACCCGACTCACTTCTATCAACGCGTTAGTTGTGGCTTATCCTCCATCCTCCAGGTGGCGAGGGGCAAGTTCCATCTCATCTTCTGAACCTGAACTCTGGTCATCGTGGCTGCTTAAAGATGCCATGGAACATTGGACTCGCCATTTCCTTTTGTGTATATTCTTTGAGCCAGCCCTAAGAGTCAGGGTATACTCGAGCCCTTGAGTATTGAACTTCTTTTGGGATACATCTTCGATTGCTTGAAAATGTGATATCATCCCTTTTCTGCCATTTAGGCCTTAAATGGTAAATGGGTGATAGCTCATACCTCTCATGATCCTGTGAGCCTGAGGGCTATAAAGGGACCATTGTGGCTTTGAAGCTCCATCTTTCAAGGGGTGAGGCTCATATTCATCTTGCCATCCTTCTTGGAATTTCGTCTTCAAGAGAGAATCGAGTACATCGTCTTTGGTCTAGTACAACGTCTCTGGCTCGACACTCATCGCAATGATGGTAATGAGCGGCTTGACTCCTTCTTCGACATCTAAGCCTTTGAAGATGCTTGCCCGATTCCATAATCTTCGTCAAAATCACTCTCACTCTCTAATTCCACAATGGAGAGGGGGTCAGGATTCTCAAGATTATGGAATTTGGCATCTGCATAATGAGACTCGACCTTGGTGAAGGGCTTTCGATTGGCATAAACCGTATGCTGCTTTCTCATGAAAATATTTGAAGTATTGATGCAGAGTCGAGGTGATGACACCCTTGTCATGTAACCATGGGCGTGCCTTAGCAATACATTGTATGATGCCTCGGTTTCGATGACCTGAAATGTAACATAGGCCCCAAGCTCGTCAGTTCTGCTCTTCAATGTAATGTTCCCACCACCTGTTGAGTAGCTTGGTTGAAACCTTGTATCACCATGTGCCCTTCCTATAAGTTTTGTACATCCATCCCTACAGACTTCAACATTGTTAAGGAAAGTAGATTTACAGCTGATCCACCATTGATCATTATCCGATTGATGTGCACACTGTGTAAGATCCTCTCCACCATCAGAAGGTGATTATTGGGCTTCATCCCTAAT
Organism: Amborella trichopoda; assembly: GCF_000471905.2. The sequence goes on from NW_006500065.1 coordinate 1,373,805, forward strand.
TGTAGATCTGTGTCAAAAAAGGTGGCTGGCATAACGCTAAGCAGAACTACTGGGTCTAGTTCAACCTGGTTCAATTCGGCCTGAAATTCTTTGGGAGATGAGAGGGCTTGTATCAAAGCAGCCCAAAGTTCTTTTGAAAGTAATAGGGCGTCATAGACACTTATGGCGGCTGATATTCTCCTTAAATGAGAAGCCACATTGCAATCACTAATATTTTCATTTGCGGGATTTTTTGAATGGCCAGCAACATTAGATGCTTCGGCCTGCGTCTCAGCCATAGGCGGAACCTTGTTAGGGGCAGCGACCTTAGGTGGTTTGATCTTTGCAGTTTTCTTGCCGGATCTCAACTCCAACTGCATGGTTTGGGGCTTGGATTCAGCCTCGACTACCCAAGTCACATTGGTAGTGGTTCTCGGAGGGACTTCATGTGATACCTTTGACTCATGAAGACCATTCATCATCAAGGGTTTGGGCTTAAAGTCTTTCAAAGTAGGGTGTGACTATACTGTTGAATGGGGGCCTCCGTTTCTCCCTTTGTCTTCTTACCCTGGTCTATCATATTTCGAGGTATAAGAGAAGCCTCCACAGCTATGGTTGCTTGGGATAACATCACCTCGAGCTCCTTCAACACAGCTCTTCTTAGAGCGTCAGCTTACATGCGCTTCTTCTCGCTACGACTTGTGTAAGTAGTTCAACCATGCCCAGACATTTTCTCGATATCAACTGATGAGTTAAGAGTCCTAGAATATTCCGAGCATAGCTCGAACAGCTCTTGGTGAGTGTAACCTTTGACTTTCTCCAATAAAGAGACTTGATAGGTCCGATGTTTAGGAGGGATATGATCAATGACTATGGTCCCCTCATTTGGTATCCTTGTATCGAATCCTTTACTGGCCAACAAGCTTCCAGCCTGTGGGTACGAGAACAATGATATTAGCATTAAGGAGCTCCTTTTAAGGGAGGCCTTCTTTTTTATGTTTTTCACCTTTTCGTAAGGGGGATAAGTCCCATAATGAGGAGATTCTCTTATATGGCTAGTACTATGGTTTTATCAAAGTCATAGGGCCCCTGATATAGGAGGTTCTCAACTACTGGTTGGGGTCTGGGTTCGCTTATCATGAAAGAAACCATGTTGGCGGTCACAGTCTCGGCCTCTAGCGTTTCTTGCTCAGCACACTTGAGCTTTCTGTCCTTTATGAGACCTTCAATGATATCCTTTAAGGGATAGCAATATTTATCACATGTCTTCCCATTCAATGATATGGGCAGTAGTTGGGTCGATCTTTTTAGCCGACCTGCATGGGCTATCTTGGTGCAAGCAGCGTAACGGTCCCAGTCGCTAGAAGCTTTTTGAAGATCATGAGAACCTGGTCTTTGTTGAAGGAATACTCCCTGTTGATGGGTCCGTGGTATCCACCTCTTCCTCATCCATGTCCCATTTTTTGTGGAGAGTCATAACTTCTAAGCGGTGGATAATTCTTTCCTCTCCCAGTTTGGGTGATCACCGAAGTAGCCATGGAAGTTCTGGATTGAGAAACTTTGGCTTTACCTCTATCCACATCCCTCTTAATGGTCACTAGCTTCGGGCCTAGGCTAAACCTTCCATAAGACTTTCTAAGTTAACTGTATTAGTTACCAAATCGTTGAAGTTTTGGGATTTGGAGGCGTGCAGGTGTACTGCAATGTTAGATTTCATGTTCTTAATGCACATGAGCACCTCTTAGACCTCATGGAGCAGGTTTGCCTGCCCTATGCTGATATTTCGCCACAGAGTGATATATTCTTGCATAGGTTCATGATCCATTTGCTTCAAATTGTGGATTTCAGCCAAATGGACCACCCTTTCTGTGTTGTGAACCTTGCTAGGAATGCTTCTTGCATTTGCTTTCATGTAAATATAGTTTCAGGAGGTAGTCGTGAGTATTAGATAGTGACTTTACAAATTGTCGCATCAGAAGGTTCCCATAACTGGCGGAATTCGCACACACAGAAACAAAGTGGGCCAAGTATTGATGAGGGGAGCCTTGCCCATCAAAATTTGAGAATTTAGGCCGCTGGTATCCCGTGGGATATGGCACCACATCTACATACGCGGGGTATTTGGTTTTCGATAATTGTCAAGGGATTGTACCCCCTGAATATGGAGTGATCGTAGTTTCTCAATTGCCAAGTTTCACACCGTCTCCTTCGTTAGGGCAGTGTTGACTGAAGATTGATGTGGCGTAGGTGCGGGGGTTGATTGGTTCTCCATGGCTGGATTGGAGGACCGTTGTCTTCAAGGGTCGTTGGGATTAGGAGCCTCTCTAGCAGCTCTTAGTGCCTCGAGCTTAGTTGTCTGCACTTGGAATTCTGCTTCTTTCTAGGCCAACATTGCTCTAAGGTGCTCCATTTCTTCAATTTCAAGCGGGTCGTTCCTTGTTCCCATCATCAGCATGCTTATGATAGAGTATTGTTCAACAGGTCCAATGGACTCATTGTCTGAGATTGGCACGGTGAATTTAGGGAATTTGAATGGGAAAGACAACAGAGGCACAAGGGGATCCTTCTGTGCCTTGGAAACACTACGTGTGATGTGCAGATTTTCAATGCCCAGATGACGCCTTACCTTCTTTGCAAGAGGCATAGTAGGTGGGACCTCCTCATTAGACGAGAGCGATGAGACATCATCAAAACCTAGGGCGATCTTTCCCCTCAGTGTTTCTTCATCTTCCTCGGGCTTTTGGGTGGTTGCCCGATCATGTTACAAGGCCATACCTTGAAAACTCATCTCCTAGGTCCTACGAGACCTCGTTCCAGATCGATCCTAGTATACGGCCTTATTGTGATCGTGTATGACACTGATATGCTCAAACAGCTTCCCTTGCTATGTCCAGGACACTCTTAGTAAGAACTCCATGTGCCTGGCTGAGAGTGAACTTAACATGCACCTTATGGGCTTGTTTGTACCTCTTGGAATCCGGCTTGAGAGCATGAGGAGGCTTGCAATCGCCTTGCCTCAAATTGCATTCTACTACAGTGATCTATGAATGAATAGTAAAAGATGACTTGGGTGGCTTGTCTTCGAGAAAACTCCCATCCGTTGGCCGATGAGTATCGCGTGAGTCGAGCGAGTTAGCTTCCTAGAAATGTCTAATTGACGACAGCTAGGCTGCACACAACGAACTGGGCAAGTTAGCATCGCGAGGAATCCTAACTGCCAGTCGATGAGGGATACAAGAGTGGGCAAGTCAGCTCCATAGGAACATCTAACCACCGGCATTTGGGTTGTATACGCAATCTGGGCAGGTTAGCATCACGAGGATTCCAAACCGCCAGCCGATGAGGGATACGAGAGTCGAGCGAGTCAGCTCCATAAGAACGTCTAACTGCATAAGCCGATCTGGGTAGGTTAGCATCGTGAGGATTCTTAACCGCCAGCCGATGAGGGATACGAGAGTCGGGCAAGTCAGCTCCATAGGAATGTCTAACTGCCGATATCTGGATTGCATATGACGATCTAAGCAGGCTAGGATTGCGCAGATTCCTAATCGCCAGCCGATGAGGGATACGAAAGTCGGGCGAGTCAGCTCCATAGGAACGTCTAACCGTCAGCATTTGGGTGTCCTTGATAACTGAATGCAGAACTCATATGATCAAAGGCAAGAAGTGGGAGCCCTGGGAAATACGCATGGGGTGTCGAACCGGATTAGACCGTGACTTAGCCTTTGTAGGAATGGGCTGATCACTCTTCTTTAGTGCAGGGACAGTTGAGTTCACAGACCATCATGGCTGCGCCTCTTTTGGGATATTGCAAGCAATAGCGCCGCTGTCGGGCTTTACTTGTAGACGCTGATTGGTGTAAGTCAAAATCACCCTCAAAGGTCTGCTGCCTGAGATTAGATCCACTTGAGGGCGAGATTTCCTCATTTCCCAAGCCTTCAAGGTTTGTGACTTGGCTTCTTGCACTCCAGTCGCTACTTTTTCAATATGCGGAGTAGTTGCAGCACTCAAAAAAGCACGTTGATCGCTGATTGGGGAGGCATACAATGGAACCTCCATTGTTCTCGCTTGGAAGGATGTCATTACTGCAGCCATGGTTACCTTTGATGACTTGTGAGCAACGCATGGATTCGCTCGTCAGGGTAAATAGAGAAGACACGTGAGTAGAGTAGAAAAGAACGTTAATCGAGACCTATCGAGAGAGAGATTCGATTTCCTGGACTCTATCAGAGACGAAAGGTAAATTGCTCCCTAGTGGAGTCGCTAGAGATTTGGATGCTCTGAAATGTGGATGTGTTGAAAAGAAATATAGAAATGTTTAAACAAACATTAGACTCTAGATAGAAAACCAGATGATATCACATTTCGGGACTTCATATTAGAAACACATGCTTTATTATTTATATTAGGTACTGAGCAATTTCAGAGGTTTAATCCTCTATTACATTTATATCTACTTTGAATAATCAAAATAAGTCGAACACCTCTGATTTTGCCTTTGAAACCTATACATCCGTTTCTAAAGAAGAAAATACGAACACGTCAAGGGGAAAAGATAACATCGAGGGCATATCTTCCCATATACCTGTTAACCAGGGACTTGTTATCTTTCGAGTCAAGTCTTCAAAAGGGAATGTGTCTCAAGCGAATTGTTGGGACGATTATCCCTCTCCTCGCATCTTGGATGCTACTCTCTCTTCTACTCTTGGTTCTTGCCGAGGCACAACCTCTGAAGAACTCTCTATCTCTCTACAAAACTGTGTCTCTCAAAAGTGCGACCTACTCTACAACCGAGGAGCATCCCCTTTTATAATGCTAATTTAGGGATACTCATGCGTTTCTAATCTTGGAATCTTCACCCTCCACTTCATCTTGAGTTTATCTACTCATTTGAAACATAAATCTTGCAGGGCATGATCATTATCTTCATACGCGGTTTACCTTCTTGTGTTTACTTTCAGTTTATCTCTTGTATTTATCTTCTCTTGCTGCTAATCTATCTGCTAGGTTATCTTCACAGCTACAATCGCTGGCGCTTCTCGAGCCTTCGAACCCCATGAGTATGTAGAAGTAGAATCAGAGATTTATCTTTATCATCATTGTTGATTGTAGTGGGTTGTAGCCACTTCTGTTGTTCCAACTCAATCCATGCTAACATTTTAAGGGTGATAAGAGTAAGGAGCCTAGATTCAACTGAGCTGATTAAATGAGAGAAATCCTTGTTCTTGAAGAAACAATTCCCTTCTTTGCGGAAACCAATTAGTTGTACAGTTAGTAAAGATTTTAACGCTTTAACTGCCGGATAATGATACTGACAGTGGGTTAAGCCATCGTCGGATACTTCAAGACTGTTGTTGAAACTAAGATGGGTTAAGTCATCTCTAGGTAGCTTTAGACTGCCGTTGAAACTGAGATGGGTTAAGCCATCTTTGGGCAGTTGTAGACTGTAGTTGAAACTGAGATGGGTTAAGCCGTCTCTGGACAGCTTTAGATTGTCGTTGAGACTGATATGAGTTAAGCCACTCTAGGCAGCTTTAGATCGCCGTTGAAGCTTAGATAGGCTAAGCTATCTCTGGGCAGCCTTAACCTACCGTTTGAAACTGAGATGGGTTAATCCATCTCAAGATAGCTTGAGACTGCCATTAAGATTGAGATGGGTTAAGCCATCTCTGGACAACTGTAGACTGCTATTAAGACTGATATGGGTTAAGCCATCTCCGGGCAACTCTAGACTATTGATGAAACTGAGACAGGTCAAGCCATCTTTGAGCAGCTTTAGACTATCATTGAGACTGAGATGTGTTGAGCCATCTCTGAGCAGCTTTAAATTGCCGTATTTGAGACAATCTTTGGCATATTCTCGAAATCCATAGACTACGTCATGCTCCGATCATAGTCAAACCGGAACGCTTGAATGATGAAAATCATACTCATCCTCCGTAGGTTAACCGTATATCTTCAAGTGGTTTTATTCTTAGTCTTTCATTGGGGCTAAGTATCCATACTTTTCCAAAGGCAAAAGCATGAGTCATTAACAATCCGATCGATTTACCTTATCTAGTTTGTGATAAAAGTACGCCCAACATCAAGCTGTCAGATTTCACGTCTAATGATCGTATGTGTTGGGGAAAATAATAGGGACCTCATAGTATGAAAAGTAATAATAATTTTTATATTATAAACCCCGTCCTTGTTGCTTTATGGCAGTTTAAGGTCCCTGCTTTTGTTGTATAAATAATTTGTATCAATAGCTTATAGTAGAAATAGTATTATATTTTTGTAAGAGTCTTGATTTGAGTCCGTTTTGGGTTTCCCTTTATCATTAAAGAAATAACGTGGTACAAATAAATGGGAGGATTATGTTTGACTTTCACTTTGATTTGTCACAAGTTTGCTTGTGAGGACACTTGTCCCTTAAATATAATTACAAATTCAAATTAGGAACACCCTAATCTTCTTGCTAACCCACTTTTTCCATCCCGCACACTATCCCCTGCCGAACTCATAATTACCATGCATGCAATACATAGACTCCTAAAGACGAATTTGGTTTTTGTAGCTACCATTACTTTCAATGCTCATAATAGCTGCTATAGTATTCCAATAAAATAAATTCATCACAATATTTTAAGACAAAGATTTATATAAGGTTGCAACCTTGTACAATAAATGCAAGATACACTTCAAATATCCAATAGAGTAAATGCAAGATACACTTCAAATATCCAATAGAAAGAGTGTTATGAAGTTGGAAAATGTTCTAATTTCTAATCTCAACCTCGACATATATGGATATAAAACAAATATAATTTCAAGTTCTAAAATTAGTGTATATTGTAACAAATTATTTGAACCTTCTATTTTTAATATTTTCAATTTTTTATAGATTTGTACTGTTTTTGAAATTTTAAATGCAATAATTAGGGTTGAACATCGATTTTCAAGCCATTTTAAAGGAACTGCATCTCTAGAAAAAATTTAGAGGTATGTCTTTCTTATATTGTATAAGGTGGAGAAAGTGAGCACCATATACAAACCTCATCCATATTTTAAAGCTTCCTGTTGATAGGAATATTTTCATGTATGTCAAAAATCTGATTTGGCAATTTCAAAACGAATATTATTTAAAAAAGTTCTAAATTTGTTTAAAAATGAATATTGAGCAGATGAAATAAAGGGGCGTAGTGCTCCCCGTTTATTACATTCACAGTACTCGAATACTATTCATACTCTCCGGGGTATTTCTCATTTTGCCTATGTATCCTAGGGGTACATGGGTACTCGCCTCAAAGATAGGCTAATGCTTAGTAGGGAAGGCAATGGGCCGGGCCTGGGAGGGGCAGGCCATTTGTCCTCATAAGGCCGCACAAGCCTGCCCTGACCTTGACCAAGCCAAAAGGCCTTGGCTCATGTCTAGCCCTAGGCGTATCAAGGTTAGGCTGGGCCAGGCTGGACCATATAAAAGACGACATAAGCCAAAAGAAAAAGTAAAGAAAAAATATACCTAGGCTAGGGCTAACTGACCTTGGCCCTGGCCCAGCCCTTGGGCCTTTGTGGCCTAAAGCCTGGGCCACCCCCACAGCCCAATAACTCGGCCAAGTTGCTGAATATTGCTAAAAAAATTGCTAATTTTCATAAAAAAGTTAAGATGTTTATATTTTATTTTATATAGTTTGAATCATTTAAAATCCAATACCAAAGGATATACTGACAAAAAATTTCATATAAGGTACCAACCTTATACAATTGAAGTAAGGCACATTGCAAAAACCATTTAGGAAAGGGTGTTCCGATGCTGGAAAAACTGTCAAATTGATAATCTCGACCTCGAGATGTATGTATGTAAAAAAAATATAAAAGGAAGTTCAAGTCATGAAAATAATGCATCTTGTAACACATTATTTGGATCGTCAATTTTGAAAAATATTTAACTGGTTATATATTTGCTCAATATGCAATATTTTTTGAAGCTTTAAATTTTAAAATTAGGGGTGACAACCGATTTGTTTCGACAAAGTTTAGAAGTGCACCTAATTTCAGTTATTTAAAATGGGTGCAGTTGGCATACAGATGCATCCGTAGTTGTCAAGGTAAGGTGCACCTTCAAATTTTGTCATGGTATATAATTTTGATGTAAAATGTTCTTAATGGTTAAAATCAAGTATATTTATAAACATATGAAAATCTTGAAAATGGATGGTGTAGATAATATGCTGTAAAATGCACTATTTCTGAGACGTAAAATCTTTTTATTTTTCATGGTCATATATCTCGATGTCGAGATGATCAATCAAAGGGCGTTTCAACATTAAAACTATCTTTTCCGATGGATTTTTGAGGTGCAACCGTATTTCTACATTATAAGGTTGCATCCTTATATAAACTTTTTCCATTTAAAATTGATATTTTATAAAAATATCTTAATTTGAAGGAAAAAGTTTATATAAGGTTGCAACCTTAAAATGTAGAATTACAGATGCACCTCAATAAATCCATCGTACAAGATTGTTTTAACGTTGAAAAACCCTCTAATTGATCATCTAAACATTGAGATGTATGGATATAAAAAAAAAAAACATATTTTGAGTCTCAAAAATAATGCATCTTGCAACACATTATCTAGACCGTCCATCTTCAAGATTTTTATATGTTTATAGATCTACTTGATTTTAACCATTTTTGGAGTTTAAAGTTTTATAATTAGATATAAAAATAGATTTTCAAGCAATCCTAAGAATTTTTTATACCAAAATTATATGTTACGATAAAACTTGGAGGTGTATCGTAATTGGATTGTTTAAGGTTGCAACCTTATAGAAACCCCACCTTAATTTGAATATGTTAAAATCTTCAAAGTCATTCCATTAATCCTTAATGAAAAAGACAATAACAATAATATTAAAAAGGATTGTATACAATGAGACTATTTACTTTTGATTATAAGGAGGTCCCAATTACTTGTAATCATTCCTTATGAAATTTGATAGCTTAGATGTGTCACAAAATTCGAAAAAAAAAATTTCAAACTTTGAACTTGTTCAATACAATAAATGTAGCGACTCAATTTCACTATCTAATAGTCAAGATTAATTCTGGACACCTTCTACCAAAAATAAATGATCTTAGTATATGTTTTTTCATATTGAAATCCTCAAATAATACCATTAATTATTAATTAAAAAGATAATTCATGGCTATTGGTTATCAGTTCCTATTGTGCTCATCACCCCCCAAAAGTTATGCCAGTGATACTCTTTTCACAAATTGGCAACCGCAGTTGCATTTTTCCCTGTATATGGAGTGAGATATCGTTCTCGGTTGGCTCGCCCCCACCTTTGTACTACTGGACGCATGTCCTTAATTGAGCCAAGCAATGATTGAGAAGAAAAGCAGTAGCACACGTCTTGCAAACAAAACGACTTTTACCAACGTGAATTGTCGGATTTCAGGAGGGTAATAACCACGAGCACATGTACTGTTCTTCCACGAGGCATATACTATGCGTTTACTCCATCGTGCGGAACATTTATTTAGAGAAATTATTTTATTCGAAAAGATATGGAGACTTATGTTTTCATGAAAGTATGACTTTAATAAAGTAAAATGACAGACCGAGATTTTTGTAATCGACCTTATATAATTAGAAAAAATAGAATGGCGGACTAAGATTTATACAATCGACCGTAATAGTTATAAAAAAGTCATGGTTATGATAATGATTTTAGTCCAAAATTTTGAGAATGAGCTGCTAGATGATTGCTTTGAAGGGAGAAGTTTGAATTTTGAGTTTCGTGACACCTTAGATGGAGCTCAAAATTTTGAGAATCACATAAAAACTACTAGATGTTTATTTTCAAAATAAAAAGTTTGAATTTTGAGTTTTGTAATAGATCTAGGTCTTATAAAATTGGATGGTCTCTATTTTAATATTGAGACATTAAATTTTGTTCTAGTATATAAATAGTTTATTTTAAAAATTATTTTTATTAAGTTTTAGTTTATGGGTTTTAGGATTACATCCCAAATGAGATCTAAAAGGTATTATCATCATATGTTATAGGTATGGGTTTGGTTTCTATAAGGATGCAACATTAAACAATCCAATTAACGTGCACCTCCATATTTTATCATAACATGTAATTTTGGTGTAAAAAGTTTTTAGGATTATCTTAAAATCTATTTTCATAGCTAATGATAAGAATTTTAAACTCTAAAAATCGTTAAAATTAAATAGATCTATAAGCATATGAAAATCTTGAAAATAGATGGTCTAGATAATGTGTTGTAAGATACTCAATTTTTTGTATTTTTTTTTATATTCATAAATATCGATGTCGAGATGGTCAATTAGATGGTTTTTTAATGTTAAAAATATTTATAATTTTTTGAGGTGCATCTTTAATTCTATATTATTTTGCAGCCTCATATAAACTTTTTCCTAGATTTTTAATGTTAAAAACATTTATAGTTTTTTGAGGTGCATCTTTAATTCTACATTTTTTGCAGCCTCATATAAACTTTTTCCTAGAGGTATTGTGATTCAGGTCTTCCAGGCCTGTGTTATGGCCAAGGAAGTAATGAATAGTATACTCTCGCGGTAGTAGAGAATCTTCTCGAATAACGGAGAGCAGCCGTACTCTGGTTGGGGTTACAATCCCCAAATATTAATAATTTTTAAAGATCATCGGCACGGTATAGGCAGCGAGGCAAGTGAGAGAGAGAGGAGCGGGGGAAATGGAGGGTTCAATTTCCTCGTCCAGCACAGTTGCAGTTGCTTCTCCTTCTGCCCTTGATCGCAATCTCAAATCTTTGTTATCTTCAGATGAAAGAGACTTCCTCATAACTCCAACTGGAACCCAGGTTTGCCTTTTTTTTTTTATATATATATTATTATTTTTACCGAATTCCATGCCCCATCTTTTTTTTTCTGCAAATTATTTGAGATATTTTTACAGGTAAGCTCGTTGAATTGCGATTAAGCCACAATTTTAAGGTTATGTGTTGTTGCGATTTTTTCCGTAACCTTTTTTTTTCTCAGATTGATCACTGTAATTTGTAAACTCCATTTTTGTTTGATTCTACTGATGCAATCAAGCCTCAAACGTTAGAAAATTACCTTTTTTTTTCTCTCAGGACTTCGGGCTTCCTTTTTTTTTCCTACTTTATGGAGATTTAGGGATTTGAACGGATGAAACATTTTATTTATGGTTCAGTTGTTATGGTTTCTCTGTTTATTCCACTGATGGAAATGAGAAAGCAAAGGAAATTTCCTTTTTTTGTGTCGTTATCTTTTCTGGGTCATTGTTTGTAGCTTCTTGTAGTATTGTTCCACAATATGCAGTTTCTGTTATGGAATTCTGGATTTACTGCATAAATAATGAGGCTTTCTTTCATTTGAGTTGTTTAGGGTTTGATGAGGGAATTCTTATTTATTTATTTAGGGCTCAAGCGTGGATTTCTTAATCTGTTTTTATTGGAAATCCATTAATTTGTTTATTTCATTGTGAATTAGTGTTATTTTCTAGTGTCAGTTAGGGTATAAAATTAATTGCATTTTTAGGTTGAGGTTCGTCAAATGAGCATCTTTTCCACCTTCATCTTTAGAATTATTGCAAAGGATCCATGGAGTTGGATAGGTAAAAATTTCTTCAACTTTCAGGATTAGAGAAAGTAGCGTTTCTGTCCTTTCCCGATTTACTTAGTAAACATATACTTCCTGGTACTTTATCAATATTTTCTTTTGAGTTCAGATTCTGAGAGTTGTTTAAAAACATTAATGGCTATTTGATGATTTCTCACTGGTGCCCATTCTTTTAAAAACTGTGGATATTAGAGAGTTCTGTTTTTGTTTTATTTTTTTAGGCCTTTGGAAGAGAGTTATGATGTCCAAGAGGTTCCTTCTTTATTTCAGATGGGTGCCTTTAATTTAGCTGGTTGTTGGAAAATAATGGCATTCCCTATTATTTTATGTTTGCAATTCCTGGTACTTGTAGTTCATTTTGGCAAAAGACTTTAAATTACCTAGGAAAAATAATGCAATTTTTGAAGCAAGCCATGGAAGGAAACATCATGGCACCTTAATCTGTGTGAGATTGAACCTTAAAGTCATTTATTGTTTTGTATTTTGGAAAAGGAAAACTAGAAGATGAGAAGAAAAATATGTTTATCTTCCGAATCTTGGTGTTGAATCTGGAAGAACACTCTTGTACGCTATATTGCTCTCATATTAATTTCTTGTCATGGAGTTCAACTTTAGTTGGCAGATGAACTGAGAGCAACTGCCAATGCTTTAGCTTTATCTTTCCTTTCTTGTCTTCCTATTTACTTTTAGTTCCCTTTTACTCTTATTTAGTGATTTTCTTCTGCTATTTGGGGAGGCTGCATGACACACCCCACTGGAGCTATCCTTTTGAAAATTGATGATCTTATTAAGATAAAGTAGACATGGTTGTTTCCATTCTTAGATGTAAATTACATAGAGCAATATCTTCTATTCCTTTGCCACGCTCTTTGTCTTGGCTGAGGAAGGAAAGCGCTTCTGCTCTTCTGCTGATTAGGGGAAAGTATACAGGTGTGAAGAACAAAAAAATAAAATAAAAATTCAAAGAATATTTATTACTAGACAATTTTAAAATAAATTAATGTATACCTTATATGTTGAAATTATTTATACATACAGACTTTGTTCTACAGAATTTTTAAAATTATGGGGGTGTTTTTGCCAAATCTTTAAAATGTCAAGGGAGCTTTTAGAATTAATACTGGCATTGATTCACTTCACTTCGGTTTGGATGTAGAAACCGAATCTTTGGCCAAGGAGGCCTAAGTGAAGTGAATCTTATAACACTGTAGAATCACACCCGGATGAACCTTCCATGCTGTTCAAACAGTGCTTTTTTTCTGCCTTACTTGTATGTTGAGTTATTGGGTAATTTTGGGAACTTTGCAACCACTAGTCTACTATTTTGTTTGGTTTCAAAGTTTCTAGTTGGATGAAATGGTTTCAGGTTAAAGTAGAAGAGCTACATGGAATGACAGTGGGGCTATATTTTGCTGCAAATTGGTACTTTCAGTGCCAAAATTTCACACCTGTCTTGGCTTCTGTTTATGAGCAATTGAAGCAACGTGATGCCAATTTTGAGATTGTTTTTATATCCTGTGATGAGGATCAGAGCTCATTCGATAAGTACCACGCTACCATGCCTTGGCTTGCAATCCCCTTCTCAGATCTCAAGACCAAGAAGAGTCTCAATGACATGTTTCAAGTGGAGGGCATCCCCTGTCTTATCATTCTTGATCAACATGCCCACACCGTTCAGACTGAAGCCGTGGAGCTCATCTATCGATATGGTGTTTGGGCCTTCCCCTTTACTAAAGAGAGAGTAGTTGAATTGGAGTCGGAGGAGAAGGCCAAGCATGAGTCCCAAACCCTCGAAAATCTCATCTCCATTGATGGTAGGGACTTTGTGATCGGACATGATAACGAACAGGTCAGTTTGCATTGCCAACCTTGCTTTAGTGAATGAAGTGGGTTCTGGAGTGAGTCCAAGAAGATATTACTTTGTTATTCTTCTACTTTTTCATTTTCTTTCTCAATTTTTTTTTGGGAATGGTTACCAAAAGGAGGAATCCTCAATCAATCAATCACTTGGGTAAGTTGGTTAATTGCAAGTCACAACTTACACGGCAAGTATCTATGTAATCCTTCATCCTGAATGACTAGAATGAACAAGTTGGGAGGAATAAATATATCAAAGACAACAGATGTGAATACTTATCAAAAAAAAAAAGAAAAAAAGGAAGAAAAAGGAGAGAGAGAGAGAGAGAGAGTTGTGATTGAATGAATTTAATGACCACAATGGAAGGAAATTGCAGGTACCCATCTCTTCTTTGGTTGGGAAGACTGTGGGTTTATACTTCTCAGCTCAGTGGTGCCCCCCTTGCGTCAAGTTCACCCCTAGGTTGGTTTCCATCTATGACACACACAAACAAAACAATGAAGACTTTGAGATAGTCTTTGTCTCATGTGACAGAGACGAAGCTGGCTTCCTCGAGTGCTTCAAGCCAATGCCATGGCTTGCCCTGCCATTTGGGGACGAGAGGATCAAGGGGCTCTCGAGGTACTTCAACATTCAAGGCATTCCAGCCCTTGTTATAATTGGGCCAAACGGGAAGACAGTGACACGTGAAGGGAGAAACCTCATCAACTTACACATGGAGAAAGCATACCCATTTACTCAAGACCATATTCTCTTTCTCCAAAAGGAGATGGATGAGGAGGCGAAAAGTTTTCCAAGGTCTTCACACCACAGTGGCCACCACCACATGCTCAACCTTGTTTCGGCGGCCTCAGGGGGTGGGCCCTTTATATGTTGTGAGTGCGATGAGCAGGGCTCTGGATGGGCCTACCAATGCATCGATTGTGGCTATGAAGTTCACCCAAAGTGTATTAGAGAAGCAGGTAAAGAGAGCAGCAGCCCTAAGAATAAAGACAGAGTGCGTGATGATCCCTTCTGCACTTGCAGTAGTGGGGGTGCTTAAGAGTGAGTTTTAGTTGCCGGTGTTTGGGTCTTTTTCTTCATATTGGGGAAGGACCTATCGTATTCACAATCAAAATCACAATCACAGTTAAAATTGCTTGTATAGGATAGTAGATGCATATGATAGTGTGATCTTTTGTGACTAAAGGAAGTGTATGGGGACTGCTCCATTGCTAAACTTAGTTGGCATGGATGGACAGATAGCTAACCTAGGTCTTAAATTGCCTTATGTATGCTGTACATCTAATTTTATGGTTCAAACGATCCTTTGGAAGGACAATTGTTCCTTTGAGGACGTTTCTCGTTCTTATTCTATGCCTTCGGAAACCATGCCCACATTTTAACTTTTGGCCTCTGCCTTCGATTGTAATTTTATGTTTCTGGCCTCTTCTCATGGGGCTCTTATATTGATGATGAGTGGCATCTGTATTATTTGTTCTCTTTCCTGGTCTACAAGTCTGTGCTGATAGTTCTAATGGGAAAGCAACCAACAACAGGTGTCCCTCTCTGTTTTTTGGGTTTCAGAGACCACATTTAGTAATCAAGGGATCGATTTTCGCACAATTCATTTGTGAAAGGTTTATATGGATGGACAGGGGATTTTGCCAGTCTTTTTGAGTGGATACCATGAATATTTGCTGCATATTTCTTTCTTGTTTCGTGACCATGTGGGCTGGTGTGTTGAAATGGATGGGAACTCGTGAAAGCCTGCCTTAATCTGTATCTCTTAGAAACCATGTGCCATGCATCAAATTTATAGGCAGCCACACCATGCTTCTCTGGGTAGATTAGTCCAAGAAATGCATTTTTGGTTATGAATTTTTATTCTTTGGTCTTCTGATATAGCCGAGGATTACTCCTTGAAACACAAATCCATTTAAAAATGCTGAACTTTTCGCAAAGTTTAGATAAGGCGAGTGAGCTTTAAAATAAAATGATAACGAGAAAGTAGCATCACTTAGGGCAAGTTTAATAACTGCAGGTTCCAGCTCCAGATGCTGGAAGTTCTAGTTTCTTGCAGCACTTCCATGTTTGATAACTTGAAGTCCTACAAGAAACTGGTTTTAAGAAGTTCTTCGACAACTTCTAGCTTCTATCCCCCTTACGGAAGTTTGCATGCCGTATTTTTCAGTAATGTATCGTTTTCTTTTTCGGTTCCCATGTTATTTCTCTCTCTAATCATGGCTCTTGTATCTTCTAACTCACTAATCATGGCTGTTGTATCTTCTAACTCACATCTCTCTAGTTATAACCTTTCTCCGTAGAACTCCTCTCTTTATATACTCTTAACCAGGGTTTAAAAAAATGTAAAAAATATCGAGTCGAGCCCGACTCGTCCAGTTGGATTCGGGAATCGCCACAGAACGAGTCGGTTTCACACATAAAACGGGAACCGCCCGTGTTTAGAGAGAACCGAGTAGTTTTAAACAGTAAACCGCCCGATAACATCATCAATCGGCAGTTCTGACGTCACCATTTCGACACGGACCGTCCGATGACATCATCAACCGGCAGTTTTGACGTCACCATTCTGACATGGACCGCCCGATGATATCATCAACCGGCGGTTTTGACGTCACCATTCCAATACGGACATGTGTGATAAAATCACGTGCCACTTACCACGTGTGAAGTTGCCCCATGTTTCCGCGCGTATATCTTACTTCATACTACATAGGTATTTATAAAGCAAAGTTGAATATCCATCCTTCGATGTGGGATAATTCCCAAACATCATAAAATGAAAGAGGAATGTAAATATATTCTATTAATCAGCAACTAATAATCACATCCAGTGAGACGGTGTGATGGTTATGACTTCTGTTTTTGGCTTTGATGTCCCAAAGGGATGTTACAGTTTGTAGTTTTTGTTGTATAGTAGTTTTTGTTGTATATTTTGTAGTCTTTGTTATATATTTTGTAGTTTTTGTTGTATATTTTGTAGTTTTTGTTGTATATATGTTGTATAGTAGTTTTTGTTGTATATAGTAGTATAAATATTTTTGTAAATAATATAAAAGGTATAAAAAATGAAAAAAAAAAGTTAATTTTTTGTATAGCAGTTAATTTTTGTTGTATATAGTGGTATAATTATTTTTATAAATAATATGAAAGACATAAAAAAATAAAAAATAAAAAGTTTATTCTATTTGAAATCTCCCTCTTTCTACTAACAATCTCTTTCACTAAATTTATTATAGAAACCTAAAAAATTAAATTTTTGAAAAATTGAAGTGTTATTTCCAAAATTTGTATGCATTTTATTCATTTTTACATTTATTTTATTTATTAACTTTTACATTATAAATTATGTAATGTACTATTTTTCTTACAGTTGTCAATAATACATTTTAAATTAGATAATATTATAAAATATTTTTATTTTGTTATTATTTGTCTAATAAAATAATTATGAAATCCAAATTAATAATTATAATTTCAGTATATAATATTAAAATTAGTTAAGTTGTAATAATTTTGGATTATAGTTAGTTTGGCTATAATAATTTGAGTTTTTTTAGCGGATTAGGGTTTTTCGCCAAAACAAGATTTTAATGGCCATTCTTTCATTTATTTAGTCTACTCTTTATTATAGTCCATGTATAATTATATATTTTATCCATGATAATTCTATGATTTTTCTTTTATGTGATGCAAATTTAATACTTAAGTTTATACAGTGAAAGAGCATCTCAGTATTCACAAATTGATGAAAAAAATGAAAGTTCATAATGTAGTACCCTCATTTTTTATTGGATTCCTAAAAAACAACATTTATAATGAATTTTAATAATTTTTTCGGATTTTTTTGAATCTTTAATCCAATCGATACAGCCAATTCCCGATCCGAATCGTCGATTCGCCGATCCGGATCATTTTTGAAGTGCCCGATCTGAGTCACCGATCCGCTTTTTAAACAATTGCCCTTAACGCATTAAAAAAAAAAACTCCTCTTCATAAATTTATTTATTTATTTTATTTTTTATTTTTATTTTTATTTTACGAATTATGAGTCTTTTCTCTTTTGTAACCCCTCAAAGTTTGCCCTTTCTAACTCCCTCTAGCTATGCCCTTTCTCTCTCTAATCAGTGTTAGATGGATGGCAACATAAGCGGCAATATTTAGTATGTGTCCAGGTGCTAGTACATGGCCAAAAAGACCGTACTCCTCATCACTTCCGTGCGGTTTATTACTCTACAAGTATTTTATGTATAATAATTCCCAAAAGTAAATACAACGCTCTTAAGTGACCCAGATGGTAGTAGCCATGTCTTTTAAGTCTATGGTGGGTGTGTTTTTACATATCTAACAAAAGGTTATTTGTAAGGAAAAAGTTTATATAGAACTAAGGCTCTAAACAATCAAATTTGAGCCTACATCAAAAATTTCACTAGAAGAGGTTGTTTTTATGCCCAAATATCTTCAAATTGATCATCTCGGTATCAAGATGCATGTACATGAGAGAAAAATGAATTTCAAGTTTTCGAAATAGTGTATTTTGTAATGCATTTTTGGACCATTAATTTTCGAGATTTGTAAGTTTTCACGAATCTATCGATCTACACTATTTATGAAGCTTTAAACTTTATAAATAAATATAAAAACATATTTTAAGTCTATCACAATGACTTCCAATATTGAAATCACATTTCTCTACACTATTTGAAGGTAGGCTCTAATTTAGGCTCTATACAAACCACACCCTATATGTACTAGGTATATGTGTATATTAAGATGGGCACACTTTATGTTAGAGGCAACGTGGCATTAGTTAAAGGGTGCGGTTTGTATAGAGCCGAGGCTCTAAACAATCAAATTAGAGGCCACCTTCAAATGGTGTTGAGAAATGTGGTGTCAATACTGGAAATCTTTGACTAGCCTTAAAATATATTTTCAAAAATAGTGTAGATTGAGCAAATCTATAAAAACTAGAATAACTAAAAAATTGATGGTCAAAAAATGCAGTACAAGATGCACTATTTCCAAAATTTGAAATCCATTTTTTTTTTCAAGTCCATACATCTTGATGTCAAGATGATCAATTCAAAGATATTTGGGCATCAAAACAACCTCTTATAGTGAAAATTTTAAAATAGGCTCTAATTTGATTGTTTAAAGCCTAGGCTTTATATAAACTTTCCCCTTAATTAAAAATAAAAACTGCTATAAGGAAGAGGTTGAACCCATGAGCTTTCAATCATAATTATTCTCAAGACTGGACAAACTTGTAGTCTAATCGGTCGGGCTATTAACCGATTCCTTTGATGGTCTGGTCGTTGGTCAAAATTCGATTAAAACTATTGTTTGACCTGTTAGACTAGCCGATTTTAACCAATTTGACCATTTAAATAAAATTTGTCAAATCTTTGATATATTTGTATTTTTAAACAATGATATCTATTTTCTTTCCTTTTTCTAAAATCCGATCTAACCAGTTTGAGTAATGGTTGGATCAATTTTGACTAAGCAGAATCCTCACCGTTTAGTGGCTCGTTTGTACTGATAACATTGCTCTCAATCATGCATATCCACTCTACCAAGATGATTTTTTTTTATTTTTTTTGACAAGAGTACTTAGAAATTTGACGTATTTATTTCACGCATTCTAATACATGTTATTAGAAAGATTCATTTCTAATCTTACACATATCATGTATTCCTTATTGAACAAATAAAGTAAACGTGATACATAAACCATATGCACATGATTCATATCAAGATAAACAATAATCTAAATTTAGTAGTTTAAAACATGGAAGATGCTACGATACGCCTATTCGTGTATTGCTACAGTAAACACCGAACGGCCCAGATCGAATCTAGGCCGATCTGACGATCACAAATGTCCAGTAGTGTTTTATTTTTTATTTTTTTATACATATCGGAATGACTTGAAATTTGAAGCGTGTGTTCATAAAAAATATCTTTTACATGAAATAAATTGAACAAAATACCCCCGAAAAGTTTCAGGGGTATTTTGGTCAATTTAGTTTTACAAATTAGTTTTTTTATATTTTTATTAGGTGCATCTAACTAAGATGTACACACACTATTGAGAATTTTATCATGAGCCTAGAACTAAATTTAAACTAGACTCATGTTTTTGATATTATAAAGTGGTTTCATCTCGTTCTAATGAGTTTTGGTCAGTCAAAAGTACCACATAAAAACATGTAAAATCCTTGAAATTCAACTATCAGATCCATCATACTCTTATACAAGGTAAAAGATGCTCTAATAATTCATTCCAATTACTAAAGAATTTTAGAAATTCTCAATCAAGATTGTGATTTTTTAACACTATCAATCATCAAATCCAGATCGATATTTCTACTTACTTACAAAAGAGGCGCCGAACACCGCCACGCGAGAACACTGTCCAAAGAAGAGGAGAAGGGAACCAAGAAGGTGAGAGGGGGAGCCCAAGAAACGGAAGGGGTGATCACCTAGTGAACTAAGGGGGAGAGAATGAGCTAGCCAAGGCTCAAGAGGGAGGGTGAGATTGATTAAAAGAGAGATGAGACTAAATAAAAGGTTTTAAATACAATTGAGGATGATCACCCCCATTTTTAAGGGAAAAATTGCCACTTGTCAATCGTGCATATAGGGTAGTGTTTATGTTCATGCATATGTCCATAGCATGAATGTATGAGGGTTCATGTAAATATGCATGATATGAGTATGAGGGTGCCACATAGAACACATGCACATAATGTAGAGATTTCATTATGCATGCATTCATGTGGCTATGGGTAGGTATGCATATCAAGATCATGGTGCATGTAGGTGTGTGTGGGTGCCACATGACACTCATGCATGTGTGATCATCATTAAGCATAGGTGTGTGTGTGCATGTGTATAATGATGGTGCATGGGTGTGTGTGTGTGTGCATCTGTGTAATTATGGTGCATGGGTGTGTGTGTGCATGAGTGTAATGATGGCGCATGGATGTTGATTGACTAATCATAAGTGTTAGAAAGTGTTTCTCCATGCCTAGGGATGCGCACTCGCACGACGTGGTGGTCTGAATTTCCAGTCCATAGGGCCGGCGGCCAAGTCGGACTGCATAGACCATAACTTTCTAATCGTAGCTCGGAATCAAGCGTGCTGCATACCACTGAAAAGTTTGAGGTCTCCTCTACGACAAAGACCCTAAGCAGTTCCAAAATGACGAGTTCTACACTAGCCGAGATTTCTAGGCTCCTATAGAGTCCGGTAAGGTCCGAAATCGAGATCGGGCAAAAATTTTAATTGGTATGAAAAATATGAGGACAACATACATAAATAAAGCATGATAGAACTCTCAATCCTTACACCACCATTCCTTAGTAATGCCAAACCAACTCTACACTCTAAACAAGATTCTATTTTTTAAAATCTTGTAGATCCATTATTATCCCCCTCAAAAGTTCTTTTATTTCTTTCTAACCAAAGTTCCTTGAAAAATATCTCAACTTATGCCACCAGCCTTTGGTATTCTAATAACATTGAGGTGATTAACAATACTAATAGCCGATGATGGATACAGCAAAGAAACACCTACATTTGCATTGGCCAACACCACAAATGGTATGTGTAAGTGCAGTGAAGGCATAGATGATCATCGTTCTCCACGTCATTCTTGCACAAGAGTGAAACATGTACAATTATTCTTCCTCTCTTCTTTAGATTATCAATCGCTAACACCTTTCCTTGAACCATAACCTAAATAAGAGCATGTACTTTATGAGGTATTTTCCACTTCCAAATCTCTTTCAAATCAAGCATACCCATTATAAAATGATCATGAAAGATAGTATAGTGAGTGGATTTTATCGAAAAAAGGCCATTAGTCTCCAGCTCCCACATTGCCTCATTATTCTCAGGGCATGAAAAATGAACTTCTTCCAACACCTTCAACAGTTCCATAAATTGTTCCTCTGCATTGTGAGGTAAATGGTTATACATGCAATTGATATCCAATACACATATTGACCGTTAGAATTTAAAACCTCATTGACCTTCGCCAATGGTTGAACACATCTTCGAAGTAAATCTGGATATTGCAGCTTAAAGGGAATTTCACGTGCCCATTTATGATGCCAAAAGAGGATTGCATCCCTTTGACCCACTGACCATCTCGTGTGTCTAGTTATAAAAGATCTCGTAGATAAAATTGATTTCCATACATAGGATTGTTGTGATCCACCTTGACCCCTAGCAATGAGTTGATTCATAGGATCAATACCATACTTTGACACCAACACATCACTCCACAACTACTTCTCATTTTGTATTGCACTCCACCACTACTTTGTAATTAGAGTCTGGACAACTAATTTCAACTTAGGAATACCCAAACATCCTTCCCTTTTCGGCGTACAGACCCTAGCCTAATTGACCAAATGATACTTCTTTACTTAATCATCTGACCCCCACAAAATTTTCTCATAAGCCTCTCTATATTTTTTATAATATCAGCTGACATTAGAAATAAAGTTATTTTGGTAAATAGGAAGGTTTGATAAAGAAGATTTAATCAAAGTAATTCTCGCCCTAAGGACAGGTACTTGGCCTTCCAAATGTCCAATTTAACATTACATCTTTTCACAATTGGATCCCAAACTTCCTTAAGTAATCTAAAGTTGGATATAGGTATCCCCAAATATTTGATTGGAAAATTCTCCACTCTACAATTCATAACATCAACCAAATTTTTAACAAATACCTCATCATATCAGACACTAATAACTGATGTTTTCGTAAAGTTTAATATAAGGCACAAAGCTAGCTAACAACATCTAAGAAACCTTCTAATTTTCAACACTTGATCAATGTTTTCCCCATAAAATAATAATGTATAATCAACATACTGAAGATGAGAGATACAAGTACCCGATGGGCTCATTTGAAAACCTCGAAAACCTTGTCTTTCTTCAACATTTTTTTATCATCAAACAAGATGCCTCCCTACTAAATTGAAAAGAAAAGGGGATAGAAGATCTGCTTGTCTAATTCCCCTTGAAGATTTATAGAAACCTTTTGAACTTTCATTAACCAAAATGGGAAGTGCGCATATGATAAGCAACCCGAAATCCACTTCCTCCAATTATTGTGAAACCCCATCCGAAATAAGATTTCATTTACGACATTCTATCCTACCCAGTTATATGCCTTCTCCATATCGAGTTTAATAAGGATCGAGAATGCACTCTCAACTCTAGCATAGATACACTCTTGAGCAAACAACACCCCATCCATGTTTATTCTCCTAATAATTAAATCAGATTGAGTCCCTGAAATAATAAGATGTAAAACCTCTTTCAACCTTTCCACCAATAGATGGAAAGAATCTTATAAAGGCTTGTTAACAAACAAATGAGTCTGCTATTACTGATCCCCACTATTGCAGACTTCTTAGGAATTAAGTCAATGAAGGTAGAATTGATACCTTTATTCAAGACCGCCCTTTTTAAGAGTTCATTAACCATGAACAACAATTCAACCTTCAAAATAAGCAAGGACTTATGGGAAAAAAATTGAAGGGAAGCCATCAGGCCTTGATGCCTTATCCCTAGACAAATAAAAACCTGTATGTCTCTACTCCTCCATACTCACTAATAGTTGAGACATTGCAAGAGGAAACTTTTTAAAAGGCACCCCCTCAAAATGAACCTGAAAAGGAATTTCACTAGAGAAGATCTTTAGGAAATATTTTAATAAATTCCATTTCCTAATCAACCTGATCATTCTCATCAACCCCTACACCTACAAATGATATGCTAGAAATGTCATTCTAAAAGACCAAAGTTTTTAGGGGTTGATGAGAATGATTAGGTGGATTGGGAAATGGAGTGGAGGAAAATGATGTGCTAGAAATTAAAGTCTCCATTTAGACAAATAGGAAGACCAAAGTTTATAAAATATTCGAAAGTTTTCTCAGTAAAGGAAGTTTTTAATAGTGAGCATTAGGGCCATACACCTTTAGTAAAACCCATCTAAAAGAAGAACATGGTCCCTCCAAAACAACAATAAAAAATCTAATCTTTGAAAATAACATCCAAACAAGTAAAAAATAAGAGTCCCATATCAACCACATACCACCCGATGGCCCCATTGCTTCAACACCTACAAAACCAATAGAGCCCCTACCCAAAATAGCATTAATATACCTGATAGTTGGACCTGGGGGCTTAGTTTCTTGAAGTAATAAGATATCCCATTTGCTTCCTCACTAAAAAAGATAGTTCTTTTTTCTGACGATCATTCCCCATGCCAGAAACATTCCAAACTAAGGATTTTCTTGAGACATAGATGACTGACCGACCGTGGTGATGAAAGACTCACCGGGAGACTCTGAGCTTTCGTTATCATTGACCTGAATTTCTTTCTCAGTGCTTAAAAAAGAAATATCCATTTCTCCATTTATTTCAATTCTCATTGCAGCATACAGGATGATGGTCGAGTAGGTTTAATTGGAGCTTTACCTCTACTATTTGCATTGGCCTTCTCAGAATTGGCATCTTCCTCTCCTTTCGTATTATCCATCTCGATCTCCCCCTTACTGCAACAGACCCCAACTCATTCCTTAAGCACCTCTAGCACATCAGGCATAAAAGCACCAAAGGTAACCTCTATTTCATTAAACATGTATGTATACTCTTGATTAGTGTCCATATATTGTTTTTGGCTCACTATTCCATCTTCACCTATATTTCGTTCAGTTTCTTCTGGTGGAACAAGTTGATTCATTATCCCATCTTTGCCAACCATTCCATCAATACTTTTCGATGGAATAACATTCAGAGGTAGAACAAAGTCTACTTCCTCTTCTGACTAGGCATCTATTTGATCACCAAAAGAAATCAACCGACATTTAGGAGGCAGGAAAATGACATAGTTACCATCATTATCTTCATCCAAGATAATGATAGGCAAGCCATGTTCTTCAGTAGAACCCAAGAGTCTTCGAGAGCTTGCTTCTTATGAGCGGCCTTCCTAAACGCAATATATCTTTTAGGCATTCATGTGTAGCAGAAAGCAATAAATATGAGTAAAACATTTTGATCAAATCTCAACATAAACTTGACCAATGCTACAATGTCTGCCTCTTTCAATCATAAGCACCCTCTAGCTACCTCGATATCTCTAGGAGAAATTGTATTACCACCACCATTTTTTGATCTAATAGATGTACTTGCCCAATTTGTTTCCCAATGCAATTTTTTTGAATCTGCCTTTTCATATTCCCTCCACAAAAATCTCTATCCTCAACTTATGAAAAATTCCCCCCAACATCTTTTTGTGTATTATGAGTATTTATGTTGATTCTTACCAGACACTTTGGAAATCCTTCTCTTATTATTTTTTGTACCAACTTTAGTACATTTATCCTCCTCTAGACAAGAGCTTTCAGCCTTACTAGCAATAGGAGTAGTCTTCTTCTCATTCATTGCAATTCCCTTTAACCCTTCTTTGGACACATCAATCAGAAAGTCATCCGAGTTGATTGTGAGATGAATCCTCCTTGGCAAAGGTGAAAAATCATTTCTATTCACCCTTACTTTGACGAATGAAAGATTAGATCCCTCATTGCCTCCCAATCAACACTCAAAATATCCTCATAAAGATTCCCCAAACACTGAAAGACATCCAAGCTCTAAGAGTGAAGAGGGACCCCTCACAACTTGATCCAATAAGCATTTTTTGGGACAAAAGTTATGTGAGAGTTACTCTTCCAATCATCCAAAGAGAACAATCTTCCTTTCACTCTTCAATGTCTAATTTTAAAAACCTACTTAACCTCGAGATCAGAGAGCAAACAAAAGAAGAATTTATTATTTTCAATCCATTTCAAACTTGGTTCATAAGAAAGTGCCGAATGCATGTTTAACCCAAATTCCCAACCCAAAAACATCCTCTGATGGTGGAAAGAAAGAGCCAACAACTACACAAGAAGTTTGTTTAGACAACTCCATCACATCTTTCTTACATAAAAATAGAGCTGGAATACTCCTTCCATCTTGAAGTTGCTCCCCTCCATCAACCCTCCATTGATCTGCCATTACTATGCATTATCTTTCTTCTCCATATATACAAAATTTTCCTCTTTCTCTAGTTTCCCTAGCACTCCCCCCTCCCACTCTAGTTAGATGATGATACAGGAAAAGGGAATTAATGGAGAAAGCACATAAAAATATAGGAGAATGAGAAAAAAGGGGAGCTTTAACTAGGAAAACAAGTAGTGAAAATAAGCTCCTGAGTCAAAGGCAAAGTCAAAGAGTGTGTTTTTTTTATCAAAATTCCCTAGTAGGCAAATATGATTGATAGGCTAAAAGGACGAGTTGCCACTTAAAAGGCATAACTGTTGGGAATGATGGCAAGAATCAATATGATGTTCATAAATGGTCACTAAAGGGTGGCATCTGAGTTTCTTTTTATTACTGGCAAGGTTTTCTTTGTTTACTAGATTTCGATGTTTGATGGCCAAAAAACGAAGTGGAATTATAGAGGAAGAGATTGAGGAAAAGAAGAGGATGAAGATAGATTGACGCTACACCGATGAGATGAAATGGCATCTCCCTCAAGCCATGGTGAGTAAATAACCATTATAACCTCACATGAATTTTGAAATGACTACCTTTTGTTTTGCCCATATTGCCTTTGGAAGCTCTTTGCAGTGCATAAGATGAGTAGAATTATAAACAATTCTCTAATTTTGTGAAACTTCAATGCGGTTATCTTAGGGTCATGGAAGAACCATTGAATCCTAGCAAAAGGGTGCATGAAGATTATCCTAAACTCATGTAGTTTATGAGTAGATAAGGAATGAAGTGATAGATTGTGAAAATAATGACATGAAACTGGTTAATGCTGGGATTTTGAGAGAGATATAAATATTATCTCCAAATTGTTGAGAGATCATGCATAGAAAATGTGTAATGAAACTTAGGGATATATAGCTTGAATGCAAAATGAAGCACAATGCATTCATAAGAAATAATTGGGAGATTTATTCATGAACCTCTGAGGGATCAAATCCCTTACCTTAGATGCGAATGATTTTCGAATTCTTGGTTACCTTTCACTACATAGATTCTAAGTTGCCCATCACCCACCATGCTTTATTCTCGTTGAACTCTGCAAGATATTGATAACAACTTACTTTTCTAGGCGTTGAAGGTAGGATACTTCATCAAAGGAGGACCTTATCCTACTTCTACTTCTTCCTATAATCCTTAAGACATGAAAGATGATTTAGGTGTAGTAGAGGGCTCATGCACCGTGGGCATTGCCGAGTTAGCATCCAAACTTCTTGTTGTATCACACCTGACCATGATGGTCATGGCAGTAATACGAGGAGATGCGTTGCTTGGGTATTCATCAAATAGCTCATCCTTAGAGTTATTCATGTGAAGATAGGGAGGTGACCTAGGGCGAGTATAGCATGGCCCATGCGAGACCTTGCAGGTTGAAGAACTCGTGGTTAGAGATGGACATTCATAAGATCATAAACCCATTTTTATTGAACAATAAGAGATAAGCCCTCGAAATTGATAAAGAATTGGAAATATAAGAATTGTCATGAAGGGGAATCAACAGACATGCCTTTTTGGAATTCATGATGCATCTTAAAGGGTGTAAGTTTATCTTTAAACTTGGATCGGATTATACATCCATACATGGGCAGTATGCAGAAATAAAGGAATATTTCCCACTTCACCTAATGTCATATGTCTGGAAATTCACAATATCGCATTCAAGGAGGATTTGTTAGGTGCATTTTTGAGCCATTATACAAGGGCAAACAAACGTGGAAGAGCTACAAGTAAGGGATAATCTCAGGAGATAAGAGCCAAGCGATCGTCAAGCCCGTATAAGCTTGACAAATGATGAGTCATGATACGCGGAAAATGAACATAATTTCATAATATATTAAAAAAAACACTTAAAATGTGAATAACAAGGTGAAACAAAGTTAAGACTTAAAAGGCCATGGTATGCCTTGAAAGCCATAAAACCCATCATCATATACATCTTAACGATTGATCAATTATAAAAGACAGTCAAATAATTTTTATATGAGACTAAACTCTGGGACTTAGACTTCTATGTACTTCTCTACATGATATTGAAGGAATCTGAATGCTATATGATATGCCTTTAGATCCGACGTTCATCACAGGGGGATTTAACAACGAAACCCTATGAAACCTCAGTAGATCATATTAAAATGAGGTTGAACTTTGTAGATATTCCTAATGAGGCCTTATATATCTCTGGTCCAAGAATCATATAAATTGGCCATCATTTGATACAACATCCAAATCCGCCAGTTGCTAGGATATGATCTAACTGACGGTTCCATCATGACATTTAGAGATCGATCCAAAACATTTGGCAAGCCATATGTGAGACATAATAGCCCTCTCCCTAAGGTTTCAGATCATTCAGAGATAATTTGACTGCTCTTCTATAACTATCGGTAGCCAAGACTCATATCGGTCGTCTGCTAGGCATTTACTCAACAACTAGGATGATTTCTAAACACTAAAGTCAAGATTTCTCCCAATCTACAAAGAGTTTTCTCATGAGACTTGAACCATTATGTCCTTGATTCAATGACCTATCAACTATGTGGGGACGACTATTGTGAAAGTGGCGTGCCTTGCAATAAAGACAATTATATTGTGCAAAAGCTTGACTTTCAAAGCTAAATATCTCCCATGATATGGACAGTTTTAGTACCAAATTTTTTGGAGACATGCAGTTTTAGATCCTATACAAGATTGTCAAATTTCAAGGTCCATAATCCCTTGAGAAGAAAGCAGTAGTGGTCAAATCTGTTGGCAAAATTTGCAATAGAAAATGGGTCAAATTCGATGAGCCCTATCTCCCTTATAACTGATCCATTTGAGGTGAAACTTGGACCATTAGATTCCTCTTGAGTCCTCTATCACCACACAAATTTTCAAGTAAAAAACATTTACTATTAGAGAGCGGCATCAGTTGGACTCAGACATGGGAAAATTGTATACTGATTTGATCGATGATAGATGAAAATATCTTTCTTTCTTTATTTTCTCATATGCGATCGAGGCAAATCAAGCTAGTTTCGTGTTCATACTCAAATGATGAGATATTTTAAGTTCAAATGGAATTGAAACTTATCACTATAACCTCTTTGACGTATTTTGAATTTACATTCAAGAAGGAAAGTTTTATCAATCTGAGAAAGAGTTGGTTCCAACCATTAGATTTGGATAAGCACAATGGTGTGCTATGCTTATCATCTCCGAATCTTTATGACAACCCATCGATGCAATGGGGATAGGGAGAGGACTATGAATTAGTTTTTTGCCCACATGATAAAGAGAGAGACTTTTTCAATTTTTACACATTTTAGCAATTCCCTAATAGTGCTAACCTCCTGTATGTAAAGATATTAACAAAGAGGGAAACCTAACAATCCGGACTCACTTGAATCCTAGGTCCTGGTCCATTGCAACACATTATCTAAACAGTCTATTTTCAAGATTTTCATATGTTTATAGATCTATTCGATTTGAAATATTTTTGGAGTTTAAAATTTTATAATTAGAGTTGGAATTAGATTTTTAGGTGATCCTAAAAATTTAACACCAAAATTACATCTTATGATAAACTTTAGAAGTGCGCCTTAATTGGATTGTTTAAGGTTGCCACCTTATACAAACTTAAAGAGATATAAAATTCAAAAAAAAATTCTTGAACTTCGTATCTCACTCCAAACATCCAATAATTACTAGTATACAAGCCAATGTTAGGCAGAGAGAGAAAGAATTTTGAAGGAAGTTGCCTATAAAGAGAGTCAAAATCTCATCGATACAAAGAGAATTTGGCATGTTAGCATTTGCCAACACACCTCCAACGGCTATTTTCCACCCAAAAGGATAAAAGAATCCATAACACGATTTTCCACCGCTGGATGTAGTTTTAGCATGGTCCAATGTCCCAACCATTGAGAGAGGGGCTTTTATAATTCTCCACCACGCGAGAACAATACCATTTGGATTCCAAAGTTAACGAGCTTAGAGAGAAAGAGAGAAGAAGAGAGAGAGAAGAGAGAATAGGCAGAAGATTAAAAAGAAGGGGAGATAGAGAGGGAGGTTAATCCTAGTTTCTTTGTTGCTTCTTCTTAGTTTATTCTTCTCACTATGATGAAACCCTAAATTTTGAACCCTAATCGAGAATTCACTTCCATTTTTTCTTTTCTTCTGTTATTTTGGGTCTTGGAGCTGTTGTTTTTTGGCAAATTTTGGAAGAGGAGATGGTAGCTTGCTCGTTTAGAATCTAGTCTGGATTTTTCATAGGAAGGAACTTTTTATATTCTTTTGATTTTTTCATCCCCAGGGTTTTTGACTTAGAGGATGATTTAGGGATTCTTTTCATTTGCAACTGATTATGTGAATGTTTCACAAAATTGATTCAGAATCAGTTTCTTTTAACATATTCTGTTAAAAATCTTAGAATACTTAAGTGTTATTTTCTTCTCTGAAACTAGGTCTGATATATTTTCAAGAACATTTTCTGAATACGTTTTAGGTTTTCATTGACTCAATTGTTTTATTTTGTGGCCTCATGATTTCTTCCATGGCTATTTATTCTTTATTTGTGAGCAATGTTTATAATTCTTTTCATATCAATGGCCCTCATAACAAAGGCATGATTGTTAGGATTTAACTTTTATTCTGTACGTAAGGGTTACTTTCTTCCTCTGCAACTTGTTCTAACCTAAAATGGGTTTAAATGTTTTTCATATTTTTGAGCTCACAACCACTGTTCTTAGATTCCCTTTTTCTTTTTCTGGTTGTGCTCTCAAGAAAGACTTCTAGATTTAGTTTTAGGATTTCACTAGCTCAGTTGTTTTTATTTTGTGGTCTCAGGGGTTCTTCCATGGCCAATTGTCCTTTGTTTTGGCCATATTTTTATAGAATCTATGTTTTATTTTTTTGTAGGAAGTTAATGTTTATGTTCTTTTTATCCTTTTCATGCCTATAGACCTTAAAACAAAGGTATGGCTATTAGGTTTTATCTATTATTTTGGACATCAGGGGTACTTTTTTCCTCTGCAACTTGTTCTAACCTGAAATGGAATTAATGGTTTTCATATTTTTGAGCTCTCAATCAACCGAACCATTTTTCTTAGGTTCACTTTTTCTTTTTCTGGTATTTTTCTCGAGAAAAAAACTTCCAGTTTCTTTGTTTTTTGTCGTCTATCTATCCAATTGCCTAGGGTTTGCTTTTGAGCTCTTAGTCTATCAAAACTAATTCTTACTTTTTAGCGTCAATTTCTGGTTCATTGAAATGGTTTCCTTTCATTGTTTCAGTAATATTGGCTTCCTTCTTCTAATCTCTCTCTCTCTCTCTCTCT
>NW_006500065.1:1447310-1460585 GCF_000471905.2 Amborella trichopoda
CGATAAATTTATGCGCACACGACCTCATTATCTTGAAAAATAATATTTTTAATAAAAATTGTGATATTTTATCTATGTTAGAAATTTTAAATGCTGTAAATTCTTAGAAAAATAAATTTATTTATTTTTCTTGTCTACTGTTAGAAAATTTTAGATACTATCAAATTATTAGAAATAAATGTGATATTTCTACTTTTAGTAAAATTGTGAGATTTATTTCTACTGTTTTTAAATATTTAGACATTGTGAATTTCATGTGCAAATGACTGCCTTATTATCTGGAAAATGATATTTTTGCATTTGATTATAGCATTGTTGTGAAATGTTTATTTGCAAATTAACATCCTATAAATTGTGATAATTCCGTATTCTTGAATTTCTATAAGAGTTTTTCTATACATATTAGATTGGCAATTATGCTAGAATGTCTTTACGAACTGCTACCTTTCTAAATTTGAGCCCAAAATATTAGATTGGTTGAAATGTTATTGAAAGTGACTGTTATTAATGGTGTCAGTGAGATTCATATTAATGATTTCAGTGCTATGTTGAGTACATGATATTTGCTGCTTTCGAATGTTTAAAGAGATTTAGAAATAATTTAAGTATGAAAGTGGACTCATCTGGTTCGCCGGTGAGGTATAAGTGGACCTATCTGGGACGCCCGTAGGGATTAAGTGGACTCATCCAGTACGCCGGTGAGGTATAAGTGGACCAGCAGGGATTAAGTGGACCTATCTGGGACGTCGATAGGGATTAAGTGGACCTATCAGGACGCTGATGGGGTATATAGGTGACCTACTTGGGACCCCAATAGGGTATTTTGTGAAATTCTTTGAATTATGCACTGCCGTTAAAGTGTTATATGCATTTCAATTATTCGGTTTGTACTTAATTATGCATTTATTGAAAGTGAAACTGTTGATGCATTTCTGTTAATAGATCTTCTTTTTGAAAATAGTGATATCTTTCAACCATGATTATTTTTAGGATTATGATGATCACTTACTGAGTAGCCAAACTCATCAAACTATGGTAAACATTTTTTCAGGATAACTGCGGATTCATTTTGAGTGCTAGTCAAGATCAACCTTAGAAGATATTGTTGTTGTGCTAGCTTTCTTTATTTACTTTGTAAGACCTCGCCACTGTAAATTTGTCCTATCAAGAGATGTATATATGTTTTGGACTGTCACATCTCAAGAATATCTGTATTGAAATTTCTTGGGGTGTGACACTTTCCCTCTTCTATTTCTCTCTCTTCCTCACCCTTCCTCTCTCTTCTCCTCTCTCCCATCTCTCTCCTGCTCCCTCTTCTCTCTCGCTCTCTTTACCTCTCTCCCTCGTTCTCTCTTTCTCTCACGCTCTCTTTCTCTCTCTCATTCTAGCTCATTCTCTCTCTACTTTTCTTCCTTATTTCTCTCTTTCTTTCCCGTCCTCTTTCTCCCTCTCTTCTTCCTCCTTTATCGCTCTCTTTCTTTCTCGTATGCTCTCTCTCCTCCTTCTCTCTTCTTCTCTCCTCCTCTTTTCTTTCTCATTAAAACCCTTTCTCCCATCTCTTATAAACTCCTCCCTCTTTTCTCCTCGAACTCTCTACTTCTTCAACCCTCACACTATCTCATCTACTATCATCTCACCCAAATCATTTTATTTATTTATTTATTTATTTATTTATTTACTTATAGAAAATTGTTTGGCAAGATGGCACCGAAAGGTTGTCAAACTGACAAATAGTCTGATATCACCTCATCGTTTCACATATATATTCCTCTAACGGCAAGTCAAGGTCTTTTGACCCACTTGTCTGGCAATCTTATGTGTGCGTGTTCATGAGCCGTAGAGTGAGAGCAAGGTGGCTAGAGCCGAACCAGCCTCAGGCTATGGGGCTTTCCATCATGATCTAAGAGGGCGCCTGTAAACGCCCGAGCGTATCACGAACCCATCATGAGGTAGGTCACACCTCACACCTCATAATCATCTCTCATTAGTTGGTAACTGTCCACACGTGCACCTCACACACAGCAGTTCCCGAGAGAGCGATCTTTAGCCGGACCAACACGTCTGGGTCCCCGCGCAGTCATCTGCCCTGAGGAGATCGAGGCCCAACCAGTGCATCCTTGCAAATATGATTCATGAGGCCTCATATACCTTTAAGTCCAAGAATTATACAAAATGGGCATCATTTGGAGTTGGCTTAACTCTAGCATCTGTATTCATTAGGCAGTCAAGATATTCCTTGTCCGACACCCCAAATTTTATGTTTAGGATGAATTCGAGACTTTCAAGGATTCATGTTTGAGGCATTAAATCCCTCACCTTAAGGTTTCACAATATTTGAAGATGGTTGAACCCCTCATCCATAACCATTGATAGTCAATAGCCCTATACGCTCTGTTTGTCAAAAGCCAGGAAGACATCCAGTCACAAAAATTGAGGTGTCTCTCTATACACGAGGAATTTGTCATGGGTCTAGGACCATTAGATTTCTGACTTAATGCTAATACATGACCATTAGATTCCTAACTTAATGCTTTATCACCATTAAAAGGTGCGGCATTATATTAATTATTGAGGTAGGAGCGGTAGAGCCCACAAATCACTGATCTTGTTGATGTAATTTCTAGCATCGAAGGGTGCACTTTATTGAATGATATCTCTCTCATATATAATCTATTTGAAGCGAAGCTTCGACCATTATGTTCGTATCTGAGTTATCTATCATCTCTGCAATTTTCATGACCAAAGGGTTCATCACCAGGAAGCGGTAGAAGAAATACGAATACATGGCAGAACTGGGCTGCAAGAGCTTGATCGACGATGGATACGAAATAACAAAATCCCATATTTTTGTCACACGGTGTTCCTATTGAATCTTGGAACTTCGAATTCAAATTCAAAGGTCAAATATGATGAACATTGACCAAGCATGTAGTTATCAACAAAGCCATCTATGAGAGCATTCACATTCAAACAAAGCTACATAGTTATCATTTGTGGCTCAATCATAAAAGATAAAGACATGTGATCTGCGAATGGATAAATACAATAAGCTTTTATGATTATCAACTATTGAATGATTATATAAACCTTGATTCTTGATGAGGATAGAGCTTCAATTTTGTTGGATTGACATGATTGGATCAGTTCATCTTAGAGAGAGATTGAGACATACACACTCTTTAATGATATTTGTGTGATTGAGAGAAATAGAGGAAAGTGAATGTATTTACAATAAGTTAAGGAGAAGCCCATTGATATTGTTGTTGTTGCTGCTACAGTGCAATAACCCGAGAGAGAGAGAGAGAGAAGCTATTAAATTTAGACTCACAAGAAGATCGATATAGATGGAGCAGACCTTATAGTCAAATATATGGGTTCAAGATGTCCTTGATATTGATTTATTTGATGTGTGTTTGTATATTTTCCTTTCCAAGAATCATATATATAGGCTTAAAGGCCCGAATCTAGCTTTCAAACTGATGTAAATTGTAACATAGGTTCAAGCCTCAGGAACTCTTTCGCTCCCAATATGATAGGTAAAAGCCTGTATTTATATGATATGGAATACATGGGTAAATTTGGCCCCGAATGTTTTTGCTCTCTAGTTGTTCATTAGGAGTCATGATGTTTTTTAAAATATTTTAAATTACTGCTGTAAATTTTTCGAAGCAACCAGACCGAAGGAAGCAAAGCTTGGTGCTGCCGTTTCAGTTAGATTCAAGCCGCATCAATCAAATTTGGGTTTGATTCGGGTCGATTCTGCTGCAGCTTCGGCCTTTTCGGCCTAAGCAAATAAATAAATTATATATATATATATATATATATGGTACAGTTTGCATAGAGCCAAGGTCCTAAACAATCAAAGTAGAGCCCACCCTTAAATAGTGTCGAGAAATATGGTTTCAACATTGAAAATATTTGTGATAGCCTTAGAAAATATTTTCATCTCTAATTGTAAAATTTAAAGGCTAAAAAATAGTGTAGATTAAGCGGATCTATGAAAACTTGAAAGTCTTGAAAATTAACGGTCCAAAAATATGTTACAAGATGCACTATTTCCAAAACTTGAAATCCATTTTTTTTCATGTCCATGTATCTTGATGTTGAGATGACTGATTTCAGGATATTTGGGCATCAAAACAACCTCTTCTAGTGATATTTTTGAGGTGGGCTATAATTTCATTGTTTAGAGCCTCGGCTCTATATATATATAGGAAAACACTACACAATGCTTATCGGTGAAAATGAACAGTGATTTAGCCTATGCTCATCGCATTCCAAAGTTTATCGCATAGTCACAGTTGTCTGGTAGTTTTTCAATTTTCATTTTTTTTTATAAATCAGAATAATCTGAAATTTGGAGTATCTATTCATAAAAAATAGGAGAATCTAATAAAAATATAAAAAATAATTTTCAAAATATAAATTGACCAAAATACTCATGAAATTTTATAGGGGTATTTTGGTCTATTTATATTTCACGAATTATTATTTTCATATATTTATTAAGTGAGTCTCACTATGATGTACACAAGCTCCAAATTTCAGATCATTTCGATTTGTAGAGAAAAAATGAAAATTGACATACTATTGGACAATCGTGACCGTGCGATGAACTTTGGATGGAGATGAGCACAGGCGAAATCACTACTCATTTTCGCCTCTAGGCATTGGGAAGACTTTTCCATATATATATATATGAAATTTTTATTTTTTTCTTATTTTTATTTATTTTATATATACATATCTAATTTATTTATTAAATTGAAATATTTGAAATCTTGCCCTGATTGGCTAAAGCACATAATTGCTTCATTTTTCTCACTAAACCAAAGACGACTCCGAAGAGAATCTGACAACATTGTGTGCATATATTTTTATCAACAATATAAACCAACTCCAAACATTACATAATCAACTTTTCATTCCACCAAACATTTTAAAACTCAAAATTAGAACAAATAAGTGAAAAATATCAAGGGGAAGCCATTTGTTAAAACCCTTTGTGCCAAGATCACATAAGCGGACCTTTTAGAGTCTTAATTTTGTCTAATCTATGATAGCACATACGACTGTGATACAAAAGGGTTTGTCTCACTTATGTAACGAGAAGCTTATGCTCAATTACTAACCACTTTATTAGCTTCAAAATGAGAGACATAAATATACTTTTGATGATAAAAACAATGAGCATAGACAACTTATGATGTCTGGAAGTATATGGCCATAGGCTAGAGAAAACAAGTGTTGATTCACAAGGGAAATACTCTAGGATCAAATGGCAATGATGGGGCATTCAAAGAATCACTATATGCTTGCTAATATGCATGAAATATATCATATAATTCTCAGAGAAATTAGATTAACAAAATGGTAGATAAAGTGGTGTCTAAATTCAAGATTGAAAGGTAGACTATGCACATTACTACATGGTGTGCATGCATAGTTTTACAAGGTATTCAAAGATCCCAAACACCTGAGCATAAAAGGAAAAAAATTTTATTGTAATCATAGATTTATAGCAATAAAAAGACGAAAGAAATACTCTAAAAATAAAAGAGTAGACGCTATGGAGATTACCTTAAGTATAGAGCATCAAGTGGGCTAGAAACCATAAAAAGCTCAAATGGCCATAGCTATCTTTGCTCAAAGGAAATGAAGCCATTTCAAACATTTCACCCAACCTTAATAGACGATGCCACACAAAAACGTGATTTATAATATGATTATCATCCAAGACTTAGGGCCTAAGCCAAAATTTCATGATGTATCCTCAACCCTAGACACATGTGAATAAAAACTACACGAGTGCCAATTAAAGCATGTGACAAAATTACTCAGTTAAATAATAGAACTATTTTTCATTTAAACTATATAAAACACATAAATTCCAAAGAAGGACATCAAAGGGGTTTTGATGTCAGAGGCATGTGGTCCCATGGGGTGCCGTGTGTCACCCTATAGCCACTTGAGTAGCATGTGGGACCTCCATTAGCTGTCCTTGATTGGAATGTACCCCAAATAAATTCAAAAAACTCATATTCTTGCTCCAAAAAATTTTCAAAAATTACTAATATAAAAAAATACTTATTTTGATATCAAAACAAAATTGGACAATAGGTAAATGCGATATCTGGGTTGAAATCAAGTATCAGAGTGCTCCACTGCGCTAGTCCGGAATGATGGTCCATTCACTTGGAATGACGTAACAAGCCTATGATCCGTAATCTCTGTTAAGGACGCATAATATGGTTTATCAATGTCATTCCAATCAATTTTCTACCACTTTTGGGTGTGAGTGAATTACAGGTGTACTCATGGGGACATAAAAACAATAATATATAGGGCCCTTGAGCACATGTGTACTAGCTCTTCCTCGTTGGATAATCACATATTAGAAGAGTGGCTTCTTGTGTAATTGTGAGTGCACATGCCATAAGTTATCGTATCAGATTGTGGACTCATGCCCCATGAGTCATGACCATCTTATGTAGGATCATTACACTTAGATATTGGGGTTCTTATTTCTTTTTAGTTCTCTTAACCCTGTCCAACACATAAATCACATGAGGCATATAGTCTAAGTATATCAGTGACTTAGAGGCAACCCTCACACCTCTAAAAGCATTGATCAACAACCACATATCAGAAGAAAAATGACCTTCCAAGATGACTCCCCACAAAACAAGCATTTGTAATGATTGCAGGACAATATGAAACATTAGGATCCTACACAATCGATAAACCCCCATAGGCACCCATAGAATCCGCCCCACAAAAAATAACAAACCCAAAACCCAAATCTCCTTCACAACAAAAAAAGACGAACTTGATAATTTAGTTTCTTGCAATAACAAAATATCAACTTATATTTATGGATAAGAAGCTTTACCTCCTTCTTACATGCAGCTCACCGAGGCCTCAAATATTCCAACTTAATAGCTTCATTTTGGTGTAGAAGTAGCTTCATTTTCGACGGGCTCCTCACCTTCCCAGCAGATATGGACGTAGATGATTCTACAGGTTCTATTGCACTGTCATCACTTAGGATGATCAAACAACCACCATCTTGAGCCATTTTTTGGGGTCCAAGCCTAGGTGATGATCTTGTTGGCTTGGGAATACTCTTGACAATCCCTTTGCCCTTAGCTTTAGTCTTCTCAGCAAGAGTCTCGATAACTTTCTCTTCCAACTTAGCCCCCTAGACCTATCCTCATAAAGCATCTGCAACATGTCCGTTTAGAGCATTGAAAGTCACTCTTAGGTCCCCAAGGATACTTTCAAAATCCTCCTATTCATCACCATCAAGATGAGAGAACTTGTCATCCTTAGAAGAAATCAACTCTAGGTTCTCAGCTGGAAAAACATTTAACGAGGGAATCATCAGCGCTTCCTCAATAGAACCATTCGTCGCCACCATAGTTTGAACTTCTTGAGGGTCAACAATTGCATTAGTAGGATTCTCTGTCTGCATTTCTTCTTCCTGATCAAGATTAATAATAGGTAGACTCTACTGCTCTGTTGAATGGTTCCCTTCTTAGCAGCCAGTCTAAGTGGTAGGAGTTTTTCCGGTGCCACGGTATTCAAGAAGCTAGAAAATGCCCACAAAAAATTACTATTAAACTTAAGCAAACACTGAGCAAAACTGATTACTTCTTCTTCTCTCAAATATGAAGTTACAAAAAATTACTATTAAAGTTAAGCAAATACTTTGTTTTAGTAGTAAAAATGGATTGCTCTCCAATGTCTTTGCTTAAGAACTCTTTTAACTTCTAACTGATCCTTAAGACAAAAGATAAATCCAAACTTTTTAACCGGTGGATCATAAGAAAGATATCATGCTCTACCATCCTAGTTGCTCAAACCAAAAAAGTCATTAGACAAGGAACAAAAAGGACCAACCAACAATAGAGCAGTATACTTGGAAGTATGAGAGCCGAACTATGTCTGAATTAACGAAAAAAAGTAGTTTGACCCTTATAGAAAAAAGACCTAAGATATAATTTGAGCTTTCAACTTAGTCCACTTTTGATTGTGAAATCTAGGCGAAGGAGAACTCATTTTTTTTCCTCCTGAAATTTATATTAAATAAATCAGTCTTGTGCTCCAGGAAATACAAGTATGTCGTACACCTATAGGAGTACCATTGTAGGTCCCTTCCATGTGTATCTGGGGGGGACCTCATCATTTAGATTTCTATTCTTTTTTCCTTTTTTTCAAATTTTTTTTTGTTTGATGTATCACCATCTTCGTATTGGAAAGTTGTTTTATGCACAAGGGAATGAATTCCTAAATTTGTATTCCCAGAGGATTAAAACATCTATTTTAAAGATGGATTCACATGGGTAGTTTCTCTCTAAAGTTATAACTCATGGGCTCAATATTTCCTTCATAAAACTATTTGTTTCAGTTTTTAAAATTTGTTTTTCTAATAAATTCATGATGTCCATGTTAAAGATTATATATTCCTTAAAAATTAGGTCTAAAATTTATCTCAAAAATGAATTTTTAAGAAATGACTCATCTCTATATATGAGTCCTTATGAGTCCCATGACACATAGAAACCCTTTCCCTTTCTAATTACTATGTAGAAAATTGTTTCATGCAGGCTAGACCGCATTTCTACATATGCGGTCCAAAAAGTGTAAAGCATCCAGCTTAAAGATGGATGTAAGTAGGTGTTCCTTCTAAAAATAATAGAAACTAACGGTCTAAATATTTTCTTATTAGAATTATTATTTTTAGTTTTTAAAATTTACTTATTTATTCATATTAATGATCTCCATATCAGAGATTGCATGCCTCTAAAAATAAAGTCTTAAAATCCATCTCAAAATTAAATTTATCAAGAAGCCTGCATTTCTACATATGCGGGCTTGGTCGTATGGAAACCGGGTTCTTACTATGTATACCAGCAAATGTTACCTAGAGAGAGATAGAGAGAGAACTTTGAAAGAAGTTTCTTATAGAGAGCATGAGGAATAAAAATCTCTCCATAGAAAAAGAATTTGGGGGCCTTTGCCAATGCCCCTCCAACGGCTATTTTCCATCCCAAAAGGCAAAACGAAGTCTTAACATGATTTTTAACCGTTGGATGTAGTTTTAGCACAGTCTGATGCCGCAACCATTGGAAAAAACAAATCCAACCGTCGCAAACAAATGACCGTTGAGAGCGGGGTCTTTAAATTTCTCGACCAGACAAGAACAGTTGCATTTGGAAACCAAAGTTAACGAGCTTAGAGAGAGAGAGAGGAGAAGACAGAGAAAGAAAAGAGAAGAGGTAGAAGAATAGAAAGAAGAAGGTTAGTGATAGAGAGGGAGATAGGACTGGTTTTTTCTTGCTCTCTTCTTAGTTCACTCTTCTCACAGTAGCAGAAACCCTAATTTTTTGAATCCTACTCAAGAATGCACCCCCATTTTTTATTTTCTTCTGTTATTTCAGGTATTGGAGCTGTTGGTTTTTGGAAAAATTTGGAAGACGAGATGGCAAGAACCAAGAATGTAGTGCCCCTAATCAGAGGCAATAGATCATTTTAGAGTTTATTTTATTTTATGGTGAATTCTCTGAAATTTTATTTGTTTGCTCGTTTAGAATCTAGTTTGTTTTTTTCATCAAGAAGGAACTTTTTCTATTCTTTTGATTTTTTTCATCCCCAGAGTTTTTGACTCAGAGGATGATTTAGGGATTCTTTTCATTTGCAACTGATTCTGTGAATTTTTCAACAAAATTCATTCAGAATCAATTTCTTTTAACATATTATCCTAGCCAGTTACAAGGTCAGTTAGGAATGCAATCATACTTATTTCTTGTAGAATCGCCTCTCTCCCCCTTTCCTTAAGAATTGGATTCTCTCTCTCTCTAAATCTCAAATTGCATTTCTCTTTTGGTCTTCAGGAGTTTTAGAGCTTCTGGCCAACGCACAGGTGGCTGTTACAGCCAATAAGGTATGAACAGATCCTCCCCCTTCCCCCCCTCCATTTTGATTATTTTTCTCTCAATTTTTACCATTCGAATCATTATCTTCCTTGTGAATAATTTTTCCATCCTTATACAATTTTCCAAACTGTGATAAAATCAGGCATTAAAGAAGGAGATTATTTCTTCTAGCTACCTCTAATCAGATAGGCTTAGGTGAAACATATTACTTGGTATAAAATTAGGCATAAGAATGAGTTCTCTTGATGAATTGGGTATCCTAAATACCCAATTGTGAACTTCATCTTCATGGACTTTGCTTGTAATCAACAAGTGTGAAAGCAACTTGTCATTGAGGCGGATCCCTTTAGGTTATTTTATATGTGAGATCTTGATCTTGATCTCTTTAGGCCATTTGATATGTGAGATCTTGATCTTGCAAGCTTGATTTGCTTTAATTCTACTGTAGCACTCTTGCTTCTTTGATGCAAATATGGAGTGAATCTTCTAGAGCTTTTCAGTCCATATAAATTTTCCAAACTGTGATAAAATCAGGCTTAAAGAAGGAGATAATTTCTTCTAGCTACCTCTAATCAGATATGCTTCGGCGAAACATATTACTTGCTGTAGTATTAGGCATAAGAATGGGTTCTCTTGATGGATTGGGTATCCTAAATACCCAATTGTGATAGTCCATCTAAATTTTTAGTTGTTTTTTTTATTATTGATGAACTTCCTCTTCATTGAGTTT
The DNA here is from genome assembly GCF_000471905.2 of Amborella trichopoda. The sequence continues at coordinate 1,457,979 of NW_006500065.1, forward strand.
GCTTGTAATCAACAAGCGCGAAAGCAACTTATCATTGAGGCGGATCGCTTTACGTTATTTGATATGTGAGATCTTGATCTTGATCTCTTCATCGAGTTTGCATGTAATCAACAAGAGCGAAAGCAACTTATCGTTGAGGCGGATCGCTTTAGGTTATTTGATATGTGAGATCTTGATCTTGATCTCTTCATCGAGTTTGCTTGTAATCCACAAGGGTGAAAGCAACTTATCATTGAGGCGGATCTCTTTAGTTTATTTGATATGTGAGATCTTGATCTTGATCTCTTTAGGTCATTTGATATATGAGATCTTGATCTTGCAAGCTTGATTTGCTTTAATTCTACTGTAGCACTCTTGCTTCTTTGATGTAACTATGGAGTGACCTGTGTGGTTTGCAATTTTGTTACATAACTTATTCTTGTTTCTGCTAGATCTTCTCTCTTGGTAAGAAGTTTCACTGCGGTCGCTGCTTTTGATGCAAAATTTTTCTTGCTGGCCTCTACCCCTAGTTCCTATATTCATATAACTCCCTCATGTTTTCTTGATCCCCTCCTCCCCCCCACACAAAAAAAAAACACCCCTTAAACGAAAAAGTAAAACAAATGATGTCATTCATGTCAACTAGTAGAAACTAAGTTGCATAGGAGGGGTGCAGGAGTAGGAACCATCTTTAGAACGTATGTTTGTATATTCAAAATTAAATACTATCATACATAATAAATTTGTGTAATGTAAATACAAAAAATATGTCCATGAAGCTTATTGTTGCATGGTAGAACATTTTCATGGTCACTGGTCACATCGCCGTTCTTTTATCCTATAAGTTGTGTAATCTCATTTGCGGTAGTAGCTATGATAATCCAAGCCTTGGTAACAATTGCTCCTTGCATGCAAGTAGTCCAGAGCGATTGCTGATGGAGCAAGTATTTGGTTTAGTATGTGTTTCATGGAACTAGTTCCAGCTTTGTGGTGGTTAGGGTTTTGGTTAGTTCATAGACTCTCTTTATCAAGATAAGATATGATTGTACAATGGTTCACTATTTGGCTTTGAGGAACAGCTCGAGGATCCGTATTTGGTTTAGTACGTGTTCCATGGAACTAGTTCCAGCATTGTGGTGGTTAGGGTTTAGGTTAGTTCATTGACTCTCTTTATCAAGATAAGATATGATTATACGATAGCTCTTTATCAAGATAATATATGATTGTACGATAGTTCGCTATTTGGCTTTGAGGAAAAGCTTCGAGGATCCAAGTTTTTTCGTGACATTTTGGCCCCTAAATGTGGAATCATGGCCCTGGAGTTGAGTGTAGGAGATTCCTGCAACTAAGGGTGGAAGCTGCATTACCGATTTTAGTCCTCTCAAGGGAGATGGGTGACCCCATTCTTCTCCAATTAATTCTCAGGTAGCATCCTTATCTGTGGTTGCGAACCTTCTCTTTCCATGATTTGTGCTTTCTAACCCTTGGATCACTTGCATTGCCACAACCCCCCCTTCGGTATTTGTGCCTAAATGTGTACATATATTATATATATGTATACATTTGTGTATACATATATATATAGGTCCAATATCCTTTCTGTCTCTTCGGCTAAGAAAGATATCATAGCAAGATGGTGTCATCTCAGGAAAGGAGGAGGGGCTTACTTCATCACACTAATCCATGTAAGAAAAGACGACAACACAACAGTTTCTATATTGGATCGGACAACGACTTTGAAACCAAGGAAGGCTTGGCTTCCGTGAGCAAAGCGACGGGAGCCGAAGGCATTCCTTTAGGAGAGCAAGCCCGAGAGAAGAGAAGTGACCAAGTGGTTCGTGTCGGAACTAGATGGGATTAGTGGAACAGAATAGGATAGGTTAGGAAAGGACCAGAAAGGTAAGGTATTCCCTGCTTGGCTTACTTTAGTTAGAGACTTGTGTATGTTATATACACAATTACTAGGTGTATATTATGTTGATGTGGAGCTGTGGCCTTAGAGTTGGGTTTAGGAGATTCCTATCACTAAGTTGCATTAGGGATTTCAGTCCTCTTAGGGTAGATGGATGACTCATTTCTTCCTTAATTAATTCTCTGGAGTAGCATCCTTCCTTGATCAGTAACTGTGAACCTTTTCTTTTCATAATCTGCTTCTAACCCTTGGATTGCTTGTGCCTAAATGTATTACTATTATTACTATTTTTTGCTGCATTGTCTGCAACTACATTACCTTTATAGTAGAGATTGTGCACTCATGCAAGCCCAGGGAGGCTTCATTACCTTCGTCTTTGGTTTCTATCAATTGATTGACAACAAGGGGCAATATGATTACTTTTACATGATCCTCCATCCTTTTGTTATTGATTTTCTTTATCTTTGAGGTTATTTTTTGTCTACATTTATTTGGGGCCATTTATTTTCCTTATACATGTGTGTATGTATAGAGCGAGAGAGAGAGATTAGTGTGTGTATATATCATAGTTACCGGGAGCAGGAGCGGCTTTGGTTCCGGGAGCAAGAGCTCAAGGAGCGAGTTCCAGGAGCAAGAGCTCAGGGAGCGAGTTCCGGTGAGGGTAGAAGTTATGGATCAAGATCCCGTTTGAACACGAAGCAAGATCCCGATACATA
>NW_006500065.1:1469182-1482025 GCF_000471905.2 Amborella trichopoda
GTTAAATAATAGTATATATATATATATCTATGTGTGTGTGTGTGTGTGTGTGTGTGTGTGTGTATGTGTGTGTGTGTGTGTGTGTGTGTATAAATGTATAGAGTGAGAGAAAGAGAGATCTATTTGTGTGTATAGATGTATGTATATATATACATATACTTGTTATGATTATATATGTATACACAACTACTAATGTATATTATGTTGGTGTGCATATGCTGATTTGTATGTGTTTATATATAGTTGCTATCATTTACAATGTATATATTCACTGATACATATATATGCACACTTATATGCTGATATATAAAGGGTATATATATATATATATATAGATACACGAATAATGTATATGACCATGTATATACTTATTATCAATGATATATACGGTTATTAACGCATATATACACTGATTTGTGCACACATCGATGTATAACAATACATACAGTTGTTTTTAGTGTAAATATATACTATTGTATATAACCATACCAATACATTAGTTATCAGTTATATATACAATTTTTAGTAATGTAGAGATATACACAGATATATGTGTATATATATGCATTGTTATATATATAGTTTTTATATGATGTGTATATACTAGTATGTGTGTATACAATGTATATATTCATTGATATGTATTTATGCACACTCATATTCTTATATATCTAAAGTGTAGATGTGTGTGTGTGTGTGTATTGATGTGTATATATTGGTATGTGTGATATATTGTAGATATTGATATGTATATGCGCACACTCATATTCTGATATATATAAAATGTATATGTGTCTATATATACTTGCTATCAGTTACATTGTATATATACACCGATATGTACATACGCAAACTCATATGCTATATACTGATATGTACATACACACACTCATATGCTGGTATATACAGTTTTTAGTATGTAAAAATGTAGTGATATGTGTATGTGTGCATGTACTAATGTGTGTATATTTATGATGTGTATGTATGTGGGTATACAGTGTACATTTGCATTGATATGTATATATATGCACTCATATTTTGATATATCTAAAGTGTAGATGTGTGTGTGTGTGTGTGTACTGATGTGTACATATTCGTATGTGTGATACATTGTATATATTGATATATATATGTATGCACACTCATAGTCTGAGATATATATAATGTATATGTGTCTATATATACTTGCTATCAGTTACATTGCATATATATGCTGATATGTACATACACACTCATATGCTGATATATACAGTCATATATACTAATGTACATGACTATGTATGTACTTATTATCAGTGATATATACAATTATTAGTGCATATATGCTAGTATGTGTGTATACAGTGTATATACATTGATATGTATATATGCACACTCATATTCTGATATATATAAAGTGTAGATGTGTGTGTGTGTGTATTGATGTGTATATACTGGTATGTGTGTATAATACAGTGATATGTACATACACACAGTCATATTTTGATATATATAAAATGTATATGTGTCTATATATACACTGATATGTATATACGCACACTCATGTTTATACGCACACTCATGTGCTGATATATACAGTCATATACACTAATGTACATGACCATTTATGTGCTTATTATCAGTGATATATACAGTTATTAGTAGATAAATGCACTGATTTGTGTACACATATAGCAATATATACAATTGTTTTCAGTGTATATATGCAACCATACCAATACATTAGTTATCAGTTATACATACAGTTTTTAGTGTGTAAAAATACATTGACATATGTGTATGTGTGTATGTATTGATATGTATATACTGATATGTGTGTGTATATACACTTTCTATCAGTTATATATATACAACTATCAATGTGCATATATGCACACACACATGCACTGCCCTACGATGATAAGTGCATATATACAGTGTTTATATATATACAGTTACTATCAGTTTTTAGCATATATGTACACTTAGTTATGTACATTGATATGTGTGTGTATGTACTGATGTGTGTATATATACGATATGTATATATTGATATGTCTCTGTGTGTGTATACACTTGCTATCAGTTATATATACAATTATCAATGTTTATATACTGTGATATGCGCATGCACATGCACCCTTACACATAGATAAGGAATACAACTAATGCATACATTTAATATATACTGATGTATATGACCATATTATACTTATTTATCAATTATATATACACTGATTTACATACTACCCATTGATATATATGGCCATATATACGATGGCCATATACACTGATATGCACAATTATATACACTAATGTATATGACCATATATATGCATACATATAGGGGAGTGATTTCATGCAACGGTTTTATTGTAATATAATGAAACAATCTTCAAAAACCATAAAAACCATCTAAGGACTACTTATTTGACCCAAATTTTTAAATGTACACTCTTTTCATTCTAATGAACATTAACAAATAAGCAAAATTTGAAAAACTTACAAAGTGTTTTTTCATCTTAATTAATATAGGCCGTCCATTTTAGTGCGATGCTTAGATCTATGCCTTAAAAGGATCTTTTTGCTTTTAAATTTTTTAGATAGCTCTATTATCATTAGATTAACAATGTTAAAAAACAAAAAATAGATTTTGAATTCATAAAGTCCAAGATCTTGAAATTCACCAAATGGATGATTTTGATTTATTTGTTAGAGGGGACTTATTTTGACCATATATAAGGTGCCAAATTGAATAAAGTGTGTGTGCAAAATTTGGGGTTTTAAGTGTTTTTTAGAAGTGCGGTTTCATTATATTATAATGACATGGTGACCTGATATCATCCTTGTATACAAACTTGTATATATAATAAATGACCATAAATGAGTATTCATATGTATGTGACCATATAAATATGCATTGCCTGCTCCTGAATAAGGCGAGCCTACTCTCTCCTTACAAAGGGGGGGGTTGCTCGCTAGCAGCCTCGATCAAATGGCTAAACCAAGGGAGAAAGTCATTCGTCTCAAAACCAAGAGAGGTTATCAAGCATTCGAACTCTCTTGCCGAGTTGCCGACAACAAGAAGCTCTGTGGGAGAGAACTAAAAATCTCCTCAGAGAAGGACCGAAATAAAAGTCGTCCCCATCTTTGACTCACACTCTCTCGAAGAGAGTCAAAAGTGGCAATCCCACAACTAGACCTAGGCTGTCCAAGGGAAAACCGAATCGGGCCCGCAACATAAAGATACCAGTTGATAAGTCGGGCTCACTAGCAGTCTCGATCAACTGGCTATACCAATGGATAAAGTCCTTGCTCTTGTCGAGTTGCTAGCAGCAGCAAGCTCTGTGAGAGAAAGTCATTGATCTCAAAACCACTAGCAGTCTCGATCAACTAGCTAAACTAGGGGAGAAAGTCATTGGTCTCAAAATCAAGAGAGGTTATTAAGGATTTGAACTCTCTTGCCGAGTTGCAGGCAACAACAAGCTCTGTGGGAGAGAACTAAAAAATCTCCTCACAGAAGGAACGAAATAAAACTCGACCCCATCTTCGACTCACACTCTCTCGAAGAGAGTCAAAAGTGGCGGTCCCACAACCAGCCCTAAGTTGTCTTAGAAAAAACCTAGTCAGGCCCACAACATGAAGATACCAGCTAATAAGTCGGGCTCACTAGCAGTCTCGATCAACACGCTATACCAAGGGAGAAAGTCCTTACTCTTGTCGAGTTGCTAGCAGTAACAAGCACTGTGGGAGAGAACTCAAAAATCTCCTTATAGAAGGAACAAAATAAAACTCGTCCCTATCTTCGATTGAGACTCCCTCTGTCTCATGACCAGCCCCAGGCTGACTTACCGAAGACCCAGTCGGACCTACAACATAAAGATACTGGCTGGCATGTCTAAAGAATGGACATACATTTCTTGTCATAAAGGGAACTTACTAGGTTCCACATCCCCTCCAACAACTAGATGATTGCTAGGAATTCTAAAGCCAACATCAACAACGACCAACATTAGAGGGAGCTTGACCTCCACCCCGATAACTCTTGATGCCATAATGGCATCCTGGTCAAGACCATTGCTTGTGACAACTTCCTCCTCATGCCCAGGCTAGGGGCTTGTTAGGCGATCTCCTTCAGAAAAATAAATGAGGGAACAAACCATTGAGAACCAAAATAGAAGTAGCAAGTCTAAAGGATGGACATACATTTCTTGTCACAAAGGGAACTTACCAGGTTCCACATCACCTCCAGCAACTAGACGATTGCTAGGAATTCTAAAGCCAACATCAACAATGACCAACATTAGAGGGAGCCTTGACCCACATCTTGATAACCCTTGGTGCCATTATGCCACCCTAGTCAAGACCATTGCTTGTGACAACTTCCTCCTCATGCCCAGGCTAAGGGCTTGTTAAGTGATCTCCTGCAAAAAAAAAAAGGGGGGGAGAAACCAATGAGAACCAAAACAGAAGTAGCAGTGCTGTTGGGCGATCTCCCTCAAGAGGGACAAGAAATAGCAGAAGAATCCTCCACAAGGGTTCAACCAGAACATTGCTACCGTCATGGTTTCTAACCATGCTCACATTGCTATGTTCATAGATGCTTTTTGGCTCAAATGAATGACCTGGCACATGTTCAGTCACGCCTGTATGAGCCCTATCTCTAAAGACAATTCCCAGCAACCTCTCTACGTTAAATCCACCCAGTCTAAATGAGGCTTATCTAAAATTATCCTCCAAAATATACCACGTTCCACATCCCCTCTGGCAACCAGAAAAATTGCGAGGAATTCTCTAGCCAACCTCAATAGTTATCGCAGCCTCGTCATCTACCCCAATAACTCCCAGTACCAAAATGACACCCTGGTCAAGATCACTGCTTGTGGCAACTTCCTCCTCTTCCTCAATCTTGATAAGGGCTTGTTGACCCACCCAGTATTTCAAAAAGCGGCCCGCCTCATGCCCAGCCTTGATAAGGGCTTGTTGGCCCACCCAGTGTTTCAAAAAGTGGCCCGCCTAGTGCGTAGAGGAGGGTTATGGAGGCCCCAAGCCCAGGCAAATGTCCTGGGTGGGGAGTTCTTGGCCTAGGTGGCATGTCTAGGGCCGTTGGGCATTTTCCATCTTTTTTGTCCTTGTTTTTAACTTTAGAGTTGAATTGAAAAAAAAAACAAAAAAAAAATACTTTTTTCATTTTTAAAAGATCAATTGGGTATTTCAAGTTTGGATTTGATTTGATGATTTTTTAAGCTTATTAGAGGGTTTTTGGGATATTTGAGATTGGGAAATATCTCAAACTTGAAGATTGAAGATCAAGCAAAAAGGTTTAAAAATCTTCACATTTGAGATTGATTTTATTTGTTATTTGAATGTATTCTTTGGTTCTTCTGGAAGTGGTGATCCGCGTTGGAATAACCCAAATCCAAATGACGAAAATCGTATAAGATGTAATTATTGTGAAAAAGATATTAATGGGGGTATAAACCGATATGAGGGGGAATGTTGCCCCATGTAAAAATGTTTTTGAAGTTATCAGAGAGCTTAAGCAATATATTATATTAGTTTGGTCTTGTCACTTGGTTTAAGTCTATAATCCAAAACCAAATGATAAAAATTGTATAAGGTGTAATTTTTGTGAAAAGATATACCAATAGGAGGTATTAACCGATTCAAAAAACACCTAGCCTAATATTGCTTTTTGTACAAAATTTCCCGAAGGGATGATATTAGAATATTTGAATTTCGTAAAATCAGAATAGAGAAGGAGCCTTGTTATATGCAAATATCTTCTCCAGGTTATTCTAGAAGTGCTTATCCGGGTTGGAAGTATAGTTATAACCAGAACTTGAATGACGAAAATTGTATAAGGTGTAATTATTGTGTAAAAGATACTAATGGGGGTATTTACCGGTTCAAGAAAACACCTTGCTTGTATTATGGGGGATACTGCCGTCCTGTTAAAAAAGGTTCCTGAAGTTATCAGAGAGATTAAACAATAAATTATTATTTTAAACACAAATAGGAACGAAAGTCTTGTCACCTGGTTTAAGTTTATAGCCCAAAACAAAATGATAAAAATTGTATAAGGTATAATTTTTTGAAAAAATATACCAATGGGGGTATTAACCAATTCAAAAAACACCTAACCCAATATTGCCTTTTGTAAAAAGGTTCTTGAAGGGATGATATTAGAATATTTGAATGTCGTAAAACCATAATAAAAAAGGAGCCTTGTTATATGGAAATATCTTCTGCAGGTTGTTCTACAAGTGGTGATCCGGGTTGGAAGTATAGTTATAACCCGAATCTGAATGACAAAAATTATATAAGATATAATTATTGTGGAAAGGATACTAATGGGGGCATTTACTGGTTCAAGAAATCACCTTGCCTATATTATGGGGGATATTGCCCTGTTAAAAAATGTTCTTGAGGCTACCAGGGAGGAGATTAAGCAATAATTTGAGTTCAAAGAAACACAAAAAGCAAGAAAATGAACTCCTAATAGTATAAGATGTAATTATTGTGAAAAAGATATTAACCGGGGGAAAAAAACCAATACGAGGGGGAATGTTGCCCCTTGTAAAAATGTTCTTGAAACTATCAGAGAGATTAAACAATATATTATTAGTTTGGTAAAACACAAATATGAACAAAAAGTCATGTCACTTAGTCTATAAACCAAAACCAAATGATAAAAATTGTATATGGTGTAATTTTTATGAAAAAATATACCAATGCGGGGGGTGTTAACCGATTCAAAAAACACCTAGCCTAATATTGCGTTTTGCAAAAAGGTTCCTGAAACTATTAGGGATGATATTAGATAATATTTGAATTTCGTAAAATCATAATAGAAAAGGAGCCTTGTTATATGGAAATATCTTCTTCAAGTTCTTCTAGAAGTGGTGATCCGAGTTAGAAGTATAGTTACAACCTGATTCTTAATGACAAAAATAGTATAAGGTGTGATTATTGTGGAAAGGATACTAATGGGTATGTACTGGTTCAAGAAAACACCTTGCCTGTATTATGGGGATGTTGCCCTGTTAAAAAGAAACAGAGGAGGACGACCATTATGTTGAAGAAGGAGATGACTCTGATGAAGTTGGTGTCAACTCAGATGCATATGATGAAACTTACCCTATTTTTTCTAATGAAGACTGAAGACACTTGACTTTTGGTTTTCAGTCTTAGACTGTATTTTTTCTTTCTTATTTTTTAGTTTCTACTATCTACTCTTATGTATATGCATGTATGGTTGTATCACATTGAATGGATATATGAGCATGGAGTATGGTCTATGGATTATGAATTATAGATTGTGCTTGTATTACTAATTTACTGATGATGACTATTATATTTTATTTTCGATTTTACTAATAGTCTACCTATCATAAATTTAACTTAAAGTCTAGGCTGCTTATCCTAGAACTCCCCAGCCTACCCGCCTATCCTAGGACCCCCCCAGCCTACCGCCTATCCTAGGACCCCCCATCCGCCTAAGCGCCTCCCGACATGTTTTGGAGCACTGGGTCCACTCGATGTAAGTGTTGTTGGGTGATCTCCTACAAAAGAAACTATGAGGGGAGAAAGCAATGAGAATCAAAACCAAAGTAGCAGTGTTGTTGGGCCCTTTTGCATATGTGGGAATCTCCCTCAAGAGGAACAAGAAGCAGCAGAAGAATCCTTCAAATTACCTTTGATACCCCACATTGGTACCATCCTTCATAGGGTTCAACCACAACAGCCTCGCTACCGTCATGGTTCCTAACTGCCCACTATGCTTTCTCCATAGATGCTTTCTGACTCAAACGAAGGACTTGAACAAGTTCAGTCAGGCCTAGATGAGCACTGTCTGTAGAGACAATTCCCCACAGCCTCTCTACGTTAAAATTCACCCAATCTGAATGAGTCTTTTCCAGAATTATCCTCCATGACCTGCTTGCCACATCTTGAATCAGCTGCTTGCTTAGCAGGGAGAAGGTGTAAATCCTACCCCTCCTTAAGGAGCAATGTTGTGAGTCACCCCTAAGGAGAGGAAAAAAAGCACCACTTTCTTTCCTCCTTTAGGGGAAATTGTCACATGTGCGAAAACAGTTAGGAAAGCACAATTACCTTTAACATTATGGGAATTTCGAGAGCCTATGGTAGCCACATCCTCTGCAAATGGCGGCTTGTTAGGCACGCTCCTCGGCTCCACGTTAACCGCCACTAAATATTGGCTTTGCTTCTTTGCTGACCTACTAGGGGTTATCGGAGTGTGAATTTCCCACAATGCCCTCATCTTCGAATTCCTTTGCGCCTGAGTCGAAGAAGACGAAGGAGAAGGGGGCACCCGCCACGAAGAAGGCTGGGTCGTCTCTTGTGGAGTCATTGGTAGCAGCAAGCTTTATGGGAGAGAACTTCAAAATCTCTCCACAGTAGGAACATAATAAAACTCGTCCCCATCTTCGACTAACACTCTCTTGAAGATAGTCAAAAGCGGCAGTTCCACGACCAGCCCCATGCTAACATACCAAAGACACAATCAAACCTACAATATAAAGATAGTCTAAAGGGTTGACATACATTTCTAGTCGCCCTGATGAGCAAGGGTTCCACATCCCCTCTGGCAACCAGAAGATTGCTAGGAATTCTAGAGCCAATCTCAACAGCGACGGCAACAAGCATCCACCGTTGTCACGACCCCGCGCCCTGACCCCTGCCATCCCATACCAGAGGGCGACAGAGTACGGGATCGCGATCGGAGGTCACGTACGTCACTCAGGTGGGAGTGGCATCAACACGTGTTACAAATGTGAAATCAAAGAAAGCCACGAAAATAAATAAAACTCAGCCAACAAGCACAAAAGACTGAATAATTTAAAACCATTAAATCTTTCATTCAACTCCAAAGTCTTTACAATAAAGTTTAAGGCTTATAAGCCTGACATTCATCTCATTACATCAAAACATCGTGTCCTTGCCACAAAACACCTATTATGGAGGAAGGAAAACCCAAACAGATCTGAACTCCAAACGCCTGCTATCACCGATCTGCTACTCGCCATCGTAGTCAGGCACTATTACTCTACACAGGAGAAAATAGATGGAATGAGCTATAAGCCCGTTAAGTAAATCACTACTCTTGCATTCCTATCTCTATGTATGTGCATTATAACATGGCCTATGGTTCATCACGAGTCACACTGGCCTCACAGAGTAAGGTCATGCATCAGAGTACATATAAATGTTGTATAAAGAATGTAAGATTCAGTATTACTTATTCTCAAGATGGCATTTACATTTATGCATATCACAGATACAGTTAGATGTTCATATAGAATACTTAATTTAAATAGATAGAGCAGATTATTTACTCCTGAAGTAGAAGCCACATCGATTAGGCTAAGCCAATCCTGTAACTTGGGACTTCTACCCTCATTCAGGAGGGAGGATAATGACACATGGAGGTCCCACTTTGTAATATCCTTACTCATGCACACATCCCCAACGGGCTTTGCGGTTTTCGATAAGCTGTGGCCTTACAAGACACGACCCTCTCCTTACGCCTTTAGGCAAGCGGGTGTTACATTACCATTGGAGGACCCAATGCATAGTTCCCATGACAACTTGGGGGGTGCAACCCTCCCTATTACTTACAGTCACCTCTTGAGTCCATTCCTATCATAGGAGTCAAGGTATAGTGTACCCAACTACCAATGGACGACCCATTGCATAGTGGTCACATCACAGATATCTGTGTTCATTAAACAGAATCAAAATATTCACTACAATGGTGGACCCATTGCGTAGCGTTCATTATATATATCACAGTATTCATATAACATAATCAAACAATACTCTACCAATGGAGGACCCATTGTGTAGTGTTCATTGCACATATGCCAGTATTCTTATAACAGAATCAGACAGTAACTACCAATGGAGGACCCATTGCGTAGTGTTCATTGCACATATTACGATATTCATTATTCATATAACAGAATCCCAGTGTGATATTCACAGGGTGACAGTATCAGTATCACATGATAACATTATCAGCATCACAGAATGTCAGTATCAGTATCCCAAAATAACAGTATTAGTATGACATGATAAACATTATCAATATCACATAATGTCAGTATCAGTATCCCAAATAACAGTATCAGTATCATGGAATGACAGTGTTAATGTCACATTTCTTGCAATTTCAGGCAGTGATATTCGATCATAAATAGGGTCATAACATTCAATTTGTTTGGAATTTAAAGACGGTTCCAAAACCAATTTTACACTAATAGGGGTATTTTGAAAGCAATTGAACCTCGTTTAGCTCATCAAAAGTTCAAGAAAATGGAGGTATTCTATTAGAAATCTGTTATACAGTAAAAGCAGTGATATGTCTTTAAAATTAATTCCATATCGAGGAATTTCAAAATGTGGTTAACATGTGATTTCAAGCTTACTCATAAATATTTCAAATGGAAGTAGTTTGGAAAAAAACGGACCTCATTTAGTTGGTCAAAACCTTTGACATCAGAGACATTAGTTCTGTGTTTTACTAAAATTGTTCACAGTGACCTACCAGAATGTTTTGAAGAATAACTCTATATGATTAAAGAATTTGAGCAAGATTTGAACATAAACATTGTAATAGACTTAGATATCTTTCCAATGGCGATGGTTTGAGGTCAATTGGACCTCTTTTGATAGGTCAAAAGTGGATTTCAAAAACATGAAACCTTCTTGGAAATTTACAGCACAGTCACATTACTACTTAATATGATACCCAAATGGCCTCTAATTGTGCTAATTCTTAACATAAACCTTCCACTTTCAAATAGATACTTAAAACACCAAATTACAGACTTTTCATGAAGAACAAAGCAGATTTCATGCTCATTGTAATTATGCAAATGCCAGTTATATTGCTGGAAAAGAACAGTGGGCATAAACTTCCATCACTTATGCTACTGTTCATACCATTGACATGCTAATTCATGATGAATTCACACATAAGGACCTACAAGGTAGTAACGCACTTACCTTAAGTGTACAGTGCCTCCAAAACCTTCTTCCACAGCCTTCTTCAACTCCTACATTGGCAGTTCTAACAGTGAGCTAAAGGGAGCTTCTTCCAAATTCTCCAAATTGTCTTAGAGAGAGAGTGATGAAGAAGAAGTAAAGTGGCGTGAGAGTGAGAGGAGAGGGCTTAAGTACCCTATGGCTGAGTGGCAGTCCAAGTGGAGCCAGGTGGCGTGCAACTGGACAAGTGGCACGCATGGCAGCATGCACTCAGCAGGTGGCGTTCACTATCCATGCACGACAGTTACACACACGGCATTGCACAGTCGGCACTAACACACAGCATTGCTCCCTCTCTCTCTTCACAAGCGGCGATGCCTTTCACTACATAGACGATAGTGTTCTTTCTCAACTTCAAGCACAATGCTGACTTTTCACATGCGGCGTTGCCCTTCTCTCTCTCTTCGCAGTCGGCGTTGCCCCCTTTGTAAAACACTTCACACACGGCGTTACCCCTTCTCAATAGACTCCTACCACCGCGTGTGCTACTATGGCGGGGAAAACTTTTGTCCTTCCAACCCCAATAACTCTTCGGTGCCATAATGGCACCTTGGCTCACCGCTTGTGGCAACTTCCTCCTCATGCCCAGCCTCGGGCTAAGGGCCTGTTGGCCCACCCAGTGTTTCAAAACGTGGCCCGTCAAGCACCTAGGGGGGCAAGGGTTCCTAGGCTGATCACCCAAGCCTAACCAAGCTTTCTGAGCAGGAAGTCCCTAGGCTGCCTAGGGCTGGGGGTGAAAATGCAATGTGAGGAGTTTTTCATCTTTTTTTCCCTAAGGGGGAAAAAGAAGGGGGTGGGGGGTTTAGGTTATTGGGTGTTTTCAACTCCTAAAACCCCCATTAAGGGGCATTTTTTGTCTTTTTAACCCCTAAACCGCTCCTTTAGAGTAGACCAAATTTAAAAGCAATCACTCTTTTACATATTTAAGATTGGATATTTCAGAGTTATGAAAAATCGATCCAAACATCATCTTTTTGGTTTGGATTTGATTTTGGTGATTTTCAAATATTACTAGAAGGTTTTTGGGATGTATTAGAGATTGGGTAAAATCTCAAACATTGAATATTGGAGATTTTATTTGTTATTGTAATGTCTTCTTCGGGTTCTTCTAGAAGTGGTGATCCGGGTTGGAACTATGGTTAAAACCAAAATGCGAATGACAAAAATTATACTAATGGGGTATAAACCTCAAAAAACACCTTCCCAATATTAGGGGGGATGTTGGCCCTTGTAAAAATGTTCCTAAAGCTATCAGAGAGGTGAGTCTATTTCATATATATGAATATATGAATGAGTTCATAAAACACAAGTAGGAACAAAAGCCTTGTCATTTGGATAAGTCTATTTCTCGTTCTTCTAAAAGTAGTGATTTGGGTTGGAACTATAGTTATAATTCGTTACCAAATGACAAAAATTGTATAAGGTTTAATTTATGTGAAAGAGATATCAATGGGGTATTAAGATTCAAGAAATACCTAGCTGGTATTAAAGAGAATGTTGCTTCTTGTAAGAAGGTGATGTGAGATTAGACAATATTTAAATTTGGTAAAAACCAGAAAGCATTGGGTGATATAAGAAATCTAGTGAACACAAGGTGCTAACAAGGTAACATACTCAAGATTGAAGACTAATTTTTGCTTTCCCTATCTTTTTGTCATGAAGCTTTTTCAACACTCCAATTCCTATTTTTTACTTGAATTCTCTTACAAGGTGAGTTAGGAACCCATTCATATTTGTTTCTTTTAAAATTACCCAACTTCCCCTTTCCTTAAGAAGTGGATCTCTCTCTCTCTC
>NW_006500065.1:1503921-1515460 GCF_000471905.2 Amborella trichopoda
ACCACTTTTTCAAAGATATTTAAATGCTTCCAATGTTGTTCTAAAGAGTTAGAAAAAATTAGCACATCATCAATATAAACAATCGTGCACTTTGTATAAGGATTAAAAATATCATTCATAATATTTTGGAATTCAGAAGAGGCATTTTTCAACCTAAATGGCATCAAATTCTATTCATAATGCCCAAAAGGAACATTAAAGTCTGTGTGCAGGAAGGACGCCCATATAGGTCCCTCAAGGATTAGATCAAGGTTGTCGTCTTCTAAGCCCTCCAGCTTTCCTCCTCTCGGGTCTCGATTTCTCCCTTTGATCATAGCGGTTCAACACTCGACTGTCCGTGCGGCTCAGCGACCGGTAGTTAGCCATCCTCGCAATGCTAACTCAACCAACTTGTGATATGTCGCTCGTACGCCGACTGTTGAATGTCTTCGTGATGTCAACTTGCTTGGTTCCAAGTATTTTCCTCATCAATTGACAGTTAACCATCCTCGTGATGCTAACTCAACTAGATTGCGATGTGTCACCCATACGTCAGTTGTTGAACATCTTCGCGACATCAACTTGCCTAGTTTCAACTATTTTCCTCATCAACCAACAGTTCTAAGTATCTTCCTCATCAAATAATGCTACACATTTTAAGGGTGATAAAACATTGAGTCAGGAATCCAACAATCTTAGTCCTATGAGTAAATTCCTTACATTCAGAGAGATATCCCAATTTTGGTGACTGGGGTTCATCATGCCTATAACAGATGGCGCATAAGCTTTTAAGGCTTTAACTGCCAAGGGATACGAATGATGGGTTAAGCCAAATCCGAATGACATGAAACTTCAGGGTGATGAATATCATGCCTCAAATATGATTTCCTGAGAGTCTCATCTCAATCCCAAAACATGAAGTTTTGGAGCGTCATCTTGATTGAGAATGAATACAAACGATGGGGTTAAACCAACTACAAGTATTGTTAAATTTGTATAATTCTTGGACTTAGAGGCATATGAAGGCCCCATGATATATATCTTCATGGATATACCTCATTTCGATATCATATTACGAGGTTTCTTTATACGTCGTCTGTTAAGTATTATATCCTTTACTGGCGATGGGTCAAAAGAATCATATTATGTCTCATCAAAACTCGTCCAGAATCATTTGGAGAGGCATATATGGGTCATAGGAATATATGTATCATAGAGTTTCGTCTTAAATTGTATCGTCTTCATGATTTCTTACCATCGATGGTTAGGCACGTTGCACATGTGTGACCGATGATGAATGGAAAGCATATCATTCCATATCAAATTCCTACACCTATCACATGGAGAGGCCTATAGGGGCCTTAGGGGTATATGTATCCCAAAATTCATCTCATATTGAGATTGGTCTGATATCTTCTATCATCACCCGTTAATCAAGATGGACATGCTTGACCAACGTCTGGCTGGTATTACATCAAATATCTTGAATATCTTGTGAAGAGATATGTATAAGCCTTAGGAGTATATGTATCCTAGAATATGTCTCATATTAAGATGGTTTGATTCTTTTTTCTATTATTGGTCGTAAGTCAGGATATATATAGGGGCTTGATTGACGAATTAGGACTTCAAAGGCAATTGAGGCCTTCATATGATAAATCCCAATCATATCATATCTTTTATATCTTATTTCATAGCTTCTTATCCCATTATATCATATCAAGAGCATATCTCAACAGGTATTATCAAGAACCATGCTGATATCCTATCATTTGTCTGTTAAGACAATTATCCAGTGTTCGTCAAAAGACTTTGTTTTATAATCAAGCCTCCAATCTTATCAAGCGTTCGTCATAATGCATCTAGTCTTGTATATGACTAAAAATACATCTAACATGGGCAATAAAATTATCATATTTGAGCTTGATAGAGACATATTGAGGGTGAATGAGAAAGAATTAGAACTCATGATGGTGCCATGGTGAGGTCAATGGTCATGTATTAAGAAATCACACCAAATATGGAATGGGAGAATAAGATGAGGTCTATAGAAGATAAAAAGTATAGAGAGAAATTAAAAATGAGTATAGAAAAGGATTAACACGGAGAGAAATAACTGTATCGTGAACAGTGACTTGAACAAGACTCTGTACAGTGATATGAATAGTATCGTGTATAGTAACATGAACGGTAGGTTCCTTAATATGGAAGATATATGAGAGAGAGATAAGAGTTCAGGATAGAAGAATGAGAATGATTAAAGAGGGTAAATATTGAAGAAGAAATATTAGTGTTTAGAAGAGGAAGAGATTATGGATCTCCAAAAGAAGAAGAAGGAAACATGGGTTACGTTTATTAGATTTTTATCACACTGAGGTGCTATCTAAACCTACCCTAATACCATGTTGATTTTTTTTTATGCTTAGAGAAGACAAGAGGGAGGCATGCTAGACTTTTGGCATGAAATGAATTGGGCAATAGACACACGCCCAAGACAATGAATACTGATATTCAAATAAGCGGTGTTGCATTAAGGCAGCAACTTTGCTAAAATGCCCTTGTACAAATACCATATTATCAAATACAAATATAAATAAAACAAACCTTCCAATACTTATATAACATATTACATGTTCCAAGCTCGTGCAAGCATATAGGGGGTAAAAATTATATTTTGAACTCCTAGCGAATGATTAGTTGGGGCCTTAACAATAATAGTTACATATATGCTAAGTAAAGACAACGTACTACTGATCGCCCATCATATTTGTACTTCAAAACTATCCTAGTGTCGTGGGATGATTATAGGTTCCAAGCTCTATGCAGGCATATGGGGGGGGAGCGGATAACTATATTATGACAATTAGCATACTCTATATGATATATATGTTGTCGTCGACCTAATCAGGCCGGTCAAACCTTTAAGCCCCAAGCTGTACATGAAAACACAGGGGGTCAAGGCAAGGTCTACCTCCAGGACCTCCTATGATTAGCTAGGTATCAAAGGAGAGATTCTATAATCCATTGCATGAACCTTTGTTTTTTGTTTCCAAGGATAAACCTGAGCCTAGCTCTTCTTCCCCAATTAACATCAATCATCTATAAGATACCCTAGGATAACTACTCGTTGTCCGTGCTCTCCTCTCATCAAGGCTCGTGTTCTCAGTTCCTCAGAGATCGAGAACCAAATGAAGAAGGAGAGGAAGAAACGAGAACCGATGAAGAAGTCGTAGGTGTAGAGGAATCCCCCAAAGACAAATTGAAGAATTTCAGTAATGCTTAACTGAAAAAGGACACCAAACCCAGGTTTGAGTACCAAAAGCGATGCAAAAGTCGCCCACTCTCAGCCAAGGTAAACATGATTCCAGCCAGCTGCACCTTTGGGACACCGAGTCCGGTGATACTTATCATTCCGCATACCAACACTCATGTTTCTAGTTTGACTCCAATCGCACCACCTGCCCCTAGAATCCTATTGGAATCCTTACCAATCTTACATTGACGAGCTTTCATTCCCTCCAGTGTACCAACTCCCTACATTGGAAAAAATCAATGTATTTCTCACTTCAGAGATGATTGTACCTATACCACTTTAGATGGATGTTTGATTCTACGACAATTTGTTCGGTCATTAACCAGAGCTGTATACTCTCTATATTCTCAATTGCCTCCCAATTCGATAAATATGTGGGAGCAAATGGAGGAATTGTTCTATCAATGCTTTTATGGCACCTAAGAACTTATTATAGGACAACAAAGGGATGATGAATCCCCCACCGACTTCATAACCTGCTGGACATACCTATATATTAGCACGAGGTCACCAGTAAGCTGCCTGAGTAGGATGAACACAGATGGCCACCATTTTTCCAGGATGAAATGTTAAACCTATGTTATACCATAGGAAGCCAAAATCCTAATTTCTCTGCAAACTTTAGAAACCCTATAAGAGGATTGACCCTACTAGACAAAGCTAAAGCCCTAGATGTAAATTCCTAGGAAAAACTGCCTTGGACATTTAAGAAATCTCTAGATCAGTAAAACTCAAAGATCCAGATCGAAACTCACATATTGTGTTTGATATGGGACCCAATTCCAAAGTGTTTAGGCCTAAAAGATACATATTTTGACCATGTATACAAATATTTTAGTAGGGTTTTTGACATGTGGCTTTACTTCGTGACATAGAGCCTAAGTCTCATGCTGACCAAACTCGAACACTCCCAAACATCACAAGCCCACTAATTTATTGTAGATAGAAGAACAAATGCCTCACTTTGTAGGGTTCTCAGGAACCCCTAGCTTGCGGAATGGAGAATCCAACCCAAGATCGTGTACATCACAAAATGCATTCAAAGCTCGATCCTCTCGATGCTTGTCCGTCAAAACGGCCAAAGGTAATCCTTGATTCCCCGATTGTCGAAAATTCCTCTTACGCACCTCAACACACATAAGAAATAGGGATTGAAGACCTTTTTGCTGACCTAGGTTTGAAGGTATGCACAATCGGCTCTAACACAGCCAAGCGTGGTCATCCACTGATACAAACCCTGGAACATAGTTGGTCGATCATTCCTCTATGTCGATAATAGCTGGAAGCATACCAACGGCACCTTCAAGTCCCGGTGCCAAAAAAGGGATAGGCGCAGGGTGGCCATCTAACAACCCTGCGCGTCCAATCCCCAACATTTCTCTCGCGAGTCTCATAAGGGACACCTCTTGTGTTATTTCAAAAACTGTTGAAAATTCAAAACATGATAAAACTGATAATAATGAAAAAGATTTTTCAAAAGCGGCGAACACTCAAGGTAGCTCAATAACAGTGCATAATACCCAAGACGAAGAATTTGACGACCAAGATGAAGATCAAGAGAGCCAAGAGTCTTCCCCAGCAATGGATTCGATGTGGTAACATCGACCTTTGTAATGATCAAGGCTAGTAAGTCTATTGGTCCCACAGTTGTCCATGTACCAGCGGAAGATTCGGCAGCTACTGCAGCTCCTGCTGCTCTAGCTAATTGTCCGCCATTTCCAAGTGTTATTTCTATATTATGTATGGTCGTGCCTATGGGCATATCGGTTGAAGTAGATTCTTGAAGAAATCCCTCAACTTGAGGAACTCATTTCCCATGTTGAGCAATTCAAGAAGAGGTTCGATGGTGACCCAACGGCTATCATCAAAGAGACGATCGACGTAAACCTAAGAACTGAGAAGGACCCAAGGTTAACCAAGATTGGAACCTCCCTATCTCCTGAGGAGCGGGAACATATGATTCCTTTCTCAAGGAATATCGCGATGTCTTCGTTTGGTCATACAATGATATGCCAGCGTTATATCCCACATTGGTGCCACATCACCTAATATTCAACAAAGGGGCAAAGCCTGTAGCGCAGAAATTCCGACATCAAAAAATCCACCTTGAGCTCAAAATTAAAGAATAAATCGATATACTGCTCAAGACGAAATTCATTACCCCCATCGATTACTCAGAATGGTTGGCCAACATAATTGTCGTACCAAAAAAAGACGGGAAGATCCGAATGTGTGTCGACTACAGAGACCTCAATAAGGCATGTCCTAAAGACAATTTTCCATTACCAAACAAGATCTCTTCATTTACAATACGGTTGAGATTTGTATAAAGTGCCAATCTTATATTATTAAACTCTAAACCTTGCGAAAAAAAATGCAATCGTGGTGCTGAAAAGCCTTACTATAGCATGGAAAATTTATTGCAACCTCTAATTATGAAATACAAAATTACAAAAATCATGACGATCAAGCAAATCTGCTTGAAAATCTCGAATATAGGCTGTCCAGATAATGCTAGAAGACAAACCCACTTTTAGGACTTCAGGTCCTCTTTTAGGTACACGTTATTTCTACATTACATGGTTCATGACTTTTTCCTTCCGATACTACATGGTTCAAACCCTCTATAGACCTTTTCCTGCGTTAATTCTACATTACAAGGTTCAAACTTCAAACTTTGTATAGACTTTTTCCTTCTGATACATAAAACGCGGTATTATCAGATTCACATCGAAGCATAAATGAGGTGTTCTCAAATTCACATCAGTCATCAAAGACTCATTCGGTTGGCTGTAAAAATGAAATTATTTGGTGCTTCAACTGCTTTTGAAATTTTTTAAAAAAATTAATATAAATAGAATATATTTTTAAAAAATATATTTTTATATATAAAAATCTATTAAAATAAAAAAATAAAAACATTTTTTTAAAAAAGAAGACAATTGTGTGCTCCAATAAGAAAGGCCAAAGTTTTAGTCGAAGATGCAAAAGCAACCTGAAGCAAATAAATGCACTAGAGCTAGTAGCTTTGTTCCGCTTCGGTCCTGATTGAAAATCCAAAAATCTCGTTGTCTTAAAAAATGAGCCTAATAAAAAAAAAAAAACCCTTCCTCTTAAAAACGAATCTAATAGCATTTGATTCATTATTATAACTACCCCTAAAAAATATCAAATAGCATTGGTACAATGTGCATGTTTCCTCTGTTTAATGAAATAAACATAGGAACAGCAGTATGATCAAAAGTTAAAAACGGGGAAAGAAGGTCACATGGGAGTGGTTAGGTTTAGGACGTCATGGTCCCCACCGGGCAATCATGCTCCATAAAAAAAAGTTTGGCGCTGTGCTGGTTTCATTCGGTGGCCACAGGACCGGCGTTAAAAGAATTGTATAAAGGAGAAAAGAATAGTCGTATAAAGGTTAAAGAGGCGTCAAAAGAATTGTACAAAAAAAGGAAAAAAGAAAAGAATAAATTCTTATATATCGCCATTAAAAATCCAATAAAAACACACTTGTCTCCCTCTCCCTCTCCCTCTCCCTCTCCCTCTCCCCTCCTCTCTTAATTTTTTTGCAATGTTTTTTTATTCCCATGTCGACCTCCCCCAATTCGAACCATGATAAAGCAGATAATAAACAAATGGAGGAGGTTTAAGACAGCAGGGAGTGTCCCCACGCGTGTCGGATGTCCCCATCTGGTGGCCCCACGACCGACGCACCTCTATTCCGACCGACACAGCCCCTTTGTGTACAGGGTCAAAAAAAATGATTAATCGACACAAGAATAAACTGCACCGTGATTAAAATACATGACAAGGAGGGAGACGACTCATTGACGCGTGGACCGCAGGCGCTCACCGATTGTCTTGAGCTCGAATTTCTTGATGGAGGGGGCGAGGGCCCGCATGGTGGTGTCCAGGACGAAGGGGGAGCTCTCGAAGATGAGCTCCGACGCGTTCACGAATTTCCGGCAGGGCTCCCGGCGCGTCGAGATCGTCCCGTGGTAGTGGAAGTACTTGATCCTCCCCTCTGTTTTGTGCTGTGCCTTCCCCACCACATTTTCCGACATGTGAACCCCTGTCGCGAAGGCGTTGCGGGCCTGAATCGCATATTTCCGATCTCTTCTAATCCCCCGCTTCACATTCCTGAACACCAGTTTCTCGATGCCCCATTCCCTAACCACACCCACACAACAATCAACCATCATCACATCACGATTCATGAAAAGTTTTGGTAAAATTTCAAATCAACTACAGGAACACGACGCAACCGTCGTCCACGATTCATAAAAAGTTTTGGAAAAGTCCTAAATTAGCTACCGGCCAACACTGCCTAAAGAACCGAAGGAGCTAAAGATCCCTCGCAGCAAGAGAAGAGAATGTAGACCGGAGAGAGCACCACAAGAACAACAGAAACTAAAATCACTGAACGCAGGTGACTGTAGACACGAGAGTAAAGAGAATAATGCGTAAAAACAATAGCAGATAGATGGACCATATTACCTATCTACAAGTTCTGACTTTCCCAATATTTATGAGGCTATCTATAGTCATGAAAGTACAGAGAATACTGTAGGCAAGAGAGTAAAGAGAACGGCAGATAGATAACCCACATTGTCTCTACCAGTTCAGACTCTGTCAATATTTATGAGTACAATACATTTTTTTTGCTCAAAAAAAGAAAAATTGTGAGTACAAGAATCTTAGATTAGTGTAACAAGCATTCTAATGGTTAGATTTCTTTAGCAAGGTCCTCATACTCCCTGCTTGTCACCAATATGGAAATCAGAGAGGAATTAATCCATCTTACAGAGCTATTTTTTAAGAAAGAAAAATCTAAATAAGAAAATACCATCACAGGATCTGGGAAAGAATTAATCCATCCAATAATCCCATTTAAGGAGTAGAAAAAATGAAAATAAAATCTCAAGAGAAAATGGTCCAAATGAATTGCAGAAACCATGATCATGACCTAATTTTAATCTTATAATGCAAAATGAGGAACCTGAAATGGATTTGAGGAGGAGGCCAAAGGAAAGGGAAACAAACTGTAGAGCAAAGAGCAGTACCTTGGAGCACGGCGATAGTCCTGAAGGAGGCAGAGCTTATTGGACATGGGCATCTGCTCAATGGTGAACTGTGTGTAATTAGAGAGGGAGCTGAGAAGAGAGGGGAGTGTGTTCCCCGGGGGAACATAGATATACTCGTCAACATCGAAGAAGAAGATCCATCGCGACATAAACCTATACCTATGCAGGCAATCGTTCACCACCAGGAACTGGTTATGGTAGTACCCATCGAACTTCTCCTGCTCTGTAATATCATGCACCGTCACATATCCGGCCTCAATCCATGGCTCCAAAACCCGAAACACATCAGGGTGAACCCCACCCGCATTGTATATGATGATCCGAGACCTTGGACCAAAGAGCTTCACATGATACGCCAACCATTCCCTAACCCTCTGGGGGCTTAGGTCGCCATACAGGGGAGACCCACAGTAGACATAATCAAGAGATGGGGGAGAGGTGAACACCGAGGCATTGAGGGATCCAGGGCGCTCCGTCAGGGCCACAAATTCTTCGGGCTGCCTGTCCTCGTGGCTGCCGTGGAAGGCCCGTAGGAGGAGACGGCCGCCGGATCGGTCATCACCAACATTGGTTGGGAAGGTGCAGTTGAGGACGACCACCGTGTAGACGCGGCCATAGCCCCAATCGGGGAGGAACTTTGTGGCATTGACAGTGATAGAAGAAGAAGATGCGTTCAGGGTTTTGTTGCCTGAGGCCGAGGGAATCCAAATGCATTGGAAGGTAGGCTTGCCGAAGACATGGAGGGGCTTAGAGGCAAGGCCCGTGACCGCAAAAGTGTTGAGGCCGCCTCTGTAAGAGCTCATCTGGATGAAGAGGTACGCGGCAGCACCGTATGGACGGAATATCTGTTTCAGCACAGGCCCTGCTGTGCTTGCTTCCTCCAGCTCCAAAGGAGGAGGCGGAGGCGGAGGTGGAGGCGGAGCTGGTAATGACAATTTTTGGGTGGCCAAGGAGGGGGAGGAGGAGGACAATTTTTGGGTGGCCAAGGAGGGGGAGGGGGAGGAGGAGGATTGGTTTTGGAAGATCCTCGACAAGCAGGAGCGGAACTCGGTTGGGGAGATGGTGGTGGCGCGAGGGGGAAGGAACTGGAGGAGGGTGAAGAAGGAACCCAAGAGGAGGAGACCCGTTAGCACAAACTTCAGCTCTGCGCAGTTCCACACCACCCCCACCACCATGCTTCTCTCTTTCCCCATTCTCTCTCTCTTTCCTCTATTCAAAATTCCTCCAAAGTCGAAAGCCTCTGTTTACTGAGTAAGCACAGGTGTCTTCTCTAGAGGAGGATGTGTCATGGGGCACGGCAGCTGCTGCGGTGGGCACGTGTAGAAGACCACTCGAAGTTTCCTTCTGCCTCGGCCTCCTCCTCCTCCTCCTCCTCCTCCTCCTCCTCTTATGAAAAATAGGCTCCTCTGGTGGTCCTCTTTTGAATGGACCATCTCTTGTGGACTCCTTGACATTGCATCTTTTAGGCTGTGGATTCATGCATCTCCAATTCATCATTTTTGTTTATTGAAACTGTGGAATGGTTTCCACCTTAAACGCACTTCCAAATTTTATTATAACATGTAATTTTGTCTAAATTTTTTTTATAATTATCTTAAAATCTATTTTCATATCTAATTAAAAAAGTTTCAATTTAAAAAATAGTTAAAATCAAGTCGATCTATAAACATATAAAATTTTGAAAAATAGACGGTCTGGATAATATGTTACAAGATACACTATTTTAATAAACTCAAAACTTTTTGTTTTCGTATTCATACATCTCGATGTTAAGATGATCAATTAGAGGGTTTTTCAATATTAAAACAACTTTTTCGATAGATTTTTTAGGTGTATCTATAATTCTACATTTTAAATATGCAACCTTATACAAACTTTTTTTTTTTTCAATTATAGGTTTAGTTTATATAAGGCGTAGGTTTTATGCAAGGTAAATCTCATTCGAATCCTTGTCTAGAATGGATTTTGAGCAGTGATTTGAAAAAAGGGATAAGTGACAAGGATCGTGCATCACAAAAATCGACCTAGATCGGTGGGTCCGAATCACCATTTTATTATGCAGAAAAAATAGTGAACCGGTAAAAAAAATATGTGCTAAAACAGCGAACCGACCAAAAACAAGTCAAGATTGGTGAATCAGTATTTTTTACTGTAGCAAAACGATGTTTTTTACTATAGCAAAACGATGTTTTTTACTATAGCAAAACACCGTTTTACTATAGCAAATTGCCAGTTCTCTTCCAGACTCGGACGATTTCCTATATATTGAAAGATTCGACATGGGAGACCGATTCCTGGGTACAGGATGATTTTGAGCCGACCCGATGTTTTTTAAATCAATGATTTTGAGTATCCAAATTTTTTAATGATAAAATCACTATTTTCGATTTTCAAGACCAACTTGGAAGCTCAAAAAATACGAGAGATCTTAGACATTTAAGATGAAATCACTATTTTTACTTTTTTTTTTTAGAATTCAAACATCCTAATATTTTTCTACGGCAATAACAGTGAAGGCCGAGAAATTTTGAGTGAGTTTTGATGTAACGATTCTATTTTATTTTTATAGGTGCAACTCTATCAAAACAGTTTCCTTTAATTATTGGTTCTCTCTTTCTCCTCTTTGTCACGAAGCAAAGCAGGAGTTTCTCACTTTAATGTGTCCCGATAAAGAGGATCTCTCTCTTGCGTACACAGGAACAAGCGTATTTTATATTTGTATTACATCCGGGATGCTTTCCTATCGAGTTTAGGATATGTGTGTCACCGTCAGACAATAAAGGCACCTAATTTTTATTGATTTAAATGTATGCTCTACATTCATCTCTCCATTCTCCTTATATAGGAATGGCAAAAAGTCTCTTTGATACAATAAATAACGGAAAAAGTTTGTAGAAGGATGCTACCTTATAACGTAGAACTACGGATGCCCCTCAAAAATCCATCGAAAAATGTAGTTTTAATGTTGGAAAACCTTTTGATTGATCATCTCGACATCGAGATGTAGGACTATGAAATATAAAAAGATTTTAAGTCTCATAAATAGTGCATTTTACAACATATTATCTACACCGTCAATTTTCAAGATTTTTATATGTTTATAGATCTACTTGATTTTAACCATTTTTTAAATTTAAAATTTTATACTTAGATATAAAATAGA
>NW_006500065.1:1532793-1547002 GCF_000471905.2 Amborella trichopoda
TTGTATTGTTTATGATGGAAATTATTTTAAGATTATTATTTGAATTTTTATGAACACCTGGATATTTTATTTATAATTTTTGGATTTATAAAATTAAAGATATTGATTTTATAATTGTTTAAATATTCAAATAATATTCTAAAATCCTTCTATTAATTTTAAATATATAAAAATATCATGGGGGCCCATTGTGCACATGGGCCCGCCATATTTTTTTTAGCAGGTGGGGCCCATGAGTGCCTCCCTTGGGTGGCACGCCCCACCCTTATTCTCTTTCCTATTTTTTGGTGATATGACATGTGGCCATATGGTTGGAAGACATTGACTAAATATTAACTTGATCTATATCTTTGAAAGATTTTGTGGAAAGATTGAGTAGACTTGTGCTATTTATGGTACGCACAATATTTTGATTAGATTTAAGTTATTTAATTTCTATTGATGGGAAAATGGTTTAGAAAAAAGGGATAATGGTTCATGCACCTTCCATAATGTTGATAGCCTATCTATGGAATGGATGGCTCAGATCTCTCACCCCACAAGTTACCCTTGATCGACGGTCTATGTTCAATCTCACAAGAAGAGACAAGCCAAAGAAAACCTTAAGAAACCCTAATCTTATTCAAAGCCTATAAAAAGGGATTGTCTCTACCAAAAAATCTCTACACCTTGTCTTTCAATCTCTCTCTCTTAAGAAAGTTTATCTCACTCATGTTTGATCTCTCTCTCCCACATTGTGAAAGAACCTAAGGGTTTAGGTTATGGAGTTCTTCTCTCCTATCTCTCAAATATGGATTTAAGGCTAAGGGTTTTAGGGTTTAACAAAAAGAGAATCCATCTCTCTCAAACTAGGTTGCTAAGAGAATTCACTTAGGGTTTGAGTTTGTGATCAAAAGGATTCATGTTCCATTGGTGTGGCTTGACGCCGAAATTTGCTTTCGCGGTTCGAGATTGAAGCTAGACCGTTGATCCCGTGCCATCGGATGGTAGTGACTCGGTGTGGGGTGTAATAAGCCCGGTTGAGGTAATCTCCGGCGCTCTTCCTTTTCTTTCTTGCAATCTTATCTTTTTATTATCAAGCATAGTGCATAGTTGTTTCAATGGCATCAAGTTGTTAAGATCTTGGTTTTATTGTTATGTTGATTTTATTTTGAAATTTATCTTATTATAATAAAGACCACCTGTAAGTGATCTTTTGCCAAAAGAAAGGGGTGAAAAAAAAAAAAAATGTATTCCCCAGTAAAAGATCACATAGGTCTTTCTTTCATTGACATCAGAGCCATTACTTATCTTTTCTCTTTAATGAGGTTGAGATCAAGCTTGGGAATGAGATATAAGAAAGCTAATGACCTTTGTTGTCAAGAAATACACCCACGATTAAGAATTATTGAAATATTCCAACACCGAAAAGACACTCTGCATAATGAGTATTCTGGGTCATTTTAGAATAGAGATATAAAAAATATAATGAGATATTTTTCTCTTACATACTTCAATGATATTTTGTGTATTTAAGAGTATGATCTACACGAAAACTTTCAGTGGGAGATCTTAAGGGAATTGAGAGTTAGGGAATCATCAATAAGGGTGTCAGTTCTGACCCTGCAAAATCTAGGAACTGTCCATTGAGTTCCGTGATTTTTCCCACCAATCATATGATTTTATTTCTTGCTGAAATTTAACTGTAACTCACAAAATTGAGTCTAATTTCAAGCAAAAAAAGTTTCATCAAGAAACTCCTTGTGGTTTAAAAGATATGATCAATTTATTAAAGGGTGCTCAAGTGCTGTTTTCTGCAACGAAAACTATTTCCATGACTTGGAAGTCATGATTTTATTTATATACTTAACAGAATGTTTTATGGTCCATGCTAAATTTTTAGACTTCCATTCTGAGTCTATTTTTTAATAAAATTTATTTGAAAGAGAAATATCTATGGGAAGAGAGGAATAAAAATTTTAGATTGAAAACAGGGCATCCTGAATTTTCTGCAATTTGGTATGTTCTTCATTGAGACATGAATATCTCTATTTATCAAGCCTACTTAACAAATTCATATGAGGCATGGTGGAAATATATGTGCTATCATTATGTGTCTAATTTCAAACAAAATTGGTTTGAAAGGGAAACTCCATGATGGTAGAGAGAAAAGACAATTTTACTAGATAGTGTTTATCTTGGAATTCTGCAGTATGATTTATTTTGTGACGTGAATGTCACTTATTTATTTCTATGAAGAAAAGTATTATTTGGGATTCAAACTATGATGTTATGATTTGGTTTTGAGTCTAGTTTTCAACACAAAAGATTTCAAGAAGAAATTCTTCAAGGATTGAGAGAAATAAATTTTTTATTGAGAGGTGCTCAATCTGATTTTCTGCTTGTGACCTTAATGTCGCTGAAACGAAGACTCACTATATGATATGATTTAATAATGGAACTGAGCATTATTTTATATTTTTGAGTCTATTTCAATACTAAAAAGGATTTGGAGATAAACTTTTTATTAGTTGACAGATATTATATTTTTATCACGGGATGCTCATGTTCTATGCTGCAGTAAATTAAAAGATGTGACATGTTAAGGCACATCCTTGAATTCCCAATTATGAAGACCTTTAAGACTCATTTTAAAAGGCTTTGTAGTGTGTCATGAGTATGGTTTATTATAGTACAACTTCAGAGAGATGTAATGCAGAGTTAGCAAGATAAGAGAATCTATATGAAGAGTATTTGATCCAGAAATAGCAGAAAGAAGAAGAAATACAATACCTATAAAAGCATCGTGGTTTCTTCAAAATGAAGGGATATATAGAGAGACTTGGTGGAAGCGTAAAAACGCTAAAGATCAATGGGAGAATCGAAATTGTGATATTTGAAATAATCGGATGAAGAAGAGATTTTCTTCACGGTGTAAGACAGGAGAATCCAAGTGCCGAAGAGCTTGACGCTTTGTGACATGTGAAACCAATGACCAATATATTCTCCAACAATTGCATGCACTTCCAAGATCAGAAAAGCTTGTCAAACAAGTAAAAGCGATAATCAAGAAAGCCCAGGTACCATACAACATGGTTTTGAGGTATGAAATCTATCCTACATTATAAGGAAAGGTCATATAGGGAAAGAGGATTCAATAACTTTATTTAATATGCTTTGGTTATATTTTGGCTAATTGTTTTATAAATATTTATAGAGTGTATGGACATTAAGTGATAAGTACTAACAAATTTGAAAGAGCCGGTGTTGAATACCTTGTGTTTTTGTGCCTCCTTGTGGTTGAGTATGAACTACTTAAGGCAGTAATACACATGGAGATGTGATTTGATCAAGGGCTTTGAGCCATAAGGATGAAACACGAGAGATGGGTGTGGTTCATTCAAATATGTAAGCACAAAGGGAGAGTTCTGGTGGAATTTGGTCTTGGTGACCATCCTCTCAATAATGTCCATAATATGATGTGTTGCATGTGATGATGATCTCTTGATAAATTCTCCATAATTGCCAAAAAGGAAGTATTTTGTCAAGGCTTTAATAGACATTATTTAGTCGTGCTTTATTTTGGATAAAATTATAAGATGGTATATATGATTTGTTTTTATGGCCATGAACTTGACTTGGTAGGAAATTAAAGGTAAACGCGGTAAAATGATTTATGAAGGCTAAGCATGTATTTTATAATTAAATTGGATGATTTGAGACAAGCCTAAGTCTATGAATATGGTTTTGAGAAAACCACATAATCTTGCAAGGTCCATTAAGTTTTTATGAAATTCATTTTAAACTGTCATACTATTATATAACAATTGCTTGTGAATGCATATATCTATATACCAAGTCAATTTTTTTTTATTAAAAAGAATAACATTTTGTCTTTAAGGTATTTATAAAAGTGGGAGAAAAACTATCATGCACTGTTTTTTTTTAAATACCTATATGCCTTGACCCATGTTTCTAGTTATTTAGAATCCTCGATTACCTAAGACTTTGAACCATAGGGAATGTTGTAGGAATGCCATCATGCTGAGCTTCCCTAACACATGTTGTGTTGATTAGATAACTTGGTTTGTATGAATTTACTACCAAGATGTCTAGTGTGGTTGAACCTTTGTGGCTCATGAAGGTTTTTTGCATATTGTGAAACCAACGGGTATTGAATTACATATTGCATATGACTTGATATGCTACCTCATGATATATGCATAAGAATGTTGAGAATGTATATGTTATATGTGCAATAATTGAGTGGGAGCTGCTACAGTCCCACATTTTTTTTTTAGCTGCTTGGATATTCAGATATATAGGTGCAAGCTATCTCACAGATCTAGATGATGCGAAGTCTACATCTGGATATGTGTTCATGCTTGGAGGGGGTGCAATTTCTTGAAAATCAAATAAACAGGATATGACAAAATTGTCCACCATGAAGGCAGAGTACGTGGCGTGCTGTTTGGTGATCGAGGAGACCATATGGATTAAGAAATTTCTTAATCGACTTGACTTTCACTTCGTGTGTTGTGAGGGTGCTCCTGTTTAACTTATATCGATGAACAAAGCTTTATCTGGATTAAGCTACTTTGGTATTGGTAGTTGTAGGGCATGGTTTTGGACTCTATAAGCCATTTGGTAGTGAAGGGTCGCAATGTGTGAATCTGACACCATTGGGGCTCCAGTTATTTGTATTTGGACTTTTAAAGCTTTCAACATATTTGGATCCGCAAGGGTCATTGTGAAATTTGGGAAAAGAGTTATGAATATTGTTCCACAATTCAAGGAGGTCGAAATAGTGGCAATGCAAGCATACTCATATTTAATGGAAGGCCATCTCTTCCATGAAATGTTAATGCAAGTCTTATTGCTCCAAAATAGATATGCGAATATTTTTTGTTCTAAAGGCTTGGAAGATGTTCTGGTAAAGTCAAGGTGAAGACTTCTTCTTCACCTGTAGCAAGTATAGGATACTGGTCAAAAGAAGAGGTTCGAAGGAATTGTTTAATAGACTCTGGCGCTTATCTTTTAAATAGTGTTCATATGGTTTTATTGATTGATGGTGAAGGTCCTTTAAATATATGATAGGGATTTATTAGGGGTAATTCCAGGAGAGTGTTGGTTGAGGCTTCAAGGATATAATTTATTTGGTATAGGCTTTCGAATTTTGAAATAGAACTGGATCTAACAGATGAACAAGCAATTAAGGATTCAGAAGTATTGGACAATCTTCTGGTACTCACTGTTAACTTAGGCCTTTCAAAAACCCGACGCACTCACTCTCGGCAAAAGAAATTAGACTTAAATGGCTTTGATACCAATAAACGCACAGATTCGAAACCAATAAACCCAAAATCTTAATTAGATGGAACTTACAGATAAATAAGGTAAAATCCCAAACTAAATTGTCTTCAAAGAAACCCTAAAACAAGGCAAAGTAATTGACAATGAAACCCTCTGATGTGAATGATCCAAAGGATGGCGATCACTAAGAGTGATTAGGTGAAAGAGGGCATTCAAAAACCATAAAAATACAAACTTAACAAAGCATGCTAGACACATGGGTTCTTTTTGTCTTTTTGATAAGAGGGAGTGAGGTTTTAGTCTAAATAAGGGACAAATGGGGAAAGTGATGCGTAATGTCAATATTGTGGGCCATAATGCATAGATATATTGGGTGGAGATCGGGGATAACAAGGGAAACTACTTTCATTAGCAACAAAGTGTTAACATAGGTATAATCTTTGTGAGAGTAAGAAGTTGGGCATAAACAGCAGGCTATATTATAATAGCAATCCATTAAATACAGAAAGGAAGGCTAATAAGAAAGGAAACTTACAGTACAACTGTGACTTGAACTTGAACTAAAACTTAAAACGAGAACTCAATTGGACCTGGAACTCGAAACTGAAGCACTTAACTCTGCCAACCTCTGCCTCCCAATGAGGGACGGAGGCCTCCTTCTATAAACTAAAGGGAGGTCGGATTTGAAATCTGTTCAATTCCGAATAGTGGCCCAGGTGTAAAGTAAAAACAGTAACAACTCGTGAACTTTCACATGGCACAGTGACTTCACGTGATAAAGTAAAAGCTTGCTGACATAAAGTAAAAGCTGACTAACTGACGTAAAGTACAGATGACTGACTAGCATAAAGTAAAGTTGACTGACTAGCATAAAGTAAAGCTGGCTAACTGACATAAAGTAAAGCTGACCGACTGAAATAAAGTAAAACTGACTCCCACTAGTCAGTGTCCGAGTTTGAGAACCCGAATAATTGTCCTTCTGATGAATCGCTTCTCGATATTCTGAGTCTCCCGTCTTCATACCTTTTGTTGTACTAACTAATAAGTGTTCCTGTAGTTGTTCCATTAATAGGTGCTGGATTGTTTCCCATTGGCTTTCAGTGTTGTGAAGTATAAGTTCTTGTGGAATAGTTCTTGGATCAACATTATTGGTGACGCACATACTGACTTTATATTCTTGAAATTCTTGATTGTGGAGTTGGTCTGCAATATTATAACTCTTTAAACCAAGAACTTCCATTTGGAGGTAATGGGCAAACTACTGATTTTGCTGCTCTTCAGAGGGATGCACCTAGTTGAAGGTGATGAAGTCTGTTGGACGGTGTAGAGTGAACAGCATGTACTGGTTTAGATGAGGTGTTAGCAACATTTGCCATTGCTATATGTTCCTAAATTTCATATGTACTTTGGTAAAATATAATGTTTTTGGAGAAGTACCTAGGATTTTTGTGTTGGTAAAGCGTTAAGACAAATTGGATTCCTAAATGGTATTCTCTAACCATTACCAAATTAAGCATAGGGCTTCTTTCGGGAAGTCTCGAGGGTAATGTATCTAAAAGACGGAAAGGAAAGGATAATCAGGGCGAAGTTTTAGTCCTGGGAAGGCTATTCCATTTCTTTTAAAAGTAGTACGTAAATGGATGTATGCGTGTTTTTTCCTTCTGGCTTCAAGGACCGTTTTTAGGATGGTTTCTTGTACATCTAATGGTATGTCAAACATAGTTGTTGGCTTGGATGGTGGAGGCTCTGGATTGGATGGTTTTGGACACACAAGGGGTAAGGCAAAGGGAGTTTCTGGTTTTGGTTTGCGAAGAACTGATAGAATTTGCTTTTTTATCTGTGATAAGAAGTCTGCAAGGAAGTTGTTGGTACCCTTGATGTGTTTAACTTCAAATGCCCAATGTGTAAACCAATTAGCCCATCTGAGCAACTGGCTATTGGGGAATATCTTTTGTTTGAATTCAAGCATTCTTAGAAATGTGAACATATCCATTTCAACTTTAAAATAATATCTTGTGAGGTGAAATTGAAACTTCTCAATTCCTCTTTTGACGGCTAAGATTGATTTGAACGTTGAGAAGTAGTGTATTTCTCCTGGTTTAAATACACCGCTTTTGTATGCACAACATGTCTTTTTCTTGCGATCTCTTCATATAAAACTACTGCCCAATACTCATCACTAGCATCTGTCTAAAGAATGCTTATTCCATCTGAGGGAATTTGTAGAGGTGGAAGCTTCATTGCTAAAGTCTTAAGTTTTCGGACAGCTTTGGTTTGGACTGAAGTCCGTGGAGGGGGATCCTTTTTGAGTTGTGGGAATACATGGATAGTACACTGGCTGAGTATGGATATGAAATCTAACATGTAATTAACAATTCCTAAGAATTGTTGAACTTGTTTTTTGGGATTTAGGACATCAGAGAAATCAAGAAGGGTTTGTGTTGTATGGGGTTGTAGGTGATACAGTCCATTGGAGATTTTCTTTCCAAGGAAGTTTATTTCAGATTTTCCTAATTGCATCTATTTCTCGGATAGCATGATTCTATAATTTTGGACAATCTCATGGAATTGGGAAAGGAGGTGCCCATGAGAATCCTTGTCTTTTGAAAATAATAATATATCGTCAATATAGATAATATGTTGGCTAATAATGGTTTAAGAATATTAACCATGGTTTTCTGAAATTGTGATGGTGCAATTTTTAAACCGAATGGCATGACAAACCATTGATAGTGGTGATATGGAATACAAAAAGTTGTTTTGTATCGTTCTTCTAGGAATATTGCTAATTGCCAAAATCCAGCTTTCAAATCAAATTTTGAAAATACCTTTGTTGTAGTAAGATTCTGAAATAACGAAGTTTTACGAGATAAAAGGGAATTTGTCGTATTCAAGGAATTTATTGAGTGGTTGGTAATTGATAATCAATCTCAATTTTCGTTGCTTTTGTTCTGGTCTTTTATTAACATAAAATCCTTCACATGCCCAGGGAGAATTGGTGTCTTCTATTAGGCCCTATGTTTTTAGTTGAGACAACTCTTATAAAGCAAGGTGGACATGGTCAGGTTTCATACCTAAATGGCTGGCTTTTGTGGGATTTATATTTTCATTTTTCTTAAAAGGAAAGGAAATAAAGAAATTTTGGTTTGTCCATAAGGGATGATTGCATTTTTTGGCGTATTCTATGTGGGATTCGGCACAGGAGGTGCTTATGATTTTGGATTTGATATCAGATAAGGTTTTAAAAAGATAAAGATTTGGTGTTTTTGTCCAAGGTAGCAAATTATCTTAGTACTTGAGTCCGTTTTTTGTCCACTCTAGCATGGGCATGATTGTATGCAGGATATCATATCCTATAAAGCTTTTCCTAGGAGGTGGAAGCCTAAAACTCTGGTTTTAATGATGAAATCTGGAAAGAGTTTAATGGTCATTAGATCAATTATTTTATTAATTTTAAACTTTTGTCCATTTGCTACTTTAAAAGCTTCGTTATATGGGTTCGAATATTTTTCTGGAAGAATATCTCCTATATCACAAAAGGCTAGGACTATTATGGGTTCTTCTTTTTCTCTAAGGATTATTTGAACAGTGCCTAGGGTGCAGAATTGACAAGGAACTCATTTCTAATATTTGTTCTATTTTGTAAATTTATGATTCTGAAGTATCTGACTCAGTATCTGAGTCATTTTTCATTAGCAGAATGGATCCGGGGTTTATCTCGTCGTCTAATGAAAATATTGATTCTATATCAGCATCATCTTCTGACATGTATTGAGAGATTTGGTGCATAAGATCTTTTCTTTTCTTTTTCTTGGGACATTTTTGGCAAAATGACCTTTTTGAATGCAAATGAAACATCGATCAGTGGATTTTTTGCGATAATTTTTCTTTCTAAAGAACTTCTAGTTTTTATTTTTCTTGGGCAGGTGTTTAAATTTCGATTTTTTCTTACGGCTTTTATGATTGGACTTTTTTGCATATTTAGGAGAACAATCACAACTATTTTAGGGTG
Source organism: Amborella trichopoda (assembly GCF_000471905.2). The sequence goes on from NW_006500065.1 coordinate 1,542,098, forward strand.
GACATCTGATTTTAAGATTTGGTAAATTGCAAGCTGTTCAAAGATTTGAAGCTGCGTTGTCGTAATTTTCTAGGAATTGTTTGTGAGCACATAGTTAGCCTAGAGCTTCTATGGCTGATTGGTATAATTCTCCTATTATAGTGTCTTCTGGGGTGGAATTTTGCAATTTTATTATGTCAGGTATTTCATCAGCTATGTGTTTTGGTAAGGAGCTTATAAATGTTTGTTTGACATTTGTTTTGTCAAATCCACCTATTTTGAAAAAGTTTTTAAGCATTCATTTGTAATGGTCTTCAATATCACTTTTATTAAATGAGCAACATTTCGAAGTATGATATTCATTTCTGGCCTGTGCAGCCTGCTGTTCTGCTTGTCCTAAAAATTGGGAATGAACACATCCTAATATGTTTCAAGATCTGGGGCTTGATATAGAATTCCTTGTCTAAATGGCCCAGTTGCTACGATCCAATCTTTTAATATACCACTACATCTTGCCAGGCATTTTTTTATGACAATTTCAAGGGGTTAGTCAAACATTTCTGCTTGGCACCAACAGTACATATCATCGAAGCGTTCTTTATATTGGCTTGGGAGAATAACATCGATTGTGAATATTCACTTTTTATCTAAGATGGGATATACGTTTTCATCAAAAAAACATTTCTTCATCCTGGTTTAGGGGATTTGGTTGTTGTTGCTGGTTTGGATTTGGGAATTGGGGATATAGATCTACAAATTGGGGATTTGGATGGTGTCCGTCCATTAAGAAAATGTTGTTTGTTGGTGACTCTGTTGATGTTTCTATTATAAAACTATCTACGGATTCTCTTGAAGAGCTATCTAGTGATCCTTCTAAATCTGATTTATCATAAATCTAGGCAACTATCTATGGGTTGCTCAACAATTTTTATTTCCAGTTGGTTTTCTTTGGTGACTTGACTTTTTAGAAAGGCTAAAATGGGATTTTCATATTCTAATGTGTTGACTACAGATTTGTCTGGGTTATTGGATGATGGGGACTTTTCTTCTTCTTTTAATTCTTGCATTTGTTGGTTCTCTCTTTTTTGTGTTTTAGGTAGGGTTCTTAGTCTTCTCGGTGGTGATAACGCCTTGTAGACTGAAGGATCAAAAGGAGTATATAATGATCAAGGTTTTAAGGATTGCATACAGTTGGTTTTAGGGCTATTTAGTGTTGGCAATACAAGTGTGGGACTGTTAAAAAAAGTTTTATAGCTGCCTAATTCTTCTGGTTTAGGCAAGAGGGATAAGAGCTTTTTCTATTGTTCTTAAGTGAGCTTCTAGATTTCTTTTTTCTTCTTCAATTAGAAGTAGTAGTTTGTTTACTTTCTGGAGGTCTTCATGGTATTTAGCTGATGATATTTCAAGTAATTGTTCATGAAGATTTTGGGTTCTTGTTTTTTATTCGAGGACAAGTTTTTGTACAGAATCTATTTAGTATTTTGTGAGTTTTGGTTCTTAGGGATTTGCACATTGAGGGTTGGTGTTGGCCTTGGGCATTGACATTGGGGCTTTTTTTTATTTTTCAAGTATGACTATAAACTTCGGCTGGATTTTCAAATTAACGGAGGGAATTGCTCAGTGTAGTTTGAAGAGGAATGATCAAACATATAACATCCTATAGCCTTTTGGGTTTCTATTTGTTGTTGAGAATCTATATACCTCATAGTATGGCATTAAAGGTGGATTAGGTGGCGGTGGTCTTGGTGGTTTAATGAATAAAGAACATTCTTCTAGAGTTGGGATTGGCTGATCTGGATTGGGCTTTCCATATTTCACTAAAAACTCATATTTTCCCGTTGGTTCACCCAAGGTTCCTATTGTGGGATCTCCATTTTTAAATCTCTTTCTAAGTTTCTATTCAAAAGATTACTTTTTATTAGATCATTTTGGTTCATTCATATCTTCATCCATTAGATCAAACTGGTCCTGAATACAACCACGACAATCACATAAGGGGTCAAATGGTTTGTGTCCTTCTTTGGTCTTTCCTTCATGGATAGGTGTCCCATCATTTTTTAAGGCTATGATTGGAGTTATCATCATCTTTGTTGGGAATATTGATTGGGTAGAGTTTTTATTAGAAGATTGGATGGAAATTTGATTTCTACAGTTCCATCTTCCAAGGCAATGTATACAGAGTTTGTTGCTCGGATAGGTTATTTATCTAGTTCTCCTAATTTTTCATAACTAGTGACCCATCTGTTGGGAAGTAGCTATATTAGATCTTCTCTAGGAATTTGTTTGGGAATATAAGTGTGGCAGGGTGCCCCTGTTTCACTTACATTGATGAACAAAGCTTTATTTGGATTAAGTTCCTTCGGTATTGGTAGTTTGTAGGGCACGGTTTTGAACTCTATAGCCCATTTGGTAGTGAAGGGTTGCAATGTGTGAATCGGAGACCATTGGGGTTCCAGTTATTTGTATTTGGATTTTCAAAGCTGTCAGCATATATGGAACCACAAGGGTCATTGTGAAATTTGATAAAAGAGTTATGAATATTGTTCCACAATAGTGGCAATGCAGGCATGCTCATATTTTAATAACCTTGTGTCTAATAAAGCTATTCTGGATGAGACTAGAAGGCCATCTCTTCCACGAAATGTTAATGCAAGTCTTACTGCTCCAAAATCGAAAAGTGAATATTTTTCTCTCTTAAGGCTTGGAAGATGTTCTGGTAAAGTCAAGGTGAAGACTTCTTCTTCACCTGTAGCAGGTATAGGATATTGGTCAAAAGAAGAGGTTCGAAGGAATTGTTTTATAGACTCTGTTGCTTAACTTTTAAATAGTGTTCGTATGGTTTTATTGATTGATGGTGAAGGTCCTTTAAAGATATGATAGGGATTTCTACAGTTCCATCTGCCAAGGCAATGTATACAGCGTTTGTTGCTTGGTTAGGTTTTTTAACTGGTTCTCCTAATTTTTAATAATTAGGGACCCATCTGTTTGGAAGTAGCCGTATTAGCTCTTCTCTAGGAATTTCTTTGGGAATATAAGTGTGGCAGGGTGCTCCTTTTCACTTACATTGATGAACAAAGTTTTATTTGGATTACGCTCCTTTGGTTGGTAGTTGTAGGGCATGGTTTTGAACTCCATAGGCCATTTGGTAGTGAAGGGTTGCAATGTGTGAATCTGAGATCATTGGGGTTCGTAGTTATTTGTATTTGGACTTTTAAAGCTTTCGACATACTTGAAACTGCAAGGGTTATTGTGAAATTTGGGAAAAGAGTTTTGAATATTGTTCCACAATTCACGGTGGTCGAAATAGTGGCAATGCAAGCATGCTCATATTTTAAGAACCATGTGCCTATTCTGGATGCGACTGGAAGACCATCTCTTCCATGACATGTTAATGCAAGTTTTACTGCTCCAAAATGAAATGGATATGTGAATATTTTTCGTTCTTAAGGCTTGGAAGATGTTCTGGCAAAGTCAAGGTGAAAGTTGTTCTTCACCTGTAGCAGGTATAGGATACTAGTCAAAAGCAAAGGTTTGGAGGAATTGTTTTATAGACTCTGGGTGCTTTTCTTTTAAATAGTGATCATATGGTTTTATTGATTGATGGTGAAGATCCTTTAAATATATGATAGGGATTTAGGAGGGGTAATTCCGGAAGAGTGTTGGTTGAGGCTTCATGGATATAATTTATTTGGCATAAGCTTTCTAATTCTTAACCAGAACTGGATCTAACAGATGAACAAGCAATTAAGAATTCAGAAGTATTGAACAATCTTCTGGTACTCATTGTTATCTTAGGCCTTTCAGATACCCGACGCACTCACTCTCAGCATATGGGATTTAGACTTAAATGGTTCTGATACCAATAAACGTGCAGATTCAAAACCAATAAACCCGAAACCTTAATTAGATGGAACTTATAGATAAAGAGGGTAAAACTCTAAACTCCTTCAAACAAACCCTAAAACAAGGTAAAGACTACCGCCACCTAATCCACCTTTAATGCCATACTACCAAAAGGCTCTGAAGCGTATAGAACCTAAACAACAAATAGAAGCCCAAAAGCATATAAAATGCTATACATTTGACCCTTCCTCTTCAAACTACATTGCGCAATTCCCTCCATTAAACATTGATGCTTATGAATAAAGCATCGTCTGTAATATTGGGTGGAAGAGCAATATCCATTGAGTGGTCCTGGCTTCTACAAGCCATTTGGTAATGGAGGGTGGCTGCATAGGTATTTTCGACCTGAGCAAATCCTATAATTTGGAGCTGGACTCTTCAGATAGTTCTCAAGCACATCGATGCTTATGAATAAAGCACCATCTGTAATATTGGGTGGAAGAGCAATATCCACTGAATGGTCCTGGCTTCTAAGCCGTTTGGTAATGGAGGGTTGAGCAAATCCTATAATTTGGAGCTGGACTGTAACAATCCTAAACTTTCAAAAAAAATAAATAAATAAATAATTCTTTATAGTGTGATGGTCCATATAAGTATTATGGTCCTTAGGGACAATCACCACTTTTGTTGACTTTTTCCCTTCATTACCACGTCCTTTAGTTGACGTGGTACTCAAATGTTTCACGTTTAATAATATCGTCACACCTCATGTATGAGGTGGAGCTTAATAAATAATATAATAGTGTGTTTAAAGAATTTAAATAGAAGAGGTGAGGACTCCCACCCAAGAGAACTTTTGTATAAGCTCTCCCAACACACTGAGATCTTTCTCTCTCTAGTTGAAACGTCGTGAGCTCCTCTCTCTAGCCGAATTTTTATCGGAAGCTCCCTCTCAAATATTTTAGGTAAGTGACTTCATTATCTTGAAAAATAATCCGTTCATTTTAAAAATGAAATAAAATAATTACTTCTGCTTATTATCATGAATTTTAGGCACGATAAATTTTACGCGCAAGTGATCTC
>NW_006500065.1:1571266-1634046 GCF_000471905.2 Amborella trichopoda
CAAATTTCTTGCTGTAATTGACCAGATTACATAAAATTGAAAATTTTAAATCATACTAGACACAATAAAGATTAAAAACCCTAATTATTGAACTCATTATGTTCAAAATATGCCGTGAAATAAATCAAATGGCAGAAAAAAAAAAAACCCAAAGTTCTTACCTGTTTTTGTGAATCGAAGCCTTCAATCTCCAAAAAACTCTGTTTTTCTCAACGATTATCACAAATTAGTAACAAAGGGTTTTGATTCACAGCTTTAAGATCAAAATGCCTACAAATTTTGAAAGATTCATGCCCTATTTGGCATGAAATTTCAGAAAAGGCGGAAACCCTAAACCCCGAAGTTTTCGTGATCCAAAAACAACCAATTTTTCCACCATTTAATCTTTGAAAAAGCTGAATAAAGCTGATTACAACCAACAAATCAGATCACATGCCAAAAAAAACAAGAAAAATGATCAAAAAATGACAAATTTCAAAGAATCTCGTGAAGAATACTATGCAACCCGTGTTCTTCACGGACTCGCGGATTCCGCACAGTGAATCGGTGAGTCACTGTGCGGAATCGTCCGGTTCTCTCTAGAACCGGACGATTTCCGATTTTTAAAACGATCCGGTCCCTTTTCGCGAATTCACCGGACTCGCCTGGTTCGACTCGGCGATTTTTAAAACGCTGGCTAAAAGTATTTCCAACGGTGGAAAATTGTTTTAAGACTTCATTTTTGCTTTTAGGTGGAAAATAGCCGTTGGAGATGCATCCACAAGCGCTAACATTCCAAATTCTTTTTCTATAGAAAAGATTTTTACTCCTCACTCTCTATAAGCAACTTCTTTCAAAATTCTCACACACTCTCTCTCTCTAGGTAACATTGGCTGGAATGTATAATAATTATAGATACATAGTTATCGGTCATGTCCATAGTAATTAGTCGTATGTTTATATATGTAGAAATGAGTCCTTTCTTAAAAATTCATTTTTGAGATAAATTTTTTGCACTTAAGGAGTACATAATTTTTAACATGGATATCATGAATTTATTAAAAAAAATTTAAAAATTGAAACAGAGAATTTTATGAAGGAAATATTTAAACCATTGGTTTTAACTTTATTCTAGAGGAACTAACCATGTGGATCCATTATTAAGATAGATGTCTTATGTTTTTGAGGAGACAAATTTAGGAATTCGTCCCTTGGTGCATACACCAATTTTTTCTAATCTGAAGATGGTGATACCTCACACCAAAAAAAATGAGAAAGGGAAAAAGAAATAGAAATCCATAAAAGTTGAGGTCCCTCCCGTATACACATGGAAGGAGCCCACAGTGGTACTCCTGTAGGTATACAACATACTTGTATTTCTTCAAGCACAAGATTAATTTCTTTGATATAAATTTCAAGAGGAAAAAATGAGTTCTTCTTTGCTTGGATTTCACAATCAAAAGTGGACTAAGTTGAAAGCACAAATTATGTATCTAAGCTTTTTTCCCCGTAAGGGTCGAACTACATTTTTTAACTACTTCATAGGTCGGTCCTCGTAGTTCCAACTGTGTTGCTCTATTGGTAGTTGGTTCTTTTTCCCCTGTCTAATGACCTATTTGATTTGAGTAACTGGGCTGGTAGCGCATGATATCTTTCTTATGATCCACCAATAGTTTGGATTTATCTTGTCTTGAGGATGAGTTAGACGTTAAAAAAGTTCTTAAGCAAAGACATTGGAGAGTCCAACGTACGTTACTGTCATTATCTCCTTGGAGCATAGATGTCCATGTTTCAAACGTTCTTAAAAAAGATGTATGGGTAAAGTTTTGGGGATTCCTTTTAAAGTATGGAATATGAGAGTATTCCAAAGTCTGAAAAATCTTTATGGTATCTTGTTTAATATTGAGTAGAAGTCTATCAATGGCTCTGATCTTTCATTTGTTAGAGTTCAGGTGAGAAGAAATTTTATTGACCCTTCTGCCTCAAAAGATATGGTTAAAGGTTGGTGAGGATAACATTTTGATAGGTGTAATTGTAGAAGATAAGAAAAATATCGATCTTGATGCCACTGAACCACCATCCAAGAAGCCAGTTGAGGAGAATCAATGGTGTGAAGTTCGAGTAAGGAAAGTAAATTCTCAGGCAAAGGGCCATTCTCAGTATGGAGGATGCAGAATGCGAGAGAGGTGGGACCCCTATAAACTCTAGCACAGGGTGTTCGGAAAGAGTTCCATGTGGACCTTCAAGATTTTCAAATGTTCAAAGAAGAAGAATGTAATTTGGAGGCTTGTCAAAACGAGTTTTGAAATTCAAATTTTATTTTTAGGAAGCTTTTCAATTTTAGTTACTTCAAAATTGATCTCTAATGGTTCATTGGAAAATTTGAGAATGTTCTTAATGAAGTTTTCAAAAGAAGTTTATGGTAATAATGGCCCCCATTTAGAATGTGAAAGGTTCTACCAAGGATAAGAGAGGAATTTTAGGAGAAGTCATGGATAGGGATCAAATTATGGGTCATGATCTATCGAGGTATCAGGTGTACTTGGAGTAGCCCAAAATATATGCAAATTTGAATAGGGAGTATAAAAGCAACAATGTCATGCAAGAAGGGGGGGACTTGTGCTCAGCAATGATTGGAGTTATTAGAGGCGCAAGAGAGTAAAATAAGTGAGGGCCATCATTTAAACTCCATTTCTGCAACTACTTATTGAGGGAAGAAGAAGAAATCTGTTTGGCTAAGTGTTATCTTAAATGTGATAAAAATATTTTGTGGGCATCTTCTAGCTTCTTGACTACCACGGCACCGGAAAAACTCCTACCATTTAGAATGGCTGCTAAGAAGGGAACCATTAAACAGTGCAACAGAGACTGCATATTATTTTTCTTGATCAGAAAGAGGAAATGTTTACATAAAATCTTGGTAATGCTATTGTGGACCCTCAAGAAGTTCAATGTCACGACGGATGGTTATATTGATGAAGCACCGATGATTCCCCCGTTAAATGCTTTATCGGTTGAGAACCTAGAGCTTATTTGTTCTAAGGATGATGAGTTCTCTAATCTTGATGGTGTTGAACATGAAGATTTTGAAAATATCCTTGGGGACATGAGAGAGAGTGACTTTTAATGCTCCAAATGGATAGGTTGTGGATGCTTTACGAGAAATGGTCTAGAGGACTAAAGAGGAAAAAGAAGCTAATGTGGGAGATAAGTTATCGAGACTACTGCTAAAAAGCCTAAAGTTAAGGGCAAGGGGCTTGCCAAGAGTATTCCCAGGCCTACAAGATCATTGCCTAGGATTGCAGCCCAAAGAATGGTTAGAATGGCTCGAGGTGGGGTGGTATGAACATCTTGAGTGATGACGGTGCAATGGAGCATGTGGAATCATCTCTGTCCATATTTGTTGGGAAGGTGAGGAGCCTACCGGAGATGGAGCTACTTCTGCACCAAAATGAAGCTGATAAGTTGGAATGCTCGAGACCTCGGTGAACTGCACCGTACGAAGGAGGTAAAGCTTCTTGTCCATAAATATAAGTTGACGTTTTATTATTACAGGAAACTAAATTACCTAGTCTATCTATTTTTGTTGTTAAAGCGATTTGGGTTTTGGGTCTGTTAATTTTTGTGAGGCGGATTCTGTGGGTGCCTGTAGGGGTTTATGGACTGTGTGGGATCCTAATGTTTCACATTGTATTGACATCATTACTAGGGCTTGTTTTGTGGGAGAGTTATTTTGGAAGACCCTTTTTCTTCTTATAGGTGGTTGTTGATCAACGCTTTTAGAGGTGTAAGGGTCACTTATAAGTCACTGATATGCTTAGACTATATTCCTCTTGTGATTATGTGTTGGACACGGTTAAGAGAACTAAAAAAATATCAAAACCCCAATATCTAAGTGTAATGGTCCTATATAGGATGGTCATGACTCATAGCACATGAGTCCATATCATGACATGAGAATGCCTTATGGCATATGCACTTACAATCACACAAGAAGCCACTCTTATAATGTGTTGTGATTCAACTAGGAAAAGCTAGTGCACATGTGCTCAAGGACTTTGTATATTACTGTTTCTATGTCCCCTAGAGTGCACCTGTAATTCACTAACACACGAGAGTGTTGGAAAATTGATCGGGGTGACTTCGATAAGCCATATTATGTGTTCCTGCCAAAAATTGTGGATCATATGCTCGTTGGGTCATTTCGAGAGAATGAATCATCATTCCGGACTAACGCACTGGAGTACTTCGATACTAAGATTTCATCCTAGATGTCCAATTTTGTTTTGATATTAAAGTGAGTATTTTTTTATATGAAAAATGATTGAATTTTTTAATAAATTTGAGAAATTTTTTATAATTTTTTAGAGCAAAAAAAGTGAGGTTTTTAAATTTATTTGAGGTAAATTCCAATCAAGGATATCTCACGAAAGCCCCACATGCTACCCAAGTGGCTATAGGGTGACACAAAGCACCCAATAGATCCCAGATGCTTCTAATATTAAACCCCCTTTGGTGTCCTTCCTTGAAATTTGTGTGTTTTATCGTAAGGAGTTTTACATAATTTAAATGAAAAGTAGTTTGACAACTTAAGCAAGTAATTTAGTAACATGCTTTAATAAGCAAGTAATTTAGTCACATGCTTTTAATTGACACTCATGTAGTTTTGTTCGATGCTTATAGGGTTAAGGATATGCCATGAAATTTTGGATTAAGCCCTAAGTCTTGTATATATCACATTTTTGTGAGGCATCATGTCTCGGTTAAGGTCAGGTGAAATTTTTAAACGGCTTCATTTTATTGGTTGGAAAAGAGATATTTGCATAATTACCAAAAGGGCACACCCCTTCCCCTTGATCTTTTAATTATTTTCAAAAGTTCAAATGGGTATTTTACGTACGCAAAGTGACATATAACAAAATTATTTAAACCTTAGGATAAGTAGTAAAATGGTTTAATCTAGGGTTTTATGGAGTGATAAAGGTGTAAAATCACAATTATTAATCTTGATGGCTAGGTAAGGACATATGGCTAAGATCATGACCCTATGATATGCTATGGATGAAGAGTATCAAGGGCCTAAAACATTTTACTTACAATGTCACATCACCACTTGCCTATAAATACCCCCACTTAGCCTCATATCTCTATACGTTATCTCATTCACTGTGAGAGAGAGAGAGAGAGAGAGAGAGAGAGAGAGATAGAGAGAGAGAGAGAGAGAGAGAGCCATGCCCCATTCTCTTTATGTTTCTTCTTCCTTGTGAGCAAAGATAGTTGTGGCCATTTGAGTTCTTTATGATTTCTGTCCCACTTAATGCTTCATACTTAAGGTAATCTCTATAGCCTCTCCTCCTTTATTTCAAGAGTATTTTTCCCGTCTTTTTCTTACTATAAATCTATGATTACAATAAAATTTCTATCTATTTATGCTTGACTGTTTGTGAAACTATGCATCCATACCATGCAATGGGCATTGTCTAGTTTTCAATCTTGCATATAAAACACCACTTTCTCTACCATTTTGTTAATCTAATTTTTTTTAGTATTTTCTAAGATATTCATGCATATCAGCAAGTATGATAACCATTTGGAGCATTTCCTTTGTGAAACTATACTTGTTTTATCTTGTTTATGGCCATATACTCCCCTATAACATAGGTTGTCTATACCTAAAGTTTGTTCATTGTTTTTATCATCAAAAGTACATCTATGTCTCTCATTTTGAAGCTAATAAAGTGATTATTAATTGATCATAAGCTTCCCATTATATAAGTGAGATCAACCCTTGTGTATCACAACCCTCAGTGTTATCATACATAGGACAAAATTAAGTCCCTAAAAGGTTTGCTTATATGATTTGGGCACAAAGGGTTTGACCATTGACTTTCTTTTGACACCTTTCACTCATTGACTATAATTTTGAGCTTTTAAATGTTTTGTGCCATGAAAAGTTGATTATGTAATGTTTGAAGTTGGTTTATGTTGTTGAGAAAAGTGTTTGGCACAATGTTGTTATATTCTCTTCGGAGTCTGCTTCGGTTTTTGTGAAGAAAATGAACCAATATGGTGCTTTGGCCAATTCGATGGAAGACTTTGGAATTTTTTATTTAAATATAAATAAATTAGATATGTATGTATAAAAATAATGAACAACAAAAAGTAAAATTTCAAAAAAATAAAAAATACTTCTATATTGATATTTATTTGCTTAGGCCAAAGTTTCGACCCCAAACCCGAATCTAATTAAAGAGAGCCATTGTTATAGAGTATTTTTGACGAACTTGGACCCCGGTATGAATAAGGAAGGAGCCAGTCGCAACCTAGTCCCGTCGGTACCAAAGATGCATGCGGACTACAAAAGCACTGTTGAAATAAACCCATTTTTGGAAAAGTGTCAAAATGACCTCAAAATACATGGGATGGTGGCTTGGGATGCCCTAAGGATGCTCGTCAAGTTTTGTCATGATCTGATAAGTTTAAGACCAATTAAGATGAAATTTGGTTCAGAAATCCAGCTTATATCGTGCTAAAAAGGACCTTATAATTGTAGCCCAATTATCAAAGCATCAAACTACTTCCATTAGTTTTGAAATATTGAGAAACCTCAGGATATCAAATTTTGGCTCATTTGGACCTTCCTGGACCATTCTATGCCCAACTTACTAAACATAAGGGGGGGTTTACACTATTTTGGTGAGGCTGCGGGGAACCGTTTTCATTTTTGCAAACTGCATCATTTAAACGTGGGATTGAAATTGCAAAGGTCATATCTCTCTCATCTTGGACCCGGCCTAGAAACGGAACCATTGCGACCGTGATGAGAGTACAAATGTTTTGAGTTAAATTTTCCATGAAATCGAAGTCTACACACAAAGAATTTTAAAGAAGAAAAGGACAAGTTTTCTGGTCGCCAAAATCCAATATTTCGATGACCTTCCAAATTGAGCAAGTATTCAAATGGCAACTAAAGCAGACAATTTTTATCACAAAATGATCGTGATGAAAGTCCGATTCATGACGAAGAAATTGATCAAAAACATGGTAGATCGGGCTACGCGAAGATTTTTCAATTTTCAAGTTCTTAAAGATGGCCGAAATTTGGATCATGATCAAATAGTACAATTCAGATTTCATGATGCATATCAAAATGACCGTGATGATTTGAATAGAATTTCTATGGCAATATATCATTCGAAAGACTGCCGAAAAGCCTTCTTATAAACTCCGAAGGATGGCAATGGCATTGGGCTTATTCAAGAAGGACTAATTTGCCGTTTTCCACTTTCTACATAGGGTTATTTTAGTCATTTTGCCCAAAATAGGGAATTTACTTTTAATTCAAATTAAATGTAAGTTTAGTCAATTTGAGTTACTTTTGAGCATCCACCTACGTTTTAGTGGATGTTTTTATAAGCATGTTAGTTAATTTTTGTAAGGACTCTTGAAAAAAATCTTGAAATTTGAATCATTTGGCTCGAAATTGAGGGGAGCTTGAAGTTCTATTTTCTCTTAATTTTCTTGTTGCAAAGGTGATGAGAGATAATATTTAGGCTAGAGAGAGAATACCCCTAGGACCCTAAACTTCCAACTCCAAAAGTTTTGGACTCCTAACTTTTGAATCAAGCACTCAGACCTAGGTTCGCGGCTAGGTGCATGGTTCTCTTTCTCTCTTCCATTCTCTCTCTCCTCTCTCTTCTCTCTCCTCTCTCTTATATTTTTCTTCCTTTCTCTCTCTTATGTCTCTCCTCGTTGTCTCTCCTCTCCCTCAGGCCGTCGCGAGCCCACTCTCATTTCTCCCTCTTTCTCTCTCTCACCTCTTCTCTCACTTCATGCCTCTCTTTCTCTCCCCTGCCTTTCTCTCTCTTCTCCCTCCCCCTCTCTCTAACACATGACCCAAAGCCGCACGCCATCTCTCTCTCCCTCTTCCCCTCTCCCTCTTATCTCTTTCTCTCGTTACTCTCCCTCTCTCCCCTCTACTATTCTCTCTCGTCTACTATGTTATCCCTCTCTTTGCTCTCTTCTTCTCTCTTTATAAGTTCTCTCTCCCTCTCTCTCCATTTCCCCATCTCTCTCTCTTTAATCTCACCTTTTCTCTTCATTTCCCCATCTCTCTCTCTTTACTCTCACCCTCTCTCTCACTCCCTCTCTTTGCTCTTTTTCTCTCCCCCTCTCTCCAACCACCCTTTCTCTCACTCTTCCCTCTCGTTAACTCTCTCCCCAATCTCTCTCTCTCATCATCTTTTCCCCCTCTGTTTTGTCTCTCTCCCCCCTGTTTTCTCCCTCTATCTCCCTACTCCCTCCCGCTACATGTTCTTTCTATCTTTCCCCTTATTGTTTTCCCTCTCTCTCTACTCTCTCCCTCTCCCTCTTCCTGCCCTTTCTCTTTCTCCCTCTCTCTTCTTTCTCCAACTCCATTTCTCTCTCTCTCTCTCTGCTCCCTTATGCCCACAACTTGGAGCCACATGCCCATGCTCATCTCTCCCCATGTCCTCTCTCTCTCCCCCTGTTTTCTCTCCCTCTCTCTCGCCCTCACTGTTTCTCCCTTTCTCAATTCTATCTCTCTTGCTCCCCCCTATTTTGTCTGTCTCTCTCTGCTCTCCCCTTCTCCCATTTCTTTCTCTCTCCATTTATTATTCTTCCTCTTTTTTTGTGCACTCTCTTCTCTCTCCAATCTACCCTCTCCCTCTCTCTCTCTCCCTATACTCTCAGGCTTGCGGCTTGGAGTTGCAGGCCCATGCCCATCTCCTCCTCTCCCTGCTTCCTCTCTCTCTCTTCTCCCTCCCTCTCTTTCTCTATGTTATCTCTCTCTCTGTTTCATCTCTCTCTCCCTCTCTCTATGTTCTCTCTCTCTCTTCAATTCACTTTTAGGCATGTGGCTTGGAGCTGCAGGCTACACCCCTTCTCTCCTACTCTCCCCTCTCATTATATCTTTCTCCCCTCATCTCTCTCTCTCTCCCATTCACTCTTGGGCTGTAGCTTGGAGCTACAGGCCACCACCCTTCTCACTTACTCTCCCCACTCCTTATCTCTCTCCCCCTATCTTTCTCTCTCTATCTCGCCCTCACCTCTCTCTCCTTCTCTCTCCTCTCTTCCGTAATCTCTCTCCCTTCTCACTGCCTTCTTTCTCTCTCTTTCTCCCTCCCTCTCTCTCTTTTCTCTCCAATCTCCTCTTCCGTCTCTCTTTTTGATCTCCCTGGTCGAATGCCTCAATTTCGCCCCCCGTATCTAGATGATCGGGTGACACCCGTCTCGGGTTCGGAAGACCCGGGACCTGAGACCGCTCTCTCGGGAACCTTGTTCATAAAATAAGGGCAAGGGCCCAACTGGTGAGAGAGGAATTTCATATGTGAGGTACTGACCAACCTCACCTGGGTCCGTAACTTACTCGGGCTGACTCGCTCTGGCGCCCTCTGAGATCACGAAGGAAAGCCCCCCAGCTGCTTCAGCTGGTTCGCAATCACATCCCTTGACCAGTAATCTCCTTGTTTTTTGCAAAGCATTAACATGGTTAATTTGCAAGACAAGTGGGTCGAGGAACCCACCCTTGTCTTGCGGGGAACATGCACAGATGTGCACATTTAGATGGTAGAGAAGATTAGAAGTTAAGATGATGAAGAAGATAGTTTGAATAAGGAGGAGAAAAGAAAAGAGGACTTGACAAGGGAACGAGACTAGCATGATAGCTGGACCAGTACAGTGACCGACTCGGAGTGGTAGCAAGGCAGGCACAGTAACTCATACCGGCACGACGATAATACTACTCGAAACCGAGGACGATATGACCGTCCTAATCTGGTATGCCAGCAAGACGGGCATGATACTCTAGACCAGCACGACGACAATACTGCTCGACAGCTAGATCGTCATGATGGTACTAGACTGAGTCTATCCTTTAATCAAGCAAGAATGGAAGAAGAAAGGAGAAAAGAAGAGAGCGGAGAGAAGATGCAAGACGAAGGAGTAGGAAGGTCTCGACGGAATTAGGCACCACCGTCCACAGTCATGGAGTAACAGTGTCGTGGCCCCTGGATGGTGCTGGACACTTCTGCTCGTAGTGGAAGGGTGAGCAGAGAACTGCTGACGGTGTTGGCCATGAGAAGGCAACACGAATCTTCACGGGCGACGATAGGTAGCGCCATCTACAATGCAGAGAGACAGCAACAACCTCTCGCGGGCGGCGATAGGTATCGTCGTCTACGATACGGAAAGGCAGCAACGACCCTTCGCAAGCAGTATTAGGTGTCGTCGTTTGTGATAGGCATAGAGCGCACAAAACAGGCCTACGGACGGCATTACGCATCGCCGTCTGCAATAGACACGAAGCATGGGTGAGACCCCAGCGATCGGCGATAGGCATCGCCATCTGCAACTCGTAAGAGGAAAGAGAGAGAGTCTACGGTCGGTGATACACATCACCGCGCATGACGCCAATCTTGGAACCGAAACAAGAGCTCAACCCGCTGCTTGAGCACGGCCCAGCTCACCGTGTGCTCCTTCAGACGGCGTTATGCACAACAACAACTAACGTCGTGCGTGAACCATATTGAGGAAAAGAAACGAACGAAGGGAGAGAGAGAAGCTCGCACATGACGCTCCAATCGCCATGCACAACCTGCGAAACCACAGGAGGGGGAAGAAAGAAAAAGGCATGCACTGCACTGCCACTGCTACTGCTGTGCATGGCCTCTGGGAAAGACCAACAGAGAAGAAGAAGACAGAAGAAGAACAAAGAGAAGAAGAGAGAAAAGAAAACCAAAGAGAGAGAAAATACCTTGAAGATAGGAGCGATATTGCTCTAAACTTTCTCTCTCCTCTCTCTCTCTCTCTCTCTAAGACGTGCTCAAGAGAACTCAAGAAGAAAGCTTTGATTTTTATTGATCAAAGGAGGAATGCGTGTACAATGAGTTATTAGCCTCTAGGTCTCTTCTCAAAAGGTCCTCCTCTCAATGAGAGGTAGCGTCTATTTAAAAACTAAGGCTAAAACGTCGGTGGATCACCCAAAACTAACCCTAATCGATGATAATTAAGGTTTATTTGAATTAAAAAAATAAGAAAATAGGGTACAAAATTACTAATTTGTCCCTTCCTAACAATTGAAGAAATTTCAAAACAATCCTTGCTGAGAATTAGGGACGTTCTTGATTTTTCTTAAATGATCCATTGACGATCCGGCATCCAAATGTACAAAAGATGATTTCCATCACGCAAGGCTCGATGCTATGATCATTTTGATAATAATTTAAAGCCACGAATCACACTTTAAAGGCATAATCACGTAACTTGAAATTTGAATAGATCTTGAAAATTTTTGATCGATAGTGCATCTTCATCTTGATGTTTTTCTTCGATTTCTTTGATGAATATCACTAACCATGTCACCACGATCGTGTTGTAATAAATGATCCAAGATTTGGTGCCCGAATGAAGATTTGACAATCTTGAACTTTTGGCCAGAAGTTAGGATTCCACCTGCCGGAATCTGCAGTGACTTCAATTAGATCTTATGTGAAATCCAACCATTCATCACACACGACGTTTGGGCCAGCGATAGCCACTGACCTTACACACGAGATGTAACAGGTCTCGCGTCGATCGGGCTCGCAGGCGCTCTGATATGGCCACTCGAGTGAATGGAGGTCTTGCTGATTTTTTGCAACATGTTTCTTCAAATCGCGAACTTCTCTCTAGTTTTTCTCCTTGCTTCGACATCGTCACAGGACGTACCACATATCAAAACACTCATTTCAATGAGACAAATACACTCCAACAAGTTTGAGTGCGATCTGATATTAAACAAGAGAGATATGGACATCGCAAGTTCACCATTCGTGATTGTGCTTTAATGGAGTTTAGTTGCAGGTTGGCCATACAAGAATAGTGTGCGACTCCTCCTATTTCGGTCTTTTACCCATAACTTCTTCTTGGAGTGTTTATTTAAGCTGAACTTTGACCCTGTGGGTTTTCAACCGTGCTGGATCCAATGACGGTGGTCCCATGGCGATTTGATGCTCTGAGAGTAGGGTTCTAGTCATAGGGGTTTGTTTCAGGGTGCTAAAGGCTGATTCTACCAAAACCGTTTCTCAGTCTGCACTGCCTTAGAGATGTTGGAATGTGATGAAGCTTGGCAAGACGCTTGTAGGAGTCCTTATAAAGATCTTGACCAGTTTTGGGGTCATTCTGAGACTGTCAAAATTTCCACTGTTTGTCAAGCTTTATTGACCGGCTTCTCTCTTTTATTTCGCATCGGGGACCCATGGTGCTGAAAAATGTCTTCAAACAGTATGCCCCACCGAATGTTGTGCTTCGAGAGAAGCAAGAAGGATAACATTCAGAAATTTTCCTCTGGCTTTATGTCTTTTTTCTTCTAAGCCAAATGACCACGTGAACGCCGTGGAGATTTATGTAATGCTGTAACTAGGATGCTCATACATTTGGATGCAATGTATAGGTTCATCCGTGGAGACTTTAGAGGAGAAGAGACTTTGAGGGATCTTTTCACGGTCCTCACCCCACGGAACCCCTAGGCGTTAGTTTTTAATGTCTTCACCCTGTCAGACGAGTTTATGACATGGAGAGATTATTATTTACAATCCTCACAGTATCGGACGGTACCCCAGAGGACCATTTTGTATGTTTGAGGGATCTTGTGGTCATCATCCTCACCCTTATAGACTCTTGTTATTTTTGAAGGGATCTTTCAATCATCGTCCTCACGCTCCAGGACTCCTCTTGTTTTTTGAGGGATCTTTCAGTCATCGTCCTCACCCTCAAGGACTCTCTTTGTTTTTGGAGGGATCTTTCGGTTATCGCCTTCCCCTCAAGGACTCTTCTTGTTTTTGGAGTGATCTTTCGGTCATCGTCGTCACACTCAAGGACTCTTCTTGTTTTTGGTGTTTGGGAGATCTTGTGAGGCTTTCACTCCCGGGTGAGCCATCTTGTGTTTTTGATTGGATCTTGATAGCTGAGGATTTTGTGTGGACCTCATTAACCAGAATTACGCTTGTTTGACAATTGGGTGCCGCCTGAGGCTGTGATGCTACGTCAACCTGCTTTATCGGTCCAAGCACCTTTATGGGTTTCACCTGAACTAGGGAAGTGGTACTGTAAAGACGGTTTTCACCAACCTCCATTATTTTTTGGCTCTTTTACCCATGACCTTGTGGCCATGGCCACCCCTATTCATCCGTTTTTGCTCACAGTGCCCTTTTGGGTTTTCATCATGCCTGGGTTTATTTTCATAAAACTCTTTTACCCATGGTTTCGTGACCATCCATCTGTCATTTTTACTCATGGCATTCCCTCGTCCAAATATCCACCATGTCGGTTACTTTCTTTTTCTTTTTTTGTGAAGGCATGTTTAGGGTCATGCCTTCGGGGCCTGTACGAAGCCTTTAACATCATGCGCCCAGGACGTGCACTATAGTTTAGGGTCATACAGCTGGACCATGGTAGTGATGGATGGCAGCCTTTGGAGACCATGGAGTGAGTCATGGTGGTGATTATACTCACTTTGAAGAAATGGGAGGTGGGTAGTGGTGATTCACTAGCTAACGGCAAATATGGATGACGGGATGGTTCGCCATTATGTAAGCATGGGTGAGATTCACTGGGAATTGATGAATGGTACTGAAGGAAGATGGATTTACTGAGGAAGTGTCGAAGGTGATACGCTTACATGGATGGGTCGGTTAGGGAAGACGTGCGTGACGATGCACATAAAGGGGGTGTGCGCGTGTGTGAGGGCACGTTTGTGGTCATGCCTTTGAGATCTGTGCAAAGCAGTTTAACATCATGCAGCCAGGACGTGCACTACGGTTTAAGGTCATATAGCTTCGACCTTGGTTATGCAGTTTATAGTCATGCAAATAGGACCATGCAGTTTAAGGTCGTGCAACTAGACCTCCACTATAATTTAGGGTCATATAGTTTGGATCATGGTACTAAGTCTTTTAACGTCATGCGACCAAGACCTGCACTATAGTTTTGGGTCATATAGTTCGGACCATGGTTGTGCAGTTTAAAGTCATGCAGCTTGGACATTGTGTGGGTTGCCGTGTAAGTAAAGCTCCACGGGGGATAGAGACAGTGGCTCGGTGAGAAGCGGACCCATTGGGGATTAATAGGGTAAATATGACTCCACGGGGATAATGAGCAACGGGATGCATTTAACTCCATTGAGAATGACAGGCCGGAGCACAGATGCAACCCCAACGGGGATAGTGATGGAACACACCTGGTGAAGAGGTGTGTCCATTTCACAGTTTAAATCATACAAACGGGTTATTTATCACACCACTTAACATCTTGCTACAGGGACGTGCATTACAGTTTTAAGGTCTTGTAGCTTGAACCATGGCTATGCAATTTAAATTCATGCGGCTAGGACAATGCACTTTATGATCGTGCGACTAGACCTCCACTACAGTTTAGGGTCATATAGTTTGGACCATGCTAGTTTAGGGTCGTGCACCTAGACCATAATGTGGAAAGGGAATGTGACTCCATGGGGAACAGAGCTGTAACTGGAGACTTGACTCCCTGAGGATATGAGGGCTATAGTGCAGAGAATAGACTCCCTGGGGATGCAAAACGGTGGTCATGTCGTAATATCTGGGTGTAGCTCACTGGAGGTGATAATGGGAGAGCAACTTACAGCATGCGCACGGCGCTAAGCTTCAAATAACGCACATGACGCTAGTCCTGAATGATGTGCATGGTGTTAATCCTTTGGATGAAGCGCATGGCGTTAGGCCTATGGATGAAGCGCACGACATTAAGCCTCTAGATGAAGTGCACGATGTTAAGCCTCTGGATGAAGCACACGACGTTAGGCCTCTTTAGTAAAGTGTGTGACGTTAGCATGAGTAACGCACGCGGCGCTCAGCCTTGGATAACGCACATGACAATAACTCTTTTAGAGAAGAGTCCGGTGCTAGCAGCTGAAGGACGCACAATGTTAAGCATAGCGATAGCAACAGACGGTAGCGGGTTCATGAGGCACAAGTGGCAGCGACTCGCATTCGACCTTCGGCCTCGACCCGCTCTGGCTTGGTCTCATCGCCATTTGGAGACGACAACTGGAGCGTCCTTTTGAGCTTGTGGGGGGCACTTTGTGTAACCCTTGTCTATAAAAGGGGGTAAAACCCCATTTTACTGCTTTACCATCGGTAAAACAGTGAAGAGAGTTTAGAGCAAGAGAGAACTTCCGACAAGAGAAACCCCGACGAGACCCCATTGCTCAGAGACGTGCTAATCGAGCCTTAGCAAGTGTGAGGACATTCACAGGGTGGTTGCGAGAGTTTGTAGAGAGTGTCAAGACCTTTTGGAGAGGGTAAGAAGGGCTTCACAGGGATTCACTGAGACTTTTTCGGTGAAGAACAGTAGCCATTGAAGCAATTGCGAGGGAAATAGTGGTGCCATTAGTTTGCGACATGCACAGGGACTATTTGGTGGACTTTTGGTAGTTTTGCGATCACCGACAGTGAAGAAGAAGGAATAGTAGCTCTGGGGGACAGACCAGGGGATTCCAGTGATTTTTTTTACGGTCTTGTGATCACTGTCAGGGAGAACAGTGGTTCTGCTAGTAGCACTGTAATTTTTCAGCGAGTAGAGGAGTGCAAAGAAGGGAGAAAGAAACCCACAGGGTCACAGGGGAGCTTCTACAGAGGTTCCAGTGGTTTCCCGATATTCCCGGCTGCCGGTGACGGGAAAGAACAGGGTCAAAATGGGGTTCCCGGTGAGAAGAAGAGTTTTCGGTGAGAATAGGAAACGCTGGTAGGGGGCCTGAGGGGTCGAAATCCTATAACGGTTGGGAGGTGAAGGGCAGTGGGACGGCGAACGGTCACTCTTCGCACGCATGGTGACAGGCCACGTCGGGAGTGTCGGGCGGCGTGCCCAGATTTTGAGGAATGTGGGGCTGCATGTGTGGCACATGCGCACAGTTTGCAGTCGGTGTTAGACGCAGATGGCGTTAGTCCCCTTACAGCAGACGGCAATAGCCTCTCAATTGGAAGACCTCGTTGTGTCTTGTGTTGGGAAACAACGATAGCCTTGCCTTCTGAGCACGGCAATAGCACTGCCCCTTAGTGACTTGTGTGCGGCAATGAAGCCTTTGCTCTAGCTTCATGGCCCAGCCTTCAGGTGCCATTCCTGACGTGAAGAACCTCCACAAGTAGGGGATCTTGGCACTAATGAATTCACCAGCGAAAGTTTGGTGAGGGGTGAGCCAATCTGGCTCATCGATGCTTTGAGTGAACCAAGGTGGCCTTTGAGTGTCACCTTTGCTAGTGACCCCGTCCGCTTTGAGGTTAGAGAAGACAACGACGTGAATGTAAGAATAGAAGAAGGGGTAGGCCTCCTCCATTGTTTGCATAAGAGTATAGCCTCATGCGAGGGCTTGTCGACCCTAAGCAAGAGAATGGTGAAGACCCCGGGCCTGAAGTGGTCCTCTGCTGGCCTCCGGGTACAAGGGGAGTAAAAAGGTACTCTTCCTAGACCATAAGAGTGTTGAGTCGATACCGGAGTATTCTAAAGGGCGCTTCCTTGCTGGCCGCCATTCAGTGCTCGGCGAGATACTATGACCGTTGTTCAAACACGGTCAATGTGCTATTAGAAACCTAGAGCCATGTTAGTAACACACGGCTACTTGGTCATGAGGAAGAAGGAATATCTCTACTAGACCTGTACTTCATTGGTGGGCTCCCACTCATCGATGCTATGTATGACGAGTTCGTGCCCCCGAACTCAGTCATTTTTTAAGGTGAACGGGTCAGGAAAGAATATCTGCTAGCTGGACTGCAAAAGTTATTTGCGGTTTACTAGCTGCTCTGCTTCGAGTCCAAGCATGGACACGTCTCCTTCATCGAGTGGGTGGCATTCTTCTATGGAGACTGTAATGATGAGGTCGGTCCAAGCCCAAGAAGAAAGGGGAAGGCATCCATGAAGGGAACACTTCCAGTATTTGAACTTCATAGAGGGAACAACCACATCTTCTTGGAGGCATACTTGGTACTCTTTCTATGTAAGTTTGCTCTCCCCAGAGGAGCAGACACTGTACGTCTAGGCACGTTCTATGTAGCCTATGACATGGCGAGGGGGCGAGAGTACGCGCTCGCACAACCGGTCTTATACAACATCTACTACGACTTAAGAGCCGTGTCCAGGGGAAAGCTTATTAGGGTGATGGAGGGAATGCCATAGTGGACGGCGAAGCCTTCCCAGGGGACTTCAAGACGCCTTTCCCCATCCACTACGTGTACGGCTGGCTTGGGGCTTATTTCCCCAACCTCAAAAATATGGTGTTGGAGGGAACAATGTGCTCATTTCTCTTGAGGATTGTTGGGCAGAAAGCAGTCTTCAAATTCCTGGTCATGAACGTAGCTTGTTCTACAATGACCACTTTCACATGAGTAGGCCCGCCTTCCCGGTCGGAAACCTTATGGATCGCGCTTTCTCCGAGCACTTGGGCAAGAGCCTGAATGATGCTTCTACTACTCATAAGGAGCTCATGTACATGTTGAGTGTCAGAGGCGGGGTGCTACCTTACCGCACCATCCACAGTGCCAAGCTTGAGGGGTATTTCCCTCATCGATTTGCCCGACAACACGTGATAGACCAGGGGTGCCCATTTTCGATATTCTTTGAGAAGTGGTACAGCAGGATCAGCCACAGAAAGAAAGACCACCTGGGGACTCATCGTGAGACCTGGCTCCCTAGACATATTCGCATGGCTTGGGCCACGTGCCTGGAGTTAACCGAGATACGTGCTGCCACATTTTGGTAGAATAGTGCAAGAAACTGAGGCCCACAAACACTGGTGGCAGATCACCAATAAGGGGTTGGGAAGCCAGTCACCCCTGAAAAGGGGAGTACTCCTGCTGGAGCCAGGACACGCAGCAGAGGAAGATGGCGAGGACTCCTCAATTGGGGGATACATTCACTCTGGGCTTCCCTTGGAACTAGCGCGACGTTGGGCAGCCCCTCCAAATTGCCGTGGACAAGTCTCTGCCATGATTTCTAGATATGGAGAAGAAGACAGAGAGCATTTTCGACAACCTCTCTGCTATTTTCAAGTCAAAGGAGGGCCTCAAGGTTCCGAGGTATGAAGAGTGCCCAGTCTAGGACTTGAACAAGTTGATAGGAGCCGCCCTCACAGCAAACTTGCCGCCGACTCTTCTCGAGGGGGTGTTTCTGAGACTGCTGCACCTTCTCAATCAAAGGGGAAGAAGAGGAAGTGGGATGCCCCGGCCATTCCTCGTGTGCCAGCTCGTCATGCAGCACGAGCTCCGAAGCGTAAGGGGCTCAAATGTCTAGTGGTTCAGGAGCCGAAATATGGTTCTTCACCGGCTGCTTCCTCGGAGTCCTATGTGTCTCCATTGGTCTCTGATTCACCCTTCGCTCTTGAGGTTTCATCTTCCCTTTCACTTGAGCCTTCTTCTGGCTCTTTAGAAGTTCCAGCAGGTGAGGGAGAGTGTCCAGTCCCAGTGGAGATCTATGGGGCTGGCGATGCAAGCCTTGAGGGTGCTGGTCAAGGTGAGGAAGTTGTTGTGGTTGAGGAAGCTGCTGCACCTACTGAAGCAGAGGATGCAGTCATGAAAGGGGCAACCCCAAACTCTGCTAAGAAGAGATGACCTGTGGTGATAGAGGAGGTTGGGGCCCCAGAGACTGAAGAAGGGCAACCCGAGCAGTAGGAAGAGGCCGAAGAGCCAGGAATCTTCAAGGGGCTGACCTTTATGGCTCAGAGGTGGTACCCCTGGCTGTCGAAGAGGCGGGCTCTGTCGCAGAGCCTATAGCTGAAATGGTTGCCATGGCGGACAAGGGCGAAGAAGGGGAGGGGAGAGGCGTCACACCTACCAAGGCAACTGTGGGAGTTCAAGAAGAGAGGGAGCAGGAAGAAGACACTGCCTCGGGAGGCTACCGGGGTGCACCATGATACTGAGGCGGTAGCTCCACGAGAGGAGGTTGGCCTTGCCCCAGTTGAGGCTGCGGAGCTTACAGAGGGCGAAGCTACAACACCTGAACATGAGAGGGTTGAGCCCGAAGAGGTTATGGGAGGAGATTTGAGGGAGAGGGTTGTTGCCGAGATACCAGAGCAGCCTGAGGATGCCCCTGAGTTTGGGAAGCCTGAGGCCATGGTTTTCGCGGTCACACCAGAGACGCTAGCGACCCATCTGGTCACTGTTCCTGCAAATCTCGTGGCTGCAACTGGGGATTCTCCTGCTGTAGTCACGCCTGCTGCGCCGCCTAAGCACATCCTCAATGAAATTCCTGAAATTATCATGGTGATGCTTCGGGTAGGCATTCAAAAGCTGAAGGAGATACCCCTGGCCGATCTTGGCGACGCATTCATGCAACTGAAGCAGCTTGCCCTAGGGGGCGCACTAGAGGCCATCCCATACTTTGATAGCATCGTGTATGAGTTAGAGGACTAGAGGGTGACGCCTTTGCAAGCGGAAGAGACTGCAACGCGACTTGGGGGCTCCTAGTTAGAGTCCTTGGAAGCCTCACTGGCACACAGTCACGAGCTGGCAGAGGCCCAACTATAAGAGAGGGAGGCTACTATCTCTCATAGGTTTGCCCTTACTTAGGAGGCCATAACACGCCACAACAAGGTAATGACCCTAAAGGCGAAAATAGCCAAGTGGGCGAGGGAACTTGAAAAGCTGGAGAAGGAGACGACAGCTTGGGATGCTGAGGATAAGGAGTTGAGCAGAGGCTACTTGACCTCGAGTACTCCTTGGACGAAAAGTTGGCCCTGGTGGAGCATGAGGCCGTGCTGGTGGCTGAACTAAGAGGAGACATCCAGCGAGGGAAGGCATCAGTTGAAGAGTGCAGGGGAAAGGTGAATGAGATCATTGACTGCTTTTGACAATGCCTTCTTTCTCTTTTTCTCTTCATTCTTCTATTGTAAAGAAAAGAACGCTTGTAATCCCCCCTTGATTTATGAATGAAATAGCTCATTTCTATTTCTGTGTGATGCATGTCTTTACTCTCTCCCTTCTTTTTCATTGCTTTTGCCCTTTCACAGTGTGAGAAGAAAAAGAATAGCCCACTCCTTGCTTTGTCTTATGATAGCTTGTTGTGGCTGTAATGGCCTCGAATGGGGGAGCATTTGTTTCCTCACCCCTTAGTGTTTGACTAGATAGAGGCTCATAATTCATGGTTCTCATGATTTGGTGAGCTTATTTGTTATAAATACTCCAGTCCGGGGGAGCTTTGGCATCGCTTCAAGGTGCATTGCTCTTGAGCTCATCATAGGTCTTGATCTCAGGGATGAACTCCTTTAAGTGCTTTAATGCAACGCGCATAACCTCCAACTAATTCTGAAGGCTACGAACCTCACTTCTCATCTCTGTCATGGGATCTTGTTCCTGAGAGCCAAAGGGCTGACTCTTATCTACCTGTCCTTCTCCGAGAGCATCTGAGAAGTGTAAGAACTTCTTTTGGCTGCTGGTGATCTCCTTGTTCAAGGAGGATGGGATTTGGAGTACCTTCCATGGTGGTTGGTATGTCAGGTCTGCTTCTAGGAGAGCAATATGGATATACAAGATTTTTTGCTGGTCCGACATGTAGGTGAGCCTCAGAGCTAGAAAGTCTACCTTTAGGGCTTTCTCAGTCTTAGAAGTTGCTTCTAGCTCGTTATTTTGTTTTAGAGAATTAGAAGTGGAGGTAGAGGGGGGAGCTTCATCTTCGGGGGATGACACCATGACCTCAGAGATGTGGCAAGGTATACTTGGGTAAATAGGAGTCAAGGAGAGGATCTTGCCTTGTTTTTCCTCCTCTTTGAACATATTTGTAATCATTCGCCCAAGGTCTTCGACATCATCATGAGACAAGGGTCCTATCTCGCTCACAGGTTTCCAATCATCATCCTTTGGCCTTTTGGTGCTAGAAGATCCGTGAAATAATACTTAGCATCAACATAGTGAGTCTCGGCTACAGGGAACGGTCTCTTGTTAGACCGTGTGATGTCTTCCATCTCGACTGTACTTGAAGCAATAGTGGAACGTGGAAGGATCCACCCCCCTGACTGTGAAGCCAAGGGCGGCCGAGCAGGACATTATAAGATGTATCGGTATCGATTACATGAAATTGAGCATAATCGTTCAGATCACTGATCTTGAGGCGAAGACGAACTGTCTCCTGATTGGTTGAACCCTTGCACGGTGATGTGGGTAGGAGTGAGGTTACTTGATCCTAATCCCAATCGGGTGAGGATCCTTCTTGGGATAGATGAGAGGCCTCCTTGGAACAAGAGCTTGAAGATGGCTCGGTCTTGGCTTAGGCTACCTGGGCGTTAGCAACTGCCAAGAATCCAGCCATCTAGGCCAGCATCTTTCTTAGGCGCTTATGGTGTGACCTACTAATGTTGGTGCCTTCGAGCTCTCTGTTTAGGGTGTCGAAATCTAGGCACTGCCGAACTGCACTTATGAAAGAGATGGAAGAAGAGGGAAGAGAAGAAGAAGAAGCATAGTTAGAGTGTTCTGCACAGCTTTTTACGTCGTCACTAGAATTGGACGTATACAGGAGGTATTTTAGGTCTTGCCCTGGCTCTGACTGTTGGGAGATGCTTTTAACGTCGTCAACCGTATTGGACGAGTCCCGAGCAGTTGATAACTCAAGGACGTCCACCAGATTGGACGAAGGAATAAAGCGAGTTACGCCTTGGAGGAAGTCCTGTAAGGTCGGCAGTCGAGGAAAGGGCATGAGAAATTCTTCCTCGACTGGTGGCTGAGGAATGTGGTTCCTTCGACGAGTTGACCTAGGTGCTCGTCTCCTTCTAGATCCCTTGAGAGGTGTTTGGTCCATCCTATTGGGCTGATGAGTAGCCTTAGCTTACCGAGTTGCCTCATGCTTCAGGGACTTGAGCCTACTTCATCCACAGTCGACTTCCCAAGGCTGAGAAGTTAAGGGCTCTGAAGGGTCTAAGGTTTGCTCATAGGGGACCTGTAATGGGATTTCCTCTTGGACAGGAGTGATGGCTTGGAAGTGCTATGAGAGAAGGGTGCAAACAATGTAGCCTTTTTGTACCTTCTCCACGACTACAGCTTTGAACCCAGAGTATTCCCTTAGCTCTTGGCCCCATACCTAGTGATATGGACACCAGAGATTTTCCCTACCTTGGGCAAGATGCCTAGGCTGCTTGGCGGGTTTGGGAGTGACAAGACCATGTTGGAGCATCGCCGCAGATGGTCTAGCGCACTTTCCTGGGCTTGTGGCGAGAGGTCTTCTTGCACCGGTGGAGCAGGAACTTGAGGGTGTCCTTCTGGGTTACCATGAACTTCTTTATGCTGCTGCATCTTCTTTGCCAAGAGCTTGTGGAAGCCAGTGCATTTGCTCAGGTCATGGCCTCGTATCAGATGATACGGACACCAGAGGTTCTCAGTTCTTGGAGGCAAGAACTTGGGCAGCCTTGTCGGCTTTAGCGTGATGAGACCTTCTTCGAGCATTACAGAGAATACTGCATGGAGGACGGTAGCTCGTCATCATCTTGGATTGTCACTATGTGGGAAGCCTCAGTTGTCCCGAATACTTTCTTTAGCTCTTTGAGCTTTATCTGGCCCTTGTTAATAAGGGCTTTGATAATGTCTTTAAGTGTATAGCACTCTTGAGTGGGGTGGCTACTCTCATGTGACATGTGTAGTATCTTTCGTGTGCCTTCTGTCTAGCCTTCTCTGAGGATTTGGCCTCCTGCAGTTGGATCATGTTTTGCTTTAATAATAACCGAAGCAGCACAGGAACCCACTCCTTCTTAAAGGGGTACACCTTGTTATGATGCTAGATCAAGTAGTCACTTCGATTTATATTTTTAGGGGGTGGAACCGTATCATAGGACTACTGCTGCTTACCTTGAGCCTGAGGTGTCTGTGCCTTGGCTGTGACTACCTCTTTGGAGAGGTCCAAGGTTTGAGGGGCAGCTTTCTTAGTGTCAGTCATGGTGACAGCCGCACTAATCACCCCTTTTTGCTGGTTACACCAATTATGGGAGCGAGAATTGCCACGCCCTGGTCATTTCAGTCATGGCTCTTCATCGGGCGATGAACTTATCAACTGGCTCACCAGGCTCCTGAGTCAGAGTGAGGAGCACGATGGTTTCCACATTTCTCTGGACTTCATAAATGCGCTGGAAAACAATTGCTCCATTTCCTGCCATGGGTGTACCGAGCTTGGAGGTAGCGGAGCATACCACTAGAGGGTTGGCCCTTCGAGAGTCTCGACGAACTAATGGAGGTGGAGTCGCCGGTCAGCTGTCGTCTCTCAACAAGCTGCTTGTAAGTGAGTGATATGGTAGTGTAGGGATATAGTAGAGTCCAGTGGGGGAGTTTGCCTAGAAACTGTGTCATCACCAGGTAGGGAGTTGGCCTCATGGTGAGAAGAAAGGAAGGGGCCTGGAAGCCTCCAAGCGATCCATCTTTTCAAGAATGGACTGCATCATCACCTCGAACCTGTTCATCCATTCTTCTTGGGCGTCACCCGTCTTGTTGATCACCATGACGCTGATCGTTTCTTCTGGAGGGTCAGAGCCAGGTGGAGTCGTGGACTGCTGGGATTGGCGAGTCGTATGTGGCAAGTCGGTGCGTAGGGACTCAGCATGCCCCGACTGGACTCGAGTCTTGTATGCCGACTGTGTGAGGACTGGTTCTTGACAGTCTTGGGACCATGATTTCTTGGCAGCTTGGTCTTTTCCTGTGATGGTAATCACCGAGCAACATTCTTGGACTTCTTACTCATATTTTGGAATTCGAATAGGGAAGAAGGGATTGTGAGGCTGGAGGTCATCAAGAATGGTAACCTCAACTGCCTTAGGGGCCTCTCTAGTAGTAGCTACAAACCTCTCTTCTGCTTGATCTTGAGGCTGCAATAGACTTCACTCCAAAATTGAGCCTAAGATCTGGACTGCCCCGTTTTTCTTGAGCATGTGAGGGTTGTATCCATCAGCTAGAGCAGAGAGTGAGGTCCAATGATAGAGGGCAATCTGGGATGCTGCATTGGAGGCTGTAGGCTTCTATCTGCCATCACGCCTTTGCCTCGAATTCCTTTATGAGGTCTGGGTGCATGACTGACCTGAGGTGGCTGACTTGAGATGGTACTCTTAGGGAAAACCTTTGAGTACCAGGTCTTAAGGTGTTTGCCTGGGAAAGGGAGGGTGACAGAAGAAGGAACTAGCTCACAACTCCGCCTGAGTCGGGATCGGGGAGGAACTTGTAAAGCTGGTGCATGTGCACCTTTGGAAGCAGCCCTCCAAGTGACTTGGGGGTCAGCCTGGGCTCGATCGTTCGACCTTAGGAGGCCAAGACCTACGAGCTCGTGTCTGTGAGGGATCGGGTAGGAGCTTATCTCTCACAGGGTGAAGCCGTGTATGCTGAGAGGGAGGATGAAGTGGTCGACCTCAATGTGCTCGAGCTGGCGCAGAACTGGCGCTGCCCCGAGCTGTGGGATGCAGATGCATGGCACGTGCAGGGTTCGACCCAAGAAGACATAACCCTGGATGCGAGCTCAAGGTAGCATGAAATTTTCCTTGAGGTATGGCTCGAGTGGACGGACCACAAGCGTTTAGGTGTGTGCGAGAGGTGGAGGCCCCAGGATCTCCTCCTTGATGTGTTGAGCCTCTAGGCATAGAGGTTTGGGGTGGTGAAGGAGAATGGGGGGTGGCCTTGCGGCGACCCTTAGGAGTGATGACAACCTGCTTACCTTTGCGAAAGTGGACATGGCAGCCTTTCGACGTACCTTAGCAATGTGACTGGCAAGGGACTTGGCAAGAGCAAGATGCGTGTTGTGGGTGGTAGCAAATGTGCTACCAATGTGATGGGCCTTGGTTGACAGTCCACCAGTACTGGAAAGTGGGGAGTTAGGGACCTTCAAGTCCATTCTCACACCAATCCAAGAGAGAATCTGTGAGCCGGACTGTGAGCCCTGACTGAAAAGGAGTGTAGGGAACGAGGCTTTAGAAGCTTACTTCCCTGGGACGGTCATGAGTGCGGGGATGTGAAAATCCCCAACTCGGATAAACAGGTTAAGACGTCATGGAATGCAGTGCAAAAAGTAAAAGGTCATACTAATCAAGCAAGAGTGAACCGACAAAGGGGCAGCAAGTCCCTAGTGGAGTCGCCAAACTGATTGCATGCCTCTATCTCACCCCCCGTATCTAAATGATCGGGTGACGCGTGTCTCGGGTTCGAAAGATCTGAGACCGCTCTTCAGGAATCTTGTTCACAAAACAAGGGCATGTACCCCACTGGGGAGAGAAGAATTTCAAACATGAGGTGGGGACCAACCTCACTTAGGTCCGTGACTTACTCGGGCTGACTCGTGCGGGCGTCCTCTTAGATCACGTTGGAAAGCCCTCCAGGTGGTTCGCAATTGTCTCCCTTGACCTACAATCTCCTTGTTTTCTGCAAAGCACTAACATGGTTAATTTGCAAGACAAGTGGGTCGAGGAACCCACCCTTGTCTTGCTGCGAACGTGCACAGATGTGCACATTCATATGGTAGAGAAGATGAGAAGTTAGAGTGATGAAGAAGATGGTTTGAAAAAGGCGGAGAAAAGAAAAGAGGACTTGACAAGGGAATGACACTAGCATGATAGCTGGACCAGTTCAGTGACCGACTCGGAGTGGTAGCAAGACAGACACGGTAACTCAGACCGGCACGATGGCAATACTACTATAAACCAAGGCAGATATGACAGTCTTAATCTGGTGTGGCAGCAAGACGGGCATGGTACTCTGGACCAGCACGACAACAATACTGCTCGACAGCTAGATGCGATACCTATCGCCGCCCGGGAAGGGTCGTGCTGCCTTCTCATGGCCAATGCCGTCTGCAGTTCTCTGCTCACCCTTCCACCGTGAGCAGCAGTGTCCAGCGCCATCTAGGGGCCACAACACTATTACTGCACGACTGTGGACGACGATGCCTAATGCCGCCGGGACCTTCCTACTCCTTCATCTCGCATCTTCTCTCTGCTCTCTTCTTTTCTCCTTTCTTCTTCCATTCTTGCTTGATTAAAGGATAGACTCAGTCTCGTACCATCATGGTGATCTAGCTGTCGAGCAGTATTGTTGTCGTGCTGGTCCAGAGTACCATGCCCGTCTTGCTATCGTCATCTATGATATGGGAAGGTAGCAGCGACCATTCGCGGGCCGTGATAGGTATCACTGTCTGTAATAGGCATAGAGCGCACAAAAGAGGCCTACGGACGGCGTTACGCATAGCCGTATATGATAGACGCGCATGGGTGAGACCCTAGTGGGCAACGATAGGCATCGCTGTCTGCGACCCGTAAGAGGAAGAGAGATAGTCTGCGGTCGGCGATACACATCACTGCGCGTGACACCAATCCTGGAACCGAAAGAGGAGCCTAACCTGCTGCTTGAGAGCGGCCCAGCTCACCGTGTGCTCCTTCAAACGGCACTATGCACAACAACAACTAACGTCGTGCGCGAACCATATTGAGGAAAAGAAACGAACAAAGGGAGAGAGAGAAGCACACGCATGGCGCTGCAATCGCCATGCACGACTTGCGAAACCACAGAAGGAGGAAGAAAGAAAGAGGCATGCACGACACTGCCACTGCTGTGCATGGCCTCTGGGAAAGACCAGTAGAGAAGAGGAAGACAAACGAAGAAGAAGAAAGACAAGAAGAGAGAAAAGAAAACCGAAGGGAGAGAAGAAGGGCAGAGAGAGAAAACACCTTGAAGATAGGAGGGTACCGCTCCAAACTTTCTCTCTCCACTCTCTCTCTCCAAGACGTGCTCAAGAGAACTCAAGAAGAAAGATTTGATTTTTATCGATCAAAGGTGGAATGCTTGTACAATGATTTATCAGCCTCTCTTCTGAAAAGGTCCCCCTCTCAATGAGAGGTAGCAGATATTTATAGACTAAGCCTAAAATGTGGGTGGATCACACAAAACTAACCCTAATTGATGATAATTAAGGTTTATTTGAATTTAAAAAACTAAGAAAATAGGGTACAAAATGACTGATTTGCTCTTTCTTAACAATTACAAAATTTCCAAAACGGTCCCTACTGAGAACTAGGGACGTTCTTGATTCTTCTTAGACGATCCATTGACAATCCGGCATCCAAATGAACAAAAGATGATTGCCATCGCGCAGGGCTCAATGCTATGATCATTTTGATACTAATTTTAAGCCACAAATCATACTTTAAACGCATGATCACGTAACTTGAAATTTGAATAGATCTTGAAAACTTTTGATTGGTAGTGCATCTTCATCTTAATGTTTTTCTTCGATTTCTTCGTTGAATTGCACTGAGCATGTCACCAGGTTCGCGTTGCAATGAATGAGACGTGATTTGCTGCCCGAATGAAGATTTGACAATCTTGAATTTTTTACCGGAATTTAGGATTTTGGTTGCCGAAATTTAAGATTCCGGCTGCCAGAATCTATAGTGAATTCAATTGAATCTTATGCGAAATCAGACCGTTCATCACATGCGGGGTTTGGAGTTCGGACTAAC
Organism: Amborella trichopoda; assembly: GCF_000471905.2. Next base: position 1,598,733 of record NW_006500065.1, read on the forward strand.
AATAGCCACCTTACGCACACGATGCAACTGGTCTCGCATTGATCGGACTCGCTGGTGCTGTGATATGGCCGTTCACGTGAGTGGAGGTCCTGCTGATTTTCTGCAACATGTTTCTTCAAATCGCGAACTTCTCTCTAGCTTTTCTCCTTGCTCCGACATCGTCATAGGACGTACCATATATCAAAACGCTCATTTCGACGAGACAAACACTCTCCAATAAGTTTGAGCGCGATTTGATCTTGGACGAGGGAGATATGGACGTCGCAATTTCATTGTTCGTGACTGTACTTTAATGGAGTTTAGTTGCAGGGTGGCCACATGAGAATAATGTGCTCCGCCTGTTTTAGTCTTTTACCTATAACTTCTTCTTGGAGTGTATGTTTAAGCTGAAATTTGACCCTTGGGTGTTTTCAACTGTGTCGGGTCCAATGGTAGTGGTCCCATTGCTATTTGATGCTCTGAGAGTAGGTTTCAGTTATAGGGGTCTATTTTTGGGTGTTAAAGGTTGACTCTGCCGAAACTGTTTCTTAGTCGGTACTACCTTAGAGATGTCGGAATGCGATGAAACTTGGTAGGAGGCTTTTAGGAGTCCTTATGAAGATCTTGACCTATTTTGGGGCCATTTTGAGACTGTCAAAATTTCCACTATTTGTGAAGCTTTATCGACCGGCTTCTCTCTTTTATTCCGCATCGGGGACCCATGGTGCTGAAAAATGTCTTCAAACACTCCCCTACTCTCTCCTTCACGCATGCAGATTTGAGTCGTAGGCCACGCCCTTTTTCTCTCTCTCCCCCTATCTTTCTCTTTCTCTCTCTCTCTCGTCTCCTATTTACTTACTCTCTTTTCTCTCTCTCATTCACTCTCGGGACTGTATGCCACACCCCTTCTCTCTCTCGCCCTCACTGCTCCCTCTCTCTCTCCCATTCACTCTGGGCCCTATGGGTTCAAGTCGCATGCCACACCCCTTCTCTCTCGCTCTCTCTCCCACGAATTCTCTCTCCTATCTCCCTCTATGTTCTTATTCTCTCTTCCCTCTCTCCCTCTTTATCTCTCTTTGCTCTATGTTCTCTCTCTACTCTCTATTTCTCTCTCCATGTTCTCTCTCTGCTTTCTATTTCTCTCTCCATGTTCTTCCTCTCTCTCCCTTTTTTCCTCTCTTCTCTCTCTACCCGTTCTCACAATCTCTCGCTCTCTTTATTCCCCCCTTTTCCTCTCTCTCCCCCCATCTCTCATTTTCTCTTCTCTCTCTGCCCCTCACATTCTCTCTTCTCCCATCACTCGTTCTCTCTCTTTATCTCTATCCCTCTATGTCTCCCCCTAATTTCTATGTTATATCTCTCTCCTCATCTCTTTCTCATCTCTCTCCTCATCTCTTTCTCTCTCTCTCCCTTTATCTCTCTCTCTCTATTTTATTTATCTCTTCCTCTCTTCTTCTCTCTCCCTCTATCCTCGTCTCGGGCCTATGGCCATAAACCGCAGGCCCATTCCTCTCTTTCTCCCATTTTCTCGCCTCTCTCTCTCCGTCTCTTCTCTCTATCGTTCTCTCCCACATTCTCGTCTCTCTCTCTCTCCCTCTCTTTATCTCTATCTCTTTTCCCCATCTCGTCTCTATCTCTCTCTCTTCTCTCCTCTCTATCTCTCCTTCATTCTTGTAATACCTCTTGGGGAAGTTGACGTCGGAAGGCTGCCCATTTTTACCAACATCTTCTTGATTTATTTCTTTCAAATATTAAATAGTTCTATTTTCTAGATTTCCTTTATCTTTTCGAGCCTAACTTGAGGAGACACCTGAAAGCTAACAGTATAGGGGTTTAAAGAAAAAAGAGCAAGGCAAGGGAGTTGAATTCAAACCGAGCTACAAAAGCTCAGGGCGGCCTTCGCAATAGATCTAAGAGGGCAATTTGCCCGGACACATCCTACGAACCCAATGACAAGGTATGCTCTTGACACGCTAATCGTCGTACTAAAATTCTCTCATAATTGGTATCTATTTACATGCTTTATGTGTGGTTGTTTGAGAGATGGTTTCTATTAAGTTCAGGTCCTCGACCCAAGCACCTCCTTTCGGAGCCTGTAGAAAATCCAAGCCCCACCACCCGAAGAGCCCTGAATTAGACCAAAGCAGAAGCATCAGGCTTCACTTCGTTTCGGTCTAGGCTAAAATCCAAAGGCTTCAGCCTCTTCAATCGAAGTGAAGCGAAGTTAACAACACTTTATGTGCAATCCATATACAAGTGAATATGTAAAGTGGTGTAGTTTGATTCTACATGAGCAATCTGTATGATTTTATGACTTGGGTCTCTATTAAGTTGTAAATCTTTATTTTTAAATGTTTTTTAAGTCTTTATGAGTTCAATTTTATGGCTGCAACAGTGAATAAAAGTTATGGGAACTTGTATATGCAAAGTATTACTTATAGAATTTTAATTTGAGTTCTAAGTTCAAGTGTTGTAAATGGAGCTTCCTAGACTCTATATCACCTTCAGGTCTTAGGGGTGTCCTTAGTTTTATATGATGGGTGACGATAAAGCTGGCCCTATCTTTTGTGAGGGGTCGGTGGTGACATTGTGGTCCCACGTGAGTGTGGGTTAAAGCCGACCTTTTTTTGAGTAAATCAATGAGGATTGGCGCCCTTGCTTATTTTCCATTAATAAGACAAAATAATTTATAACATTAACCATGTTGTAAGTAATTCTTGCTGAAAGAGGTAAAGATAAGAAAAAATATATGGGATGGGACCTCCACACAATAGCTTTCGCAAGCATTACAACATATATTTGTTATGCATTCAGCAACCATATTGCCTTCACGAAGCACGTGGAAATTTTGCCATTGGTGACTCACATGAGTGTATAGTTTGAAGAGGCAATTGGTTCCAGTGGTATGTAGTCTCCATGGTGATATGTATCGAAATGCGTAGTTTATACGAGAATGTGGGAATCACTTTCGATTGGCAAGGGTCTCGTAGGACACCTCCACAAGTAGCAACCCTTGTATTTTGAAAACATGAATTATCAAAGTTAAGCTTTAACAAGCCCTTTGGATTTTTTTTTTATTTTTTGGTGGTTGGGGTGGGGGGTTTCCTATGCAATCAAGAATGACCTATCAAGTGATCAAATGAATTGGATGATACGACCCAATAATTATGATCTGCTAGGGCATTTCGTTCAGTCCATATAAACCAGGTTGTAGTAGAGAAGAGGGAGATCCAGACATTCCAAAGAAGGACTAACTTGAAATGGACTTTAATTGATTTTGTGAACATCTAAGTAAGAGATTGTTCCATGGGCATATGCTTATCACATCTCCACATAATAGATTTCCATAAGACCTGTCAAAAAGCCCACTATAATAAACCATGGTTAGCATGGTCTTCTTTGTTTACTTCGCTTCCTACCTGTACCTCGAAGGATAGGGTGCATCAAAGAGGGGGGAAACTATAGACACCCAATTTGAAATTGACTAATTTCCTAAGTTCCTAAAACCCTAAAATTCCAAAAAGCATGTGCACTTGAACCATAGTTAACCTATAGTCCATAATCCCTTGGAAAACCACTAAGTCTAGGTAAATCTTCCCAAATCTAGTCAAATCAGCCTAAATTTGTCCAATCTATTTGAAGATATTCTGATTGATCTAGTCTTATCCAACACAACACACAAGCCTAAACAAACCTTGATTAAAACCCCAAACTGAGTCAAAACTGATCCGAAGCTGCCTTAGAACATGGTACAAAACGCTAGCATAATCTGGAAAAAAAAAAAAATCCATAAAGAGAGTGGCAACGTATGATTAGTGCCGCTCAGCTTAGAGAACCCAGCGATGCGAGGTGTGTCCTTGGCCTATCAAGGTTCTAACAAATTTCTAAAATTTCCATAAACATGGACTTGTTCGCGGTCCAAGGTTATGGAAGTTTCTATGGATCTAATTTGGCTAGAGAATACCTAATTCTAAGCAACCCAAACTTCTGATCCTCATCATATTATAGCCTAATTGAAGCTTATAGAAACCCCCTCCTACACTGCCATAATTCAAACCTAAAATCCTGGAGAAATTCCTTAGAAATGAGATATAAAATCCTTAAGCTAGAGCAAACCTTGGAAAACCCTAATTCTCTTCAAAAACACAAATCCATAGCCCTTATGAAGACAATGACCAAAGCATCCAAACGTTAGGAAGAACATGCAATAGGACAAATTCTTCAAGAAAAGAGAAAGAAAATAAGTAAATCAACATACATTGTGATGCAAGTCTCAACTCTAGGTCATTAAGTGTCTCAGGCCAACTAACTCGGTCCATATAAGTTTTCTTTCTTTTAAATCTAAGTTTTTCTTTCTCGATTTCATTCTTGTTTATGTGATTTCAAGTTGGCTTGATATATGAGGAGAAATCTATTCTTATGTAAGACTTTTAACAAGACAAAAAGTGGAGCATACATTGTAGTTCAACAGACACCAATATTCTCTATCAATATTTTATTTGTTTTGTTTGAAGCCAAAATCATAAAGGATTTCGTCCTAAGATCACCGAACCTACCCAAACCAAACATGAACCTACCGAAACCAAACACGAACCAACTCAAACTAAACTCGCACCTACCCGAACCAAAATTGAACCTACCTAAACGAAACTCGAACCTACCCGAACCAACCCTAACCAAACCAAGCCAAATTGAACAACATATAGGACACACCTAGTCAGAGTGAAGTGTGACTCGAGGGGAAACCGAGGCGGTGAAGAGTGTTAGTGAGTGGAGCTGAACCGAGTTCAAGAGAGGGACCGGAGGGCTTTCTATTGCAGCGCTCACTGAGATCTAAGAGGGACCCCAATTTTGCTAGGTAAGTAATACCTCAAATTTTAATTCATTAGTTTTCCATTGCACTGCACCACACAATTTATCCGCACACACACTGCATGGGCACAAGGGGTCACCTACATGCGCACACACACACACGCGAAGGGTAAACCGTGGGGGCCAGTTGACCAACCACGTCCAGGCCATCAGCCAACACATATTTTGGCCATCGATGAATTATGGCCGATGAACCAAATGATGTCCAATTTGAATAATTTTTGGACTAGAGGCATATGAGGACTCATTGAATATATATATTATGGCACCCCTCAATGTGATATTATACGATGCGATTTCCTTATGACCCGGCTGTTAGCAGACGACGGATTTAAAGACGTACCCAAACTCCTCTAATATTGTGTGGATAGGGAAATTGTGGCCTCAGGGATATGTAACCCATTGCTTGTCTCGAATTGAGTTAGCATAATAGTATTTCATGACTGATTGTTAGCCAAAATGCACATATGTTACTGAATAAGTTCGAAAGTACCATATTCAAACTCTTCCAATATTGTGTGGAATGGCATATTATGATCTCGAGAATATAGGACCTAGAGCTTGTCTCCAATTGAGATGACATGATCGTTAGCCAAGATGCACATTTTTTATTGATGATGGATTCGAATGTATATCATATCGTATTCAAAATCTTCCAATATTATATGGAGAGGTATATTATGGCCTCATGGATATATGTCTTGGAGTTTATCTCGAATTAAAATGGTTTGATACCATTTGCTATCATCAGTCGTTAGCCAAGGCATATGAGTTGACCCACGATCAAGACTCTTGAGGCATGTAGGGCCCCTCACATGACGAGTCCTAGGTGCATCATACTCCTTTATCATATCAGGTGCATGCCTCGCAAATATTTTATAATAATCATGTCCATTGGGTTTGTATTGTGATCCACTATCTGCGAAGGTATATAGAACTGACGTCCACTCAATACTTATTTCCTGCATCACACCCTCATGATTTTATGCATATGTCTATGTGTGTTCTTAGTCTTGTATAATGACTAAAATTACACCCAACAACCTGGAGGTCATAAACTTCCAAAGAGCAACACGAAGTTTTAAATACAAAAAAGTTACCAAAAAGGAGTAGGGTGATCGCTGGCTCCTCCCTCCCAAATAAGCCAAGGGGGGTATTCATGCTCTTCTTAAACATCCTACTCTGTTGCATTAACGGCCTAACGAGTTAGTAAAAAAAAAAGGAGTTTGGTTTCAAGTATGCTAAGGGGTCTAAAAAAAGAGAGAGTAGGTCATCCCATTTATGCTTAAGGATGTAAAAGAAAAATATGAGAATGAGCTTAGCCAACCAAGCAGGAGATTGAAGGATAGGAAGCTGAGATATGATTTTGAAGATCAAGGTCCAATTGAAGCAATTCAAGGAGAAAAACTTCCACTAAAATTAAGCAGCTACTATCAAAGAAGTGTTGGATATCAACTAGGGGCAAGGAAAATCTAGAGATAACCAAGATTAAAACCTTCCTGCCACTTGGAGGAATGAAGGATGATCAAGTTCTTATATGTTTTTATGATGAAGTGCCACAAAAAGGAAAAACACTACTGACTCCTCTTCTTTTCCTCCTCCTCTTTCATCTTCTTCTTTTCCTCCTCTTTCTCCATCTTCCTCAAAAGTGAAAAAAGAAAAATAAATTCTATTGTGTTGAAAATTTGAAAGAACCCCGAGCGTGGAAAAAACGCCACTGGGTTGAACATCCGAAAGAGGCCCATGGACGATAAGAAAAAGAAAAGAAAAAAGAAAATCCAAAAGAAACCTCGAGAATTGAAAAAAAGCCACCAAATTGAACACTTGAAACGATTAAAAAAACAGAACTAAAAGAAAAAGTTCTCTATATTTTTGTCTCATATCCATTATCTTTAGAAATTCTTCTTAACTTCTCCTCTCAAGTTAGAACAAGTCCAAGTAAATATGAGAAGCATCAACTATCTGAACTTCCAAGGGTTAGCAGTGGAGGAAAGAAGTTGGAAAGTCCGAGGAGATTCTGAACACATGAGCAACATCCCATTTTACCCAAGACATTGGCTTACTCAAAATCTTAAAGGAAACTCTCCCTTGAGTTGTGATACATGAGCCAACGTTGCAAGTTAAAAGAGAACTCAATGATTCCTTATTCTGAAGATCCAAAGCTAAGGCTCGGCAAGCTCGTATTAAAAAAATAAGAAAACAAAAACAAAAAATAGTTTCATGATGGCAAGATCCTAAACTGTCTATCAACCTATTTTTTGAATTTCTCCCTCTTTTTAAGAATTTTCTCCCAGGAGTTGGTGATTTAAAAAATCTTAGTTTCTTTGTTAAAATCATATGCCTAGTAACCTAGTTCTATTTTTCAAAATTTATCTATGTTTTACTAAAAATGATTTTTAAAAACAAAGGAGTTGGACCTCCCGTACATAATGCTACCGCGTTTCTGCCTTCTCTAAAATTCTAGAAGCATGGACTAAAACCCTCAGGAAAACTCATTTATAAGACGAACTAACATAGGTTCTTAAAACCTCAGCCTGAATCTATAATCATAAAAATTTAGAATCAAAGGTGAACAATAATTCAGTTAGCGAGAAAATCACTATCAATCATTATTATTTAAAATTTTCATTTGATTGAAAACCAGACTAAAAAACAAAGGTCTAAAGCTAAATATGACTATACTAGCATCCTAAATAGCATTAGGGTGACCTTAACAAGGAGAAGTCATGAGCTCAAAGCTAGTACGGTTTCTGCTGTTTGTCACATCGGATCTCAATTGTCGGTGACCTCTCAACACCACTGACCCAAAGGTAGTGTAGTACCCATTCGATGTCTTATGAATAAAAAATATCTATCGGCGTACTGCCTTCCTAATGGGTAGTGGTCATTTAAAAGGATGACCCCATTTTTCTTTCCATTGTCTCGGGTATCTACTTCTTTGCTATTCACCTGGTGTCTCATGTGAATGCCAAAGAGGGGAAACTGTAGACATCCCTTTGAAAATCTAACTAAGAGAATTTCTAAAAATCATGATTCTGAGTCCTAAGGACCACATTAATCCCTAGTGAGTCATAATCAACTTAGACCAATTTTAATTGTCCAAAACCCACCAAAATCTAGCCCAAGTTGTAATATGCTTTGAGAATTTCCAATGGTCAAAGGATCACCCGAATCGGACCTACGGATCAAAATTTTGGGTATGGGGAAGTTCACTTTGCTAAATTACAAAAATTAAGAAAATTCCCAGATAATTAGGAAATTCCTATAAAATTTCAAATAAATAGGGAAATGCTACAAAAATTTAGAATAAATCCTATACAGTAACGAAATTAATCCAAAAACCCTAGAAAAATAGGAAAAATTCTAAAACCCTTAGAAAATGAGGGAAAACCGTTGGAAAATAAAAAAAAAACAATAGGATAAAACCCCTAAGTTCAAATCCTCTCAAAATCCTCATCTTAAAAACAAGTTCTCCTCATATAAATCAAAACTTTAGAGTTATGCTTCAAGAAGGCAAGAGAAGACATTAAAAGGTGTAAATCAACCCGCAGTCCTGATACGGCCCCAACTCCGGGTTTTTCAAGTATGTGCTCTTTCTCTCTCTCTTTTATTTTAATTTATTTCTCTATTTTTTTTCTTTTTTTTTCTGGTTATTTCTTTATTTCTTAGATTTATTTGCATTTTATGAAGTCTTTAATCTTTAATATACATATTTTGAGCTGGTGCTGCCAGTATATTAAAAATATAACTAGATTTGTAAAGAATTGTGATGCTTCTAAGCCTATAATTTGAGTGACCCCACTCTCTCTATTGACCCCTAAAATTAACTCATTCTGCATGAGATTTAAATTGATCATGCTTTGAGATCAATGCAAATTCGAGCATAAATATCAAGGAATCTCCAATCCACAATATAGTGAATTGTACTGCCAATGAATGGGGTGGTATTTTGAACAAAATGCCCCTTTGCCACAGTGAGGTCTTAAGGGTGTGGCAGCCATCCATGCCTTCCTAAGGAATAATGTGCACCATAACATGTAGGCCGTGGACATAATTCCTTTTTCTTAATAATGGTGTGATCCAGTGGTTTGGAGAAGGGTGCCAATGGAAATTGTTGATGCCTACATCACTGGGAATGGTGGAACATTGAAGCTTATATTACTTAAGTATAGAACATCAAAGTTGAGCAACCGCCTCTTCTTTTGCTTTCCTTTGACTGTTGGGCCTAATGACCCAAGTCGTATTGGGGTTCACTCCATGATTCACATAATTGAGTCATGTTCGTTAGTCTCTAGAGAAAGTGGCGGATAAGAAATGGTATATGAAGGCTGTCCTGTTTCCTCGGACTCATCAACTATGCATTTGTCTTGTCATTAAGGAGGGAAAGAAATAAAAGTCTTTATCAGGGCTTTTAGGTACAATTGCAAGGATCATGTTGGGGCCCTTTCCTTTCCTTCTGAGATCTCTCGAAAGAAGAGATCAAGAGTGCCCCTATCGCCTGCAAATCGCTGCTCTTTATCTGTCTTGTTTGTTGGGGGAGTTGAGACTATAGCTCCAATTCAAGTCTCTTACTTGTCCGTGAGGGATGCTCAATGCATGCTACAAATGAGCCTCGTGATGATGTGCGAGGCACCTTACAGTATCATTAGGTGCTAGGGGTGTGCTCAAATCATCATATTTAACATCAGTTGTGACTTCATAATTTTCATGTCAATCATACCTCAAAAGAAAATATAATACAAAATAGCTAGAATAGACTTTTTCAGGATTCAGAACTCAAATAAGTAAGGTTATTACGATAATTTAACCCACTTAAGTGTCCCTGCCAAACGATGAAAATACATTTGGTCGTTCATGGTTGGCAACATGGACTAGAGGTTCCACTTAAAAAAAGTGAATTATGTACTGCCAACCCAAAACAATTGGGATTATTATCGTGATTTGGCAGTTTGTGCATTGCTAACCCTGTAAATTGACTCATTCCAATTAAGTGGAGCTAAGTTACCAAAAATGTTCTATTTATTTAGGGTTCCAATTAAAATAAAATTTAAAAAGTAACATTTCTAATATTAATGAGATGATTTGACCATCTTAATGATTTTGCAAGATCCTTTAGCCCTCTAATTGATAATTTTCTTTTGTACATATTGTACTTCTTTTCACCTGTTAATACAATGGATTGGTTTTAAAACACCCTGGTCCTCAACAAAAGAAAATATTTTTTCTTGAAAACAAAAGGTAGCTTAATCATTATTATTATTGTCACCCATGTTTCTTAGCCACAACAGAGGAGACTACATATTATGATGCGATATGGTCATAATAACATCATAGCGATGAGCTATTGTAATCCCGTAATGGGTTGAACGGTGGTGAAGAACGGGTCCCAACCAAATATATTGTAACCCTATTTATAAACATCGTGACTTATTGAACCGTGATAATCCACATTGCCATGTTTTTTGATCACGACTATGAATTAAATTATATTTTTCATCAAATTATATTTTTCCTAGTCCACAGCCACATAGGGCCGTCAAAGCAGCTTGTAGCATCGTGCTCTGCAGCACAAACTTGCATTGTTGATATCATGCGAACTATTTCCCTGCTCATTGTCCTCTCCGCTGGAGAACTTTGATCAAGACCTTAGACTGTTAACATCGGACGGTAGAGTTAACACATAGTTTACTACTGGCTAGCTACTTTGTCAAACCCCTATTTTAGACGGTAGCATATCGGTATGTAAATATTTTACTTCTCGCACTTGAGTGTATTCGATATACTCCCTCAGGCATGATACTGATAGAAGTGCTTTTTAAATCTCAAAATTCTTGGATGTAATCTCTACGACTTGTAGAATAATCTCATAAACAAAATAGTGCCTTGAGATTGAATAGAGACTTTTCAATTTTTGAAAGGTTATATTTCATCGTCATCGTCAAAGCTTATTTTTAACTAATTGAGGTCGGCTACATGAGTCCTGGTCTGCCATCTTACTCTATTAAAAGGCGTAGTCTTAGTAACGTTTTAAGTCTCAATATCTTTTCTTATTGCTTCGAACCATATCGAAATACTAGATCTTAGTGTTACAAAAACTTAAAAATTAAAAATTTTCTTTTAAAAATAATCATCTAATAATTTTTGAGATTGTATATAATGAGACTATTTACTTTTGATACAAAGAGCTCATAATTATTTATATCCATCTGATGTGAAGTCTCACAGCTTGGGTGAATCACAAAATTCAAGAAAATTTCGTTTGAAGTCTGAGTTTGGCCAATGGAATAAATATAGTGATCCAATTTTACATCTAATGGTCGAGATTAATTGTGACCACCTTAAATTAAAGATAAATGGTCTTAGTATACTTTTCCATAATTTTTATAGGATTCCTAAATTTCAGGCTAAAAAAATATTTGACCGAAGAAGTAGATACACAATATGCTCCCGCAGGAACATAGTATAGGCGCGCAATTGCTCCACGTTCGTCCCTTGCGGCGTCGTGTGAGGAGTGGGTCAGGTAGGGAGCGGAGAGAGGGAGGGCGAATGGGAGGGAAGAGGGAGCCGAAAAATTTTGCAGGTTCAAAAGGGCAGCACTCTCCGCCCAAAGCACAAAAGCCATGTAACAGGTGGACTTTCATATTTCTCTCTCCCCTTTGAAGCTCCGTTTCCTGGTTCCATTTCTCTAGGTTTCGAAGGAAGAGGAGGAGACATTTATCGCAGCTGGAATCGATTTGAAAGAGAGAGAGATGATCCCATTTCGCTGGGTTTTGAGTGCGAAGATGAGCATATGACAGCCGATTTTGATTGGAGAACATTCATAGCTAGAAGGCTTCTGTGATTATATTTCTTCATATCATGGCGTCGTGATAGAGCGTGATTCATTTTCTCAGGGTTTCAAAGAAGCAGGAGGTGCGTGCCACAGGTCTGAGAGAGAGAGCGAAAAGAGAGAGATAAAGGGAGAGAATGGTTCAGTCGGCGGCGGCGGCTGGGTGCCAGGTGAGATGTGCAGGGTGCAGGGGCATCCTGAATGTGGCGGCTGGAATGACTGAATTCTGCTGCCCCAATTGTCAGCTTCCCCAAATGCTTCCTCCAGAGCTCAGGGGAGTCGCTGCCAAGGGCATTGACCCCACGAAGATCCAGCTGCCCTGTGCCCGCTGCAGTGCCCTCCTCAATGTGCCCCATGGCCTCTCCAAGTTCACCTGCCCCCAGTGTGGTGTTGACCTTGCTGTCGACCTCCCAAAGCTTCAAAACTACCTTCTCTCCTCCTCTTCCTCCTCAATCTCCCCATTCCATCAACCCCCACCACCGCCACCGCCCCCCGAAGAGATCAATGAGGTTCTATCTATTCTCTACACTTTATTTGTTATTTTGCTTGCTTGGTGTTGTTCTCTCTTCTCATTCCTTTTCTTTTATACTCTTCCCATTTTTTAGTTAGGTACAATGATTCTGATAGTTGACAGTAATTGCTTTTGTTTGATTGGTACTATTCTCTACATCCCCCTCTTATATTCTCTTTCTTCCTTTCTCTTCATTTCTCTCTCTACTTTATTATGTTCTTTTGATGTTAGTTATATTTGATGGTCAATGGATGTTTCTGGCACAATTTTCCCTCCAGTTTTTTGCTTTGTTTTGGGTTTGCTTGTGTTGGTGTACTTATTTGCTTGTATATTTGTGCTGTTATTGTTGTAAGTGTTCTGTTTTATTGGATTTGCTTCTGGTGTGATTTGCTTCTTGACTTAAGTTAGGAGGTATTCCAGGGATCTGCATTTTGTGACTCCTAAGGTATCTATTTTTTTTGAATCTGCATTTTAAGGTATCTATTTTGGGTACTCTTTTTAAACAAGTGGCTGAAGATGGTAACAAAATGCTCCATGTGGTCTTCTAATAGACTTAAACAGTTCATTGTTATGATTTCACATAAATATAAATGAAAATGCTAAAAATAAATAATAACATTAGAGATAGCATTTTCAAAGGGTTAAACCTCCTTACGAGCCACATCAAGGGGGCTAGTCCTCCATTAGGTTTTCTCTTTAATTTTCCTCCTCCTTCATATCGTATAACACCTTTATTTATCATTTCTGACTTAGTAGAATCTTAACCTTAAATTTGAATTCCAAACCTCTATTAAAAGGGAAAATGCATTGTTACCCCTTTCTATCTAACTCCCTTCTAAGCAAAACAAAACCTCAATTTAGCTCCAACTTACCTACTTAACCCAAAACCTTCCTTTTTAGAAGATTTACATAATCGCTTCCTATTTTAATAATTTTCCTAATTCTTAGGTTTCTAACATTCCATGATCCTTAAAACCAACCTTGCCCTCAAGGTTGTCTGATTTGGGCATTTAGCGCCATTGCACTCTTGATCTTCTTGATCATCCTTTTGTTTTTAGAGATCATTTCCAATATATTGGTTTTTGACTTCTAATACTCCCTACATCTCTTTGCAAATTTGTTTTTTCATTTGGGGTCCCTTGTGCTGCTTTGTTCATCTATTTGGAACGCTTGACCTCCTTCTTATTGTTCATCTTTTCAAAATTCTCTTTAACTTTCTTTGTTCTTCCTAATTATCTCGTAACACCTTTATTTATCATTTCTAGTTAATAAAACCTTAACTTGAAGCTTGAGTGAAACCTCTATTAGAAAAGGGAAACTAACTATATCCTTATCCCTATCTATCTATTTTCCCTCTAAGCAAAATAGAAACTCAATTCCAACATATCTACCTAACCCAAAACCTAATTTTTTATTCTTTAGAAGATTTATATAGCTGATACCTATTTTAGATATCTTCCTATTGACTAGGTTCCGAACATTCATCCCAAAAATGTTGCAAGTGCCTTGATGGGGAGTTTGCCTTGAAAGCTGGAGTGATATAATAAGTGAGGTCCTTGCAATATTGTTGAAATTACATCAAAACACCTTTGGTAATGGATTTATGGGTGCCCTAACTTGGAAAGATTTGTGAATATTAAACACAATAGAATGATCCCCAATTCTTAATGTTGCATAATTTGGGATGAAAAGTTCTTTGACTATGTTCTGCATTTTGATTGTGTTGCTTTGAAACGTGGGGCTGGTACTCTTTTGTTTTATGCATTCCACTTACACATGAAGTTTGAATATTGGGGCATTTTTATGGTGAATATTGGTTTCATTCCTCAGATTCCATGTAAAGAACCAAAACCTTATAAGTCGAATCAATTCATGATTAAAGTTCAATCATTGATTCTATTGTCTCTTACTACGCAGGCTTGGCCATTGTTGTATGGTATGTCTTATGATATAAATGTTGTTCATATTGCACATCAGCTTACCCACCGTTTCTTATGACCCATTGAGGTCAACTCGGACCTGGAGCAAAAACTTAAGTCACAATAAGATTTGGTTAGGTCAATTTTTGTTTTTAAGTGAAACAATTCCCATCCTCCCTTCTGCTCCAACTTTTTCATTGATTCAATAGCCTCCAGATGAAGACTTTAACTTTGACATCCATTCGCCTATCGCGGTGGACACCCATGAACTTGAAAGGATAAAAAGAGGCAAGCTTAGTATGGGAGCCATGATTCAGATAATGGTTTGTATTTTGAGGGCAACATAGTCGACATTGCTGACACTCTCAGACACGATGCTGGCGCGTCTTAGTAAAGTGCCTCTCCCAAAACCCCAAAGTCTTTAGAGAATAAGCTAATTTACATTATGATATTAATTATGATTCCCCTGCCCATCCTTTAAGCAGGTTCCTCTCCTTGCTTCTTTATCTTTGAGCCCTAAGAAGCGTAGGTCTAGAAGGAAACAATCCCTACACCCCACTCCCTAAATGAAGATCCTCTATGGGAATATTAGGGGGCTTGGTAGTCATACCAAGCCTAGCACAATTTGTTTCTTTCCACTCAACACCTTGAAATTCTTGGCCTTTTTGAAACCGAGCTCTCGTTCCCGAATTTATCCTTAAATCAAGGACACTTGGGGTAGGAGGCCCTGTAGCTGGGTTGCTAAAGTCTCTCTGGGGGCATTTGGGTGCTTTGGTACCCTACCATTCTACAGGCCATTTCATTTTCTATTAGGGACTTTTCCATCAATGTCCTCTTTCGCTAAATCTCTGATAATCCCTCATCAAAGTTTCCTAGGCTACGGTCCTAATTGTCCTGCTGTCTGCCGAGCCTTTGACTTGAGCTCCTGTGGGAAAGGCCCTCTACTGACACCCTTTGGCTTCTTCAGGTTGACTTTAATGTCGTCAGATGGGATCATGAGAAGAGCTACGGAGGACGCATCACTACTTCTATGAGAGCCTTCTCTGACTTCATTGATAGCTTTCCCCTTATGGATATTCCACATTTAGGGGTCTCCTTCACTTGGTTTAACCATGCTGCCTCTCCTGTCATGACTAAGATTGATAGATTTTTGGTTTTGAACTCTTGAGAATCTAGATTCCCAGGAACATGTTCTTTTGTCCTCCCTAAGATAACTTCTAACCATAAGCCTATCCTCTTGGATACAAACCCCATCCCTTCAGTAATATTCCTTTTAGGTTTAAACTGTTTCGGCTTGATGAACCCTCTTTTCCGCAGTTCTTTAGAAGCTGCTAGACTTCCTTTTTGGTAAGAGAATGGGTTGTTTTAAGATTATTTAAAAACCTTTAGCTCTTGAAGGGCTCTATGAAACAGGGGAGCCACAATATCCCGGGTAACTTCAGGGAACAAATTCAAGAATGCACCACTCTTATTCATTCCCTGAACACCCTGGAGAAAGTTAGAGCTCTCTCAACCCTAGAATTGGCGGACAGGTTGTTTGCTAAACAAACTCTTTTGCAACTCCTCAAAAAGGAAGAGACCTTTTGGTATACACGGTCTAAAATAAAGTGGCTCAAGGCATGAGATTGATACACCGCCTTCTTCCATAAAACCACCAGCTCTAGAAGAAGAGGCGATGCTATTAATACATTCTCTCAGCCTGAGCAGGTATAATCATAGTCAGATGTTTTAGAAACCTCCTCTCATCGCCCACTAGGCTTAAGCCTCTCTCCTCTCCTTCTCTTCCTTATCTCCTAATGATGCAACTTTTCTTAAAAGGGTCGTTGTTGGAGGAAGAAATTCATAAGGCCGTTCTTGACCTAGGTAGGGAAAGCCCTTGCTTTCCCATCGCCATCTTCCAAGAATTCTGGGATATCATGGCTCCTGACCTCTTAGCCTTCATGAATTTTTTCATAGAAGCTGCCTGAACTTCGCTAGAAATTGTACTTTCATTGCTCTCATCCCCAAGATTGAAGGGCCGAAAAGTTGAGAGACCTTCGCCCTCTTAGCCTTGTTGACTCATCCTACAAAATCCTGGCCATGGTCCTTGCTAATCGCCTCCAAGCCATTTTACACTCTGTCATTTCCTGAACTCAATCCGCTTTTGTTGCCTATTGGCAAATACTTGATGAGGCTCTCTTCGCCCATGAAGCCATTCATTCTAGATTCAACTCTGGGCTTGAGGGCCTTGTCATTAAGCTTGACTGGGAAAAGGCCTATGACAAAGTCGATTGGGACGTTCTTGACGAAATGCAGAAGGGTGTTGGCATCAAGTGGAGATCCTGGATCAAGGCTTGTATTTCCAATCCTCAGTTTCTATTCTTATTAGTGGATCCCTTGTTGGTTTCTTCTCCACCTCCAGAGGCCTGAGGTAAGGAGACCCGCTATCCTCTTTCTTGTTCACCATCATTAGTGAGCTCTTCTTTAAATCTATCTCTAGGCTCTATGATACAGGTGTTCTTGGGGGCTTCCAAACTTCTTCTAGAGGTCTAGTTGTTTCCCATCTCCTTTATGCCGACGACACCTTGATTCTCTATGGTGCCGACCTAGCTCAATTGGATAATCTTTGGTTGTTCCTTTGATACTTCATAGTTACCACTAGAGTGGAAGTTAAAATGCTAACTTTGGAAAGGAAGATACCTCTCTCAGGCAGGTCGCACTACTCTTATTAAAGCAACTCTAGCCAACGCTCCGGTTTACCTTATGTCACTTTTCCAAATGCCAGTCTCTGTGGCAAACCGGTTGGAACAACTAATGAGAAACTTTCTTTGGTCAGGCCAAGCAGGAAATCTAAGTGTCACTTGATTTCTTGGGATAAAGTTTGCCTACCAAAACAATAGGGGTCCTAGGGATTAGGATCCTTAGAAAACATAACCAGGCCCTCCTAGATAAATGGTGGTGGCGTCTCGCAACCCAGATTGATTCCCTTTGGGTTCGAGTTTTGCGCCATAAATATAAGATGGCCGAAGGTACTTGGGTGCTAGATTTGAGAAATCTCAACAAGGTCTCAAGAGCGTGGAGATCTTTCACTTCTTCCCTTTTTCTTAAGGAATTTCATTCGTTTCCACTCAAGGGAGGGTACAAGAGTACGCTTCTGGTCGGATACTTGGCTCGGTCACACTCCTTTTATGGACCTGTTCCCTTCCCTCTACTCCATAGCCTTGAACAAAGAAGCTACAGTCGCATAAGCAATGGCAGTGGTGGGAAACCGAAGGGTGTGGAACCCATCTTTCAAAAGGAATCTATCATATGAGGAAACCTCGCACTTTCTTTCTCTGTCCGCAACCCTTCATAACTCCTTAGCAACATGTGGGCGGGATCAGCTGATTTGGTCTCTCACTTCCTCCGATACTTTCACGGGTGCATCTTTTTACACAAGGCTGATACAACCACCCACTTTCCCTTTCAACCCCCCTTTGGTGTTATCAAAGGCGTGGTCTACAATCGCACCCCCCAAAGTGCAGTGCTTTAACTGGATAGCAGGATCACAAAGGGCTCTTACTATGGATCAAGTCCAAAAAAGAGGGATTCGCATTCCCAACAGATGTGCCTTGTGTTTGAGCGAAGAAGAATCGAACCCCCCATTTCTTCCTTCACTGTAACATGACCCATAGTATTTGGGGTCAATTGTTGCAGCTTTGTGGAGTTCAATGGGTTATGCCTGCGACAATCAAGGATTTGCTATCTTTCTACCCTGTTTCACACTAGCCGTTGGCTGGTAGAACACTATGGAAGGCTGCTGTGGCAGCAATCGTTTGGACACTATGGAATGAGAGAAATTCTAGGATTTTCCAAGGAAAAGCTACCAAAGGTGCAACCTTGCTCCACAAAGTTACGTCCTTAGTAACTTTCTGGGCTTCCAATCACCGTATCTTCTCAGGGTTCTCTGCTAACTCTTTCCTCTACAACTGAAAGAATATTATGCTCCATCGTCCTCGCAAGGCCCAAAGATCTCAGAACTTGCAACCTCTCCCTCTAGGTATCATTAAACTCAACTTTGACGGGTGCTCATTGGGAAACCCCGGTCATGCTAGAGCGGGAGGAGTGTTCAGAGACCATCATCGGGCAATTTTGTTTACTATTTCCAAATACCTTGGCATTCAAGATTCTCAGTACGCTAAGGCTAAGGCCCTTCTATTGGGCTTGAAAAGCTTCAATTTGTCTTGGGGGCAAAACCTTATTGTGGAAGGGGATGCTAGTAATATCATTTCATGGGCATCAGGGAGATCCTCTCCCCCATGGTATCTTGCTCCCATTTTTTATGAGATCACTGATATTTGCGGGGATATGGATGCCTCTTCGACGCATACCTTGAGGATGTCAAACGGCTTAGCTGATCTTCTAGCAAAGGACGGGGCTAGGGCTCACACTGAAGAACTCGCCGAGTCACATGACGTCTTCGACCCGGACCATGGAGGGACCAGGGAGCAATAGTACTCGACCAACTATTTTTTGACTTGCATCACATAGGCTCTGTGTAAATGGGCAATACTATTAGCCAATTTTTTGTATACTCATTGTATATCTTGTATCACCTAGGGCAGTCCATCTAACCAATTTTGTATAGGGTTGCTGGACAATTTTTTGGAGATTCCCACTGAAGAGGGATTCTCTGTTTAAACACCTCTGTATATCTCCTTTTATAGCAATACAATTAACTTTTATCAAAACAAAAAAGATGTTGGGAGTTAGGGTTTCTGAGGCTGATACTTTGTCCCTTGCATAACATCTTGGTTGTGCCACAGATTCTCTCCCTTCTAAATATTTAGACCTTCCCCTCTATCTAGGAAAACCCAGGAAGCATCTTTGGGACAATATCTTAGAGAAATTCACTTGGAAATTTGCCAATTGGAAGGGTAGATATCTCACACTTTTATGGTAGAATCACTCTAATTAAAGCCACCCTGTCTAATATCCCTATCTGCCAGATGTCCCGCTTGCAAATTCCCTCCCCTTTGGCACAACGCCTTGAAAAACTTATGAAGAACTTCATTTGGAGTGGCACCACAAATGACCATAGATTTTATTTGGGTCTCTTGGGAGAAGATTTGCACCCTTAAGAAGTGTGGTGGTTTAGGTATTAAGAGGCTCAAAACCATGCACTCTACCCTTTTGGGTAAATGGTGGTGAAGTTCCCCCCATCCCCTCCTCTGGAAGGAAAGTATTTGTGCTAAGTATGGTCTAGAGGACAATGGTTGGTTGCCATGAACCCCTTTGTTTAGAGCTTCTAAGGCTTATAAGTGTGCTTTCAAGTTACCCACCAGATTCAACTTAGGCAATGGCCTTAGAACCAGATTTTGAAAAGATCTCTGGGTTGGGACTCGAACCCTCGACCTTCTCTTTCCTACTTAGGCAATGGCCTCATGGTTTTTATATTAAGGGGGAGACAGGAAAGGTTTGCAAGTTAAAGTAGGCAATCTAGGGACTTAAACAGTACCCTAGAGCATGGTTTAAAAAATTTAGTGAGGCTTTACTGAAATTTGGGTTCAAAAGAAGTCAAGTTGATCATACACTATTTGTGAAGAAGGATATTGTTGGAATTACTGCCCTTGTTGTGTATGTTTATGATATTATTGTGATAGGAATAATGTGAAGGGCATTGAGGATCTTAAATCTTATTTAAGCAATGTGTTTGATATCAAAGATTTTCGACCCCTTAAGTATATTTTGGGAATTGAAGTGGTGAGATCAAAGAAAGGGATGGTCATCTCTTAGAGAAAATATGTGTTGAACTTGTTACAAAAACCAAGGATGTTGAGATCTAGACCTGTAGATGCTTCTGTAGATGCTCTTATAAAAGTCACTCATAAACTTCAGGAAGAAAGGGGAGAGCGACTCAAAGATCCTAATCGGTATCAACGAATAGTGGGCAAGATTATATAGCTCACAATCACTCGATCAAACATTTCTTATTGCTGTTAGTGCGGTCGGCCAATTTATGCATGCACCATGTCCAACCCACCTCGAATCTGTGTATAGAATATTAAGATACTTCAAGTTTGCATTAGGGGAAGGGATATGTTTCTCAAATCAAAGACGTCCTGACGTTGCAGCTTACACATATGCTGATTGGGTTGGATGCCAAATTGATAAAAGATCAACAACTGGCTATTATAACTTCGTTTTGGGAAACCTGGTTAATTGGAAAAGCAAGAAGCAAAATGAGGTGGCAAGATCAAGCGCTGAAGCAGAATACAAAGCAATGGCTCATGGTACATGCGAAGTAATGTAAATAAAAAATGTTCTATTTTATTTGGGTATTAGAGTTAAGCTTCCCATGACTATATTATGACAACGAAGCAACCATTCATATTGCGGAAAATCCTGTTTTCATGAAAGGACTAAACACATTGAATTAGATTGTCACTTTATCAAAGAGAAGGTTGCTGCCAAGATCATTTAGACTCCTCATGTGAAATCTTAAGCTCAACTTACAGGTATCTTCGCCATGGGCGTTGTATGGGACAAATTACATGATATCATAAGCAAGCTGGATGTGATTGATAACTATGCACTCGTTCGAGGGGTGTGTTGGAATAAGCTTTATTGTATTTGATGGACAGAACTGTAATTTATCTTTTGTTTAGTCCTTATTGGTCTTATATCTCTAAATAGGGGCAGTATTATCCAAAGTTGTAATTAGGGTTATTGCTTAATGTATAAGAGGGGTAGCGGTCACAAGTGACCTCAATGCCACTCACTTTCCCTCTCTATCTCACTCCCTTTCTTCTTCTTCTTCATCATCATATTTATTTTCTTTCCTATCTTTTCTCTCTATAGATTCTACCAAACTGTTTTCTTCTCTCCTTTAATTTTAACACCTCAAAGGCATCCTAAAATTTTGCTGACAGAATTCCGCCTCTTCTTTTATGCGATCTCTCACAAATGCTTTAGGAGCTTATCTAACAAGTCAGACATGGAAATGGCGGTTCAAGACTTCCATGCAGCAGTAGAAATCACTCATGGGCGCCTGTACTCGCGGATACTGATATAAGGCAGCGGGACATACACTCTCACACAAAAACATCACAGACATGATGCATATGCTTGCACATATGACTCATAGGATGTTTATGGAGAGGAAAATAGAATGATTGGCAGCAGACTTTCTTGGTCTGCTTGCTCTGCCAATAATTGTAATATTATGAGCTATTATTTCTCCAACCAAATTAGTTATTAATAGCATTTGTTGTAACTTAGAAAAGAGAATAGACATCAATGTTTCACACTGAATTGTTCAGGTTATATGTATACGGCCTCTAAAAGTATCCCACAAGATAAGATTAGTTAACGGCCACTTCAAATCTTTACTGCCAAAGGATTGATTTTCGGGTGTGTAAAGACAAGCTGCTCAATTCAGAGCTCAAACCTGCTTGGCCTCATTCTAAATAGACAAGTCAATAACTTATTATAGTTGCTTGGATTTTTGGGTTATGCGAATAGATGCCCGTCTCACAAAAGCTTGCATTAGGCATTATTTACACACACACACACAGACAAAAAGAAAGGAAAAAAAAAAGACGAAAAGAAAGAAAAGGACAACTAACGTTTGATAAACAAATGCATGTCATGTTAGAAGAATAGAAAATTTGTAACATTTCACTAATTTTATAGAACTCACTGAAAGAAGGATTCAGGCAGTCGAAGTTTTTCCTTTTTTAGTTCCATTGGAAGAAACCACTTGTACAAGGGAAGAAAGGACATGACAAACACCACTATTGTGGAAATAAAATTCCCAGAGTCTATACTCCCTAATATATCGTCGTCGATATTGGTCTTCATAGATGCAATGCAAATGCATTATTGATTTTTCTGGATGTATAAACAAAACTGGCAGATCATCAAGGTGTGGCGCTGGAGGCAGTTAGTTGGGCATATTCCCCTGTAACCCACAAATCACATATGGGAGTTCTCCTTTATCATACATGACCTGCCAAAATTCAGTGAGG
The DNA here is from genome assembly GCF_000471905.2 of Amborella trichopoda. The sequence continues at coordinate 1,620,831 of NW_006500065.1, forward strand.
ATAGGTATTTCAAGTTGTGACACCTCGCCAATATCATTGAACTTGTGAAGAATCGACAATCTTACCTTATCCAATTCTCTTTACACCCCTAAAACCTTCTTTACACAGGTGCTTCAAAAGTGGGTTCTATGACTTCTTGGACTGGCCAAACTGACTATTCCATGCCCTCTCTTTTTCAATTCCTAGAATATTCTTGAATGCCATCATTTTGTGGGTATCTTGTTCATCAAAGAATGAATTGATCATTTTGTGGGTATCTTGTTCATCAGAATGAATTGATCATTTTGTGGATATCTTAAGCAATTTCCCAGTTCCTCTTTAACATCATCATGAATATTTCATATTAAAATGTGAAAGTCCTTTGGGATTGTACCTGTTGATTATCAACTTAGCTGATTTTCACAGTGCTATACGATAATTACATGCTCCAATATTTGCATTATGCTATTTGATGAAACGAGAATCTCACGTAAGTTCTATTCTGTAAAAAAGAATTTTATGTAGGATGTGGCATAAGAGTACTGTTAATAGGTTGTGACATTAGTGGTTCAAAATCTTTGGAAGCGAAATGGCGTTTCATGGGACGCTAACTCAATCTTAGCGAGTCACTGCTGGGTGCAGGCTCCTTTGTCCGTAAAACTGGCAGTGTGTACGAGAACCAATAGTTTCAGTCAAGTTACGCCTTTGGAACTAGACTCCACTGGGAGGAAAGGGAAGATGACATTGATCACATTATAGTGCCATCTAATTGCTTGTGACTATCGTATCAGTGTGGCACGTTGCAAATTTTTGTTTTAAATGTTTTGTCTCCTTTTATTCTATGGCTATTTGGTTTTCTTTGATCGCTATTTTAATATGAGGTATGAATGTGTGGCTACACTTCACATTCACCTTTATTTTATATACAGTTAATTGGAGAAAAATATAACTTCTTGCCAATTAATTAGATACTTTTGGGTTTTCCCTCTTTCAGGTGGCTGTGGATGTTGAAAGAGAAGAAGATGAAGGTGGGATGGTTGGAGAGACATTTACTGACTATGTAAGATTCTCAAGTTTCAACACTTGGCCCCTTCCAGTTTGTTGTAAATTTATTTTCTCGTTTTAAGGCAATGTATGGAGATGGTAAGGGAACGGGTGGGCCTTTTGGTAGTGGGATTCTCATGATTGTAATTGTTATTTTCTCTCATTTTCTGCAGAGACCTTCCAAAATATCTATAGGCGGCCCTCATCCAGATGCAGTAGTGGAAACTTCTTCCTTGGCAGCAGTGCAGCCTCCAGAACCAAGTTACGACCTAAGACTCAAGGACGAAATCGAGAAATCAAAAGCATTATCCTGTTTACAGATTGAGACAATAGTCTATGCCTGTCAGGTTGATGGAAATATTTTTGAAGACCTCCTATTGAAATGAGAGTGCAATCAGTAAAAATAGTGATCTGTAAAAAAGAATTTGTCTACATGATATTTATGCATTTCTATGCAATGTCTTTGTTATCATGTTTTCAATACTTATATGTTAATATTTGTATATCAGAGGCATCTTCATCACCTCTTAAATGATACGAGAGCAGGATTCTTCATGGGTGATGGGGCTGGTGTAGGTAAAGGTCGGACTATTGCCGGGCTCATATGGGAAAATTGGCATCTTGGAAGACATAAGGCACTGTATGTTTCACATTGGAAAGCATATTCTTTTTGTTATCCCATGCATGTACTAAATAATTTCTTAAAGAAATTTGCATCTTGTGTATAACATTACTTTGAGACATCAAGTTTGTCTTTTATTGTTTCAGAAAAGCATGTATTTTCATATTGTTGTGCAAAAGCATTATATAAACTACTAACATGCACACACTTCGCAGGCCCCACTAAAAGGTTATACATAAGATATTGCTAGAAATGTTATACAAAATAATACGATAAACCACTAGCAACATTAATTATCACATTAATGAAATTATTCTTGAAACGTTATAATATACCAAAATATGTTATTGGAGGAATATCTCTAAAATATTATTATCATAATCGTATTATGTAATATAGTCTTCATTATCTGAAAAGTCCAACAATAACTTCTATAGTGCTATAATGTATATTGTACAATGCATATTTTGTATCGATATTTGGTATGATTATATTAAAATGTATTTAATATAAATTGTAGAAATTGAGGTTAGATAGGAAGACCTATTGACCCAAAGATTTTAGACCGTAGGATTGATATTCTAGTAATATGCACATAACTAAGTAATCAATATGAAGAGAGTTGAAGAGAGAGGCAACCTAGAAGGCAATCACCAAAAAATCCAAATCCAAATTTCTAACAAAGAAACCATACCACCATTGAACTTCATTGAAATATGCATCAAATGTAGCCAAAAAGAGTCAAAATAGCGAAAAATGTACCTATTTTTAATGCAACCTAGAGAGAGAAATACAGGCACATCCCACCCTTTATATAGGGCCCTTCCATTTCTCCCCTTTTTATGAATCGCTTTTCCTAAATCTCCATTTATATAAATCTCTCATCTGTATCTTCATGTGCCTTTCTCCATATATAAGCCCTAAAAGCTCTCTTTCTCATCATCGTGTCCATGTACTCTCTATATATCCAAACTTGCTATTTTTCTCTCATTGTATCTTTATCTCTCTTAGTCTCCTTTGGCTTTTGTCTCTTCATATATTTTCTAATTTATATATATTTGGATCTTTAGAAAATATTCCTTAATTGTGATCAGTGTTAAAAAATTCGGCTGCCTGGCCGCCTAGGCGGGCAAAGGCCTTTCCTGCCCCCATAAGGGCCTAGGCAGGGTGGCTAGGCGTTTGGCGTCTAGGGGCTGCCTCTAGGTGGGCACCTAGGCAGTGCCTAGTGCCCTTTAGTGAGATGGCGGAAATATGCCCTCCGTTGAGGGCAAAAAATGTCATTTCCCCCCCACAGAGGGGGGAAAGGGGTTCAGGGGGCATTGTGACCCTAAACCCTTTGATGATGATGGCATAGCATTGTCATCATCAGATGGTGGCTTTGGTGGCGCTGGTGGTGGGCAGCGAGGCATTATTGGTAGTTATGATGAAACTCAATTACCAATCTAAGTTCATCATGATCACATCTGATATAATGTTGGGAGTATGGAGTTGGACTTTTTTTCTTTTTCTTTATTTCACTTGGCTATAATGAATTGATATTGTGGAATGCTGATTTTAGGAAATGGGTAACAGCCTATTGGGCATCTTTCTCTTTTATATATATTTTTTTATATTTTTATTTGACTTTTAGATTAAGCAATTCAATGGCAAGTTCATATTTTATATATTTATGAAATATGGTATAAGGGACTTAGATAATGTGTTTTACTAGTATTTTTAAAAAACTATCGTTTCTAAGATAATTTTGAGGCAACCAAACCCCACTAGACAACTTCCTTGGGGCTTAGACCCTTAATTTTCCTAAACAGGCCGCCTAATGAACTAGAAGCCCGTCTAGTCGGCCAGCACCCCTGGCTGCCTAGGCGGTCAAATCTGTATTTTTCAACATTGATTGTGATTATCTCTTATTTTTATCTCCACTTGACTCTCCATATATATGTGTTCTACAAGCTCTCTCTCATCTTGATCTTGAAATACACTTTCTCTATATCTCTCTAGCTCTGAAAAGGTATAATTGAAATATAATTTCCTATTAAAATTTAAAGATAAATTTATCTGTCTCTTTCATATTTATCTCAACGTGCCTCTCTCCATATATGTCCTAAAACCTCTCAACGGGCCTCTCCGTATGTCCTAAAAGTTCTCTCTCTTCTAATCATTATAACCAAGTATATGATCTCTTTCACTATAAATCTATAGCTTTGAAAAGGTACAAATTGAAATATAATTATATAATGATATGACCATTCAATATAAAGAAAAAAATAAATAAATATGCAAAATAACTAACAAGTATTAATTAAAATTGAAGACAAAAATAGTATTAAGAGGGACAGTTGTCGCAAGAAAAAAGAGATCGCCTTCTTCATATTTTTTTCTAGATTCATAAATATATTTGGACCTTCGGAAAATAGTGTTAAAATTCATGGCTATTTCGAAAGCTCTCTTACATATTTTTCTCTCATCTTTATCTCCATGTGCCTCTTTCGATATATATGTCGACTAGCTCTCTCTCATATTCATCTCCAAGTGCCCTCTATATCTCTCTAGTTATGAAAAGGCATAGATTAAAATATAAATGACCTATTAAAGTTCAAAGATTAAAAATTAAAGATAAATCTCTCTCTCTCTCTCTCTCTCTCTCTTTCTCATATTTATCTCAATGTTTGTACCTCCATCCATATATACGCCCCTCCATATGTATGTCCTAAAAGCTCTCCATGTAACTCTCACCGTACACTTGTCCTAAAAGCTCTGTCGCTCATCTTTATACCAGGTACTCTCTCTTTTTCTTTTTATTTCTCTAGAAAAAGTATAAATTGAAATCTAAATATCCTATTAATTTTTTAAAGATAAAGATATAATGGTTTATAAGGAAAAATAGATAGATGGACAAAAAGACTACAATAGTATTACTTGAAAATTAAGAAAACAAAATTGGTATTGAAAATGACACTTGTCGTAAGAATTAAAGGGCCCACCCTTCTCACTTCATTTATATTAAATACATACGTGATTAAAAGGCCCACCCTTCTCACTTCATTTATAATAAATATATACGTGTGTTGATTATTTGAAGTTTTAACTTGTTTGTCATTGGGATTTTTCTTGCTTAGATGGATCTCCGTTGGTTCTGACCTCAAGTTTGATGCACGAAGAGATTTGGATGATGTGGGTGCCTCTTGTGTTGAAGGTACTCCAGTATATCCTTTAATCTTGTTAGTGGGGCATGCCTGATTGAATAATGTTGGTCACTGCTAGTTATTTTAGTTACTTGATCTTGTGCTACTTCACCTTTGCAAACTGCTTCCTTGTTTCTGTGGCTGGTTTCAGTTGTCTTTCTTGGACTTGTGTCTGCGGTTAATTGTAGGAGTGTCTTATGGAGACTCGCACCCCAATTTTGAAATATTGGTTTTGGTTGGAATTGCAATTTCATTTTGACTGAATTGCCATTTCATTGTTAGTTGGTGTTAGATGAATTCCCAATGATAACCCATAAGAATCTTTAGAATTCAGAACATATTTGTGAGTGGCAATCAGAGCATTGTGAATATTTGATTGAATATTTTAGTAATTAGCATTATTGTGGATATTTATTTGAGATTGATGGACTTCAGAGTTTGTTCATGAGCTTCTTTGTATTATGAATAGCAAGCACATTTTTGGAATAGTGGGAACCATAATTTATGACAACTATATTGATATCTGGACTCTGGTTCACATATTTCAAGAGCACAAGGAACATTTAGATATAATTATAAAAAAATGAAAATAAAGATTAGATGTGGAAAAATGAAAAAAACTTGTGGTGCAAATTATTACATAAAAATGGTGATTTAACTCTTGTTACTCTCCCTCTACTATTCTTGCAATTCTTCCAACCATGAATCTACTGTTGTTCTTTTGTTCTATGGAAATATTCTCTGTAAGATTTTATTTGATCCACTAAACCCATACTTCTACAATTGTCTACATGAAACTGGTTATGGCAAAGGGAACTATTTGTGCACAATGAATTGTTGTTTGTAAACATTGTAACATATGTAGTATTTGTGGTGCATCATCATTGTCTGAGCCTTATACCAACTATTTGGGGTCAGCTACATAAATCCTATTGCGCTATTCTGCTCTATCAAGGGTTATGCTCTTAGTTAAACCATAAGTCACTATATCTTTTTTCACTACTGCAATCCATGTCCTTTTTGGCCTTCCCTTTGCCTTTTAGAACCCTTCACTTGAACCAAATCACCCCTCTTAACCTGTGTTCTAGGGTGAAGCTGCACATGACCTTACCACCTAAGTCGACTTTCCTTCATTTTATCACCTATTGGAGCTACCCCTAAGTTTTCTCTGATGTTTTCATTATGAATTCTACCATTCTTTGTCTTGCCATTCATCCATCTCAACATCCTCATCTCATCTGCTCTCATTCTATGGAATATATTGTTTCTTGACACTCTAACATTGCGTCCCATAAAGCATGGTTTGTCTTACAACAGTCTTGTAGAACTTTGCTTTCAGTTTTATTGGTAATGCGACAATTACATAAGACTCCAGAGCCACATTTCTACTTCATCCATCGATTCCATCCAACTCAAAATTTATGAGCAACGTCTTCCTATATCTCCTTTCTCATGGATTATCGACCCAATATATTAAAAATAATCGCTTATAGGTACTTTTTGGCCATCATTATTAACTAATTTGTTGTTTCTGCTTCTATTATTATTATTTTCTTGAGAACTGTTAACATTGTATTGCTAAGACAGTAATAATTATAGAAGTGGGAGAGACCGAGAGCACCTACTAAGAGTGGTTTTTGGTAAGAAATATATCAGTCACTCATGTACAAAAATAGCTTATAAGTCCCACCCAGATACAATGATTTACAATGGTTTTTGAAAAAATATGATTAACGCTTAGGAGTGCCCTCGTCGAGGGAGGCTACGTAGTGCGGCTGTGGTCCTGAACAAAAAAGGAGTATGACCTGGCCTGTTCTTCCACTTGGAATCTAGCTCCCTCCTTTGCCATGAGATCTGCGAGCTCGTTGGATGTCCTCCATGTATGCTTCCAGGAGACATTCATATCCCTGCAAATGTGAGTAATTTCATAAAAAATTGTAGTTAGTTGCCATGGGGGAGAGGTCAGACCACTTGCCCATGAAAGAGTGTTTGAAGAATCTCCTTCCAGAGTGTTTTAAGAATCTCCTTCCACAATCAGGTGTGCCCCAAGATGGGTTGAACGTTTTGAGACCCAATAAGAGAGCCATAGCTTCTTCGTATTAAGAATCATTGCTGCCAAGATACTCAGAATAGGTAAGGAGGATGCTACCTCTTGGTAGTGGTTGCCAATTGTTAGCTCTTTAAACTTTTGGTGGCCTGTGGTTGAGGATATTTTTCCATTGGTAAAGGAAAAAGTTCCTTGATACTCCTGAGAAGACCTTGTGATTAGCGGCCAAAAGGAGGCCAGCGAAACTACCCTGTGTAATAGAGCTGGTAGGTGGATTTTAAGTCCATCACAAATTCTGTTATTCTTTTCTACCCTTATTGTCCATAAAGTTCTTCCAGCCAATGGCCAATGTGACTCCAATTCATAAGATATCAGGCCCCTGACAGTGTGGGGTGTGACCCAATGAATACCGAAGAGTTGCAACGCTTGGCTCCATAGCTTGTGGGTAAAGTCGCAATGAATAAAGAGGTGTGGGTTGGATTCTTCTTCGCATAGGCACATAGCACATCTACTAGGGATCGAGATCCCTCTTTTTTGTAGGTGGTCCACTGTGAGTACTCATTGGTAACAGGCAATCCAATTGAAGGTTTGAATCTTAGGTGGGGCGATGGTTGACCATACTTTTGCCAAAACTGAGGTGGGATTGAGAGGATAAGTGGGGGGCTGAGTGAGACTCTTATAAAAAGAGACTATCGTGAAGAGACTTGAGGGGGAAAGAGGCCAAACTATTATGTCTCTCCCATGTTGGAATAAAGAGTGAGAATAGAGCATTCGAGAGTAGTTGGAATTGATTGGTTTCCTCTTTTGTAAGGTTTCTTTGAAATGATGGGTTCTAGATTCTTCGGCCTCCTAAAAGTAACATTTCCTTGGCAATAGAGGAGTTTTTGTTAGAGGCAAGAGAATATAGGGTTGGGAAGGCATGATGCAGTGGAGAGTTTCCTAGCCATAAATCTGACCAGAAACTCACCCTATCTCCTTCTTTAGAGTGAAATCTTATGAATCTTCTGAACTGTGAAAGAGAAGTGGCAAAGGATTTCCTAGCTCCTGAAGCTCTATGCCTCTGGATCCTTTTTGGCACCCAGGTTCCTTCCGGGATCCTGTATATAAACCGTAAAACCTGAGCCCAAAGAGAGTTTGGCTGAGAGGCTAGGCATCACCACCATTTGCCTAGGAGTGTCGTATTGTGTTTCCTAAGGACCCGAATCCCTAAACCCCCCTGCTTTCTTGGTAGACAAATATTTTTCCATGCTACTAGTTGAAATTTGATCTTTTCTGCTTGTCCTGACCACAAGAAATTCCACATAAGCTATTCTATGCGGTTAACCACCTGTGCAGACATCCGGTAAAGGGGCATGAAGTAGACCAGGCTATTCTGCTTCTATTATTATTAAAATTGCATTTTCATATATTCTTTCTTAGTCCGGCTAATTTTAAAACCCTTAGATTCTACAACATCCTTTTGACTATGTTATCCACTAAGAATATGCATCACAGAACCTCATTCTGTGGGTACCTAATTAACTCGTCCGTAGCTAAAGGAAAGAGATACGAGCTCACCATTGGCCCTTGATGTGGGCCTTTTATCATTGAAAATTCACTTGTCTCACCACTAGTTGTCCTCACATAGTTAGTGCTCCTCGAAAATATCCCTAATAATGTCAATATGTCCTCTTGAGACTCCTTTTGTTTCCGGCACCTTCCAAGTTATCCCTCTAGGTACGCTATCGTAAGCTTTCTCTAAATCAATGAAGACCATTTAGAGGACCTTACTCTTCTCCCTAAACTTCTCAATCAATGTAGGAAAATAGCCTCGATGGTTGATCTCCTTGGCATAAGTCCGAACTGATTTTTTGATACACTTGTTCATGTCTTAGTCATTGCTCATTCACTCTCTCCCACAGTTTCAAAGTTTTGCCACTTTTCTTAATACAATAAGTCAACTTATTTCGTTTAACATTAAATTCGTCCTCAGAACTCTATTTTCTTTTTTAGTAAATTTATTCCTAAATAAGTCTATTACCTCTCTTTTTAAGTTCTGGATACCATTAATGTTACTCGCTCTCTTCCATCTCTTATTGTAAACATTCATAACTATGAGCCTACCTTGCATGGTCAAATTCTCTTCTGGGATAACCTTACAGTCTTTGCATGATGATCGTTCTGTCTTGTTAACTAGAAAAATGTACATTAGCTTTGTGTGTTCCACTTTTATAATTTTCAAATATTCATCTCGCTTTTTAAAAGTAGGTGCTTGCTATTGTTAGATCGTAAAATATAGTAAAATCATAAATAGCATCACCCATCTCATTTCTTTCCTCAAATTCATATCCTCCATGTACCTTTTGTTATTTTTTTCGGCATGACCATTTAAGTTCCCTCCTACAAATATCTTCTTTCTGTTTGGTATTCCTTGGACCAGTCCATCCATGCCTCCCATAATTGTCTTTTAATTCTATCATCGAATCCTGCTTGTGCTGCCTACACACTAATTGTATTAATTATTTCCTCTCCTAACACAATTTTAATTAATAAGAGCCTATTACCTACTCTCTTAACATCTCTACTGCTTTATCCTTTATAATCTTTGTTTACCATTAGACCAGTGCCATTTCTAGTGTTATCCTTTCCTATATAAAAATGTTTGTATCCATCACTTTCAGTTGCTTTTGCCCTTTCCACTTAGTTTACCGTAAACAAGCTATATTAACTCTCATTCGCCTCATTGTATCCACTAACTCCATACTATTACCTGATATTGTTCTTATGTTGCATGTACTTGTGCTACATGCATTTCGAGTTGTTCTTGCAGATTTTATCGACCCTAGGTAGGCTGCATTTTTTAAAGGTAGGCTTATTACCGATATTAATCTCATGGCAAACGAACTTATGTGTCTTTGCCATAGGAACTCAGTTCGGCCTAAAATGTGTTCTGCAGATCGATTTGAGCAATGCATATGATAGAGTGCCCTGGGATTTTATAGTGGGCAGGATGCATACTTTGGGTTTTCCTGATTTATTTGTTTCTTGGGTTCACTTGTGTATTTCCATTACTTCTTTGTTATGAGGAATGGATCACTCAAAGGTTTTCTTAAAGGTAAGAGAAGTTTGAGGCAAGGGAATCTTCTATCTCCTTATCTTTTCTGTTGGTCATGGATTTTCTTAGTAGAAAGCTTGATTGTGCTATGTTGCAAGGCACGGTTCCCAGGGCGTTTCCTTTAGGTTGTGACTATGGGGTCTCTCATCTTTTCTATGTTGATGATGTACTTATTTTTTGGGAGGCATCCATCTCTACTGCCATTGCTTTGTGTGAACTTATTCATAATTTTGCGAGGAGTATTGGTTAGATTCTTAACACATATAAAAGCAAGGCCTTTTTCTTTGGTGCACCACGGGGAGGACGGGGAAGAATTTTGAGGGAGTTAAAATTTATTGAAGGGTTTCTTCCTGTCCGCTATTTGGGCCTACCATTATTTCGTGGACATCTGAGGCACAATTATTGTCATTGTCTGGTGGGTAAGGTGTTCGGTAAGATTGGGTCTTAGCAGTCTCTATGCCTCTCATACGCTGGTCGACTTCAGTTGCTTAAGTCTGTATTGGGGGCTTCATCGGTGTTTTGGTTGTTAATCCTTAATTCTCCCTAAGAAAACATGTAATATGATAGAGGGGCTACAAAGAAACTTCTTATGGGCCGGTGAAGCAGGAAAAAAAATGTTATCTATCTCATAAAATGGAAAACAGTGTGCCTCCCCATGGCTGAAGGAGGTCTTGGGATAAGGGATATGGTGGATTTCAATGTCTTAGGAATGATGAAGTTAGCATGGAGAATTTTGGAAAATCCCTCGTCGTTGTTGGCACGGTTCTTCAAACATCGATTTTTTAGGAATTCCTCCATTTGGGAGGCTGAAGACAGAAGAGGATGTTCTCATGCATGGAAGGGGATTTTGCTTGGATTATTTCGCTTGAGAGGCAAGGTACAGTGGAATATTGGTAATGGTTAGATGGTGAATTTCTGGATGGACCCATGGCTAGCAGGTCAGGCATTTTTAGACTCTCACGATGATAAACATTCAAGAATATTTGGGGACTGCAGTAGGGAGTAGGGTTTCAGACTTCATCAGAGGAGTACCTCAAACTTGGGTTCTGCCATATCCCACATCTGGTTTTTTGCGGAATATATGGAGAGAGGTGGAGAACTATACTCTCCTTATACAGCCCAAGAAGGATTCATTGATCTGGATTCATTCTACTGATGGATCATTCTATATTAAAAGGGCATGGGATTTTATTAGGCATCAAGGGTCATCACAGCGTATTTTCTGTGCACTTTGGTCCTCCAAATGCCACCCAAGGGCGAAATGGTTCTCATGGCTGGCCTTGCATAACCGATTGCCCACTTTCTTCCTATTATAGCAGCAAGGCATACAACTGGACTCTTTATGTCCCTTTTGTAGTAACCATTACGACAATTTATTTCATCTATTATTCCAATGTACCTTTGCGCAAGGTGTATGGAAATCACTCGCCTGGAGATGTGGAAAAAGGGTTGTCCTCGGTAACTCTATCCTTGATTTACTTCGGTGGTGGTTACTTTTCAGGTTTAAATCACATGGGCTTCTCATTATTTAGGCATCCATGTTTTTTACGGCTATTTGGTTTCTATGGGAAGAGCGCAACAGAAGAGTTTTTGAGTCAAGACCCACCAGGAGAGAACTTGTTGTGAAAAGGATTACCCTACATGTTCAGGCACTAGCAGAAGTTAAGAAATGGTCTTTTCATTTATCAGAAAAGGCCATCATTGACAACCTTCAGATAATTTGGCAGCAGTAGAGGGTTGAATCCTCTACTCTGGTTGCGTGGTCTCCTCCAGGGACTCATAATTATAAACTCAATATCGATGGTCCTTCCTTGAGAAATCCAAGTTCAGCAAGTGGTGGTGGAATTATCAGGAACAGTGTGAGCGGTTTTATTACTGCTTTCGCAAAGCATTTTGGTTTTACTTCTAAAAATCATGCAGAATTCTTGGCATTTGAGGAAGGATTTCAATTCGTTATTCAAAGTAATTGCTTTCCAATTCAGATTGAAAGTGATTCGGCCCTGCTCATGATTGTCATTCAGAATCGATGCAATGCTCCATGGAGCTAAAGATGATTGTAGACAATTGCTGCACCAGATTGTCCTCTCATCAATGGTCCATTACACATGTCTTTCGTCAGGCTAACATGGTTGCTGATGCCCTAGATAAGAGGGCAGCTGTTGGCCCTGGTGCTATTGTCTGGTGCCATAGACCACCAGATTTTCTTTCCTTTCTTTTATTATATGATCTGGCTCAATTGCCCTACCATAGGGTTGTACCTTAATTGTTTTTCTCTGCTCTTTTATTAATGAAAAAACGGGTAGGAGACCTCTTCCCCCACTGACTTACCCCAAAAAAAAAGGATTATTTGGTGAGATTTTGATCAAACACTTGTGAAAGAAACAAAACATCTTTCTTGTAGGGTACATTTGGTCATTGGAAGTTGGGATTCCCTTGAACTTGGACGTTCTAGTTCTCTGGAGCTTGGAATTCTTGATATCTAAGAGCATGTTTGTTTTGCGGGAGCGCAAGTTCCAGAAACCATTGCTTCCACAACTGTAGCAATTCAGTGCACTTTTGAAGCAGATATCTAAGTTTAAATATGATATCTAAGTTCGGTTTTGAAGTCGATAGAAAGAAACAAAACATCATGCTTTTAGGACACGTTTGGTAACTGCAAGCTAGGGATTTCCTGGTACCGAGAAGTTTTAGTTGCTTGTGGAAGCTGGAATCGTTGATATCTAAGAGCGTGTTCGTGGTAGCGTGACTTCCACAAGATACGACTTCATAACTGTGGCACTTCTTGCCTTTTTACGTGGGCAGTGCGATGCCGTTTTTGAAAGCTGCAGCTTTTAGCATCTTTCGAAACAACATTAAATTACCTTAGTTTTGAGAAGCATGACTTTCATGCTACCTTATGGAAGTCCTGACTTTCAGAGTTGGTGAAAGAGACTGCTTTCGCAAACATCTTTGTTGCCAAACAAACATGCCATAAAGTTTGGAGTGCTTATTTATTAACATGCCTGGGAGTTCTTACATATAGAGAACATGCTTCACAATGATCTAAAGAGCGAGAGAGAGAGAGAGAGAGAGAGAGAGAGAGAGAGAGAGAGAGAGAGAGAGAGAGAGAGAGAGAGAGAGAGAGAGAGAGAGAGAGAGAGAGAGAGAGAGAGAGAGAGAGAGAGAGAGAGAGAGAGAGAGAGAGAGAGAGAGAGAGAGAGAGAGAGAGAGAGAGAGAGAGAGAGAGAGAGAGAGAGGAGGAGAGAGTA
>NW_006500065.1:1636057-1662459 GCF_000471905.2 Amborella trichopoda
GGAAGAGAGAGAGAGAGAGAGGACTTGGGAAGTGGAAAAAAGGCCAAAGGAGAACTTAAGAAGAAAGGATATGCGAACTTCCATATGAGTGGATTGAAGATGTAGGTTCCAATTTATTGTGAACTATGGTTGTTGGAACACCTGTGATTTTGAATTGTTTCAGGAATCAGAATCGTGGGTTTCAAATGACTCCTATAGTCCGAATCGTCGTCCGTACAATGCAAATCACCTATTGGGTAATTTCCAATATGTTTATATGTTTTTCATGCATCCTTTGACGATGAAAGAAATATATGCTTCTTCTAACTTGAAACTGAGTCTCTATGATGTAGACCTCGAGCTCCTAGAGAGCCATTCGCTTCAATGCTTTATTGAGAAACCCTTTCAACATTAGGGTCTATCAGAAGTGAGAAACAATTTATAATTTTGTGAGGAGGTTGATGAACTGGTTAAGTACTTATCATTGATACCCACAAGGCTCAAGTTGAAAGTTGAAGATTCTAGTTTACACGTACCTGCAAAAGCTGATGCTGTCTACTTTGCTAATGAATCTATAAACCTAGCAATTTGCATTTGAATCTTGATTCTGTGTTAGTAGAACTTCGACTCCATGTTGATCAAAACATTGTTTGGTGCTTCTATGAACTTTGGGTTTTGCTGTTGTAGATCTAACTTCCAAAACGCATTGGTTAACTATTTTGAAAAATTGGATTAAGGTTTCATGGACGTTGAATCCTAGTCTAATGCACCTATAAATCGTAAGTTTGTTGAGATGGAATTTAGATTCCTAGTTTCCAGGAATCGGGATTTGAAAAAAATATTTGGAATGTGATTCGAGAAATTTGAATTGTGATTCCTATCTTTCAAGAATCATAATTCATCATGGGAAATGTAGAATCGCGATTTCGAGTTAGAATCGCGACCTCGGTACACGATTCCGGTAACTATATTATGAACCTGAAGACTTCATGAAGCCAGTTTCCTGTAGCACTTACTATTAAGAAACAAGGAAGTGCTATAGCAAAGCTAGAACTTCTAGCTTTTGGAGTTGGTTGTTCCTATTATCAAACGTGGCCTTAGCATAACAAAACATAGTCATCAATAGATATAATAATCTCTATCCCATGAAATTGTGGTGTATTCCTTGCAATCTCATATTCCTTTTGAACTTGTATAAACCTTATGCAAATTTGTCAATTCTAATGTATACTCCATCTATAACACATGGCTTACCCCATGTGTTCATCTCCATACTTTTTTAGATTTGCATCTTATTCTCCCAGCTGCCATAGTGTGATGGAAGTTCCTCTATAACATCTGACACTCTTATCTTCCATGAAGTACGATTGTATCTTGCATTTTAGATGGGGAATGCTGGTATATGAGCACTAGCATTTTTTTGTAAGTCAAGTTTGTCTTATCCTCGGTTGGGCCGGCTATGGCCTACGGTGTGTGTTATCTTAAGGGCGAAGATAACACGCTTTTTCGATTGCGGTGGTATGACTGTCAGGCCCTCTCCTCGTTTCGCCCACTGGCCTATTGGGTTAGCAGCCTTCGACCTGCATTGGAGTAGAGCGAATATATTACTAACCTGATTATGTAGGTATTTTTTTGGGTTTCCTTCAAACTTTCATGATGAAAAATGGAATTCTTTTGGGTTTCCTTCAAACATCTCACAATGTGAAAATCAATGTTGTTCTTGAGCACCATATTGTTGTACGAAACAATAATGGGAAATTTACCAAAATATACCTATCAATTATTTAGTAGTTTACCTTTTTTCAACTATTCGAACTCATGATCAAGTGTTTTTTTATGGGATTTTGAAATTAAATCAAGAGAAATGGGTAATTTGTTAAATAGTTCATCTCTTAGGTGCATTTTGATAAGTTTCCTAACAATAATTCTTTAGATACCAATGATAAGACAATGACCAATTTTGTTTTGTTGAAAGGAGAGACTATGGGTATCATCCCTGATAGGTATGGGAGGAGCCTTGAGGCTTTACCTGTTATCAAATACTCCATAGTTATGGTACCCAACTTTCTAGGTGGATCTTACCCAATATAATTACGAAATTTAGAGGGTTGAAAATTTCCAATGGTTTTATTTTTCCTTTTATATTTTCTCTTTAAATATTAGGGTTCCAACCTTATTTTCCATGTAGCACTTATTTTACTCTGTGGAGTTTTGTGTGATGCGAATCATTTTCATTCCAGTGCACTGATGTATTTATGCATGTATGTTTTATGTATTTTATATAAATCTGTGTCTATATTGTTATATGATTCATAATAATGGTTTTTTGCAGTACATGCCTTAAACAAGCTGCCATACTCGAAGCTCGAGTCGAAGTCAGTTGGCATCAAGCAGGGAGTTATATTCTCCACGTACAGTAGCCTAATAGCGTCTTCTGAAAGGGGTCGTTCTCGTCTGCAGCAATTAATACAATGGTGCGGTCCAGAATTTGATGGACTTCTGGTTTTTGATGAGGTACCCTTACTAATGTATATGTTTCATTCTAGTTTTTGTTTGTTTAAACAATTAAGACGTACTAAGATTTTTAACCATTTGTGTTTCATTGATTTTCCTGCTTGATTATTTAGGAAAATGTGTTGATGTAAATTGTACTTCAAGTATGGATTTGCAATCTTGTCCTTAAATGCTCATCATTTGCTCTACAGTGCCACAAAGCCAAAAATCTGATTCCTGAGACTGGAGGACAAGCAACTCGAACTGGTGAAGCAGTTCTTGAAATTCAGGTTGCAACTAAATAATTGGATTTATCTTCCAGCCATTTTTGTTTTTCTTACAGTGTATTACATGTTTTACCTTACTAAATGCATGCTTTTCTATTTCATGCTTTGGAATGGATATAAGTTGAGTTTTGGTGGTTGTGTTATCAAAGGTTTATCTAGTTCACCTTATGTCATAATGCTTCAATTGGTGTCGCCCCAAAAAAAATGGGTTAGGAATTTATTGATTAGGGCTCCTGATACAAACCATGAATTTAAGTTTCCACTGGGGATATCTTTGGGTGGGTGGAGGGATTAGATAAGCCCTCTATAAATGCTTGTGGAGCTCATTTTATTAGCTCTAAGAAAATCAAACCTCTTTTGTTGTTTTTGGAGATCAGTCCTTTCCAAAAAAACTTCATAGCATATTCTTTGGTCGGTTTCTTCTTCTCAAACTTTCTCAGACATTGAATTGGATATTAGATACCATTTTTGAGCTCCACTCCCCTTTGTTTTTTTTTAACTATAAACTGTTTTCCAATATTACTTGTTTCTTTGTTTCCATAGTTTGGTGGTGGTTGGTGTTCCTTCTTTGTTTGGTTTGTTTATAGTTGTAAAGTGGTTTTTTTCATTACATGGCTGCAGTTGCTTTCAAATGCGAATTGATGTTTTTGTCTATTTAAAAAACCCTATCTTGTGTAATTTAATTGTTTTGTATATGTTATACATAACACTCATGTCTTTGGTGCAGCAGCCAGGCGATACATATGTTTGTATGTTTCTCTGTAAAGTGTAGATATTATCTAGTAATTTTATGCACCACATCTTTTATCATGCATCAGCCACAAAATACTACCTTCAATCAACTCAGAATGTTTTCTGCTACCTTCTGGAAGATCTATGTGTATTTTCTTTGAAGTCCTCCATCGTTTTTCCAGTTTTCCAAGCTCGACACATTGATGTCCTGTGTCAAATGTTTTTCTATTGATTTCATGTGATGTTCAGGGTATGTTGATTGCTGGTTTGGAATTTTCTCAAATGTGGTTTGTATGAAACATGCAGTTTCTAGCATCTATATCAGTTTCATTGAGGTTCTTATTGTATCTTCAAATATTTGAGATATTTCTTTTCTCTTTTCACATCTAATATTTTATTTTTTAATTTACTTTGAAAGGACCGGTTACCACAAGCTCGTGTGGTTTACTGCTCTGCGACCGGAGCGTCAGAGCCTCGCAATATGGGGTACATGGTACGACTCGGACTTTGGGGAGCGGGAACATGTTTTCCTCATTTCCAAGCTTTTCTAGGTTCGATTTTCATGGCTTGCCATCAAGTTATATCTTTTTTTTTTTCCATTTATGAGATTGTATTTAGTTTTCTGGTTTGTGATTGTATCTACTACTGTCATTAGCTCATTCCCTCAAGGCTTCTCATTTGGACACTGCACGTGCACCAAGATGTTGGATGGCATATGGCTATCCTACACTATCTTGACTTTAATGCTTTGCTCATATAAGGATTAATACCTCATTCTTTAAATCAATAAATCGTGATTAACTCGAGTTGGATTGCCTTTTAACATGTTACCAAAAGATAGGAATGCATAACCTTCATAAACCCTATTTGTCAAGCCAAGGATGTCTATTCAAAAGTTTGAAGATTCTTTCTCCATGTTATCCGTGAGTTAATTCTGTAGTTTAGAACTTATAAAATCTGCATTCTTTGTGGGAACAATGCACCTATGTGACTTGTGTGGGATCATCAGCTTCCCGAAATGTTATATATTTTTTATCTCCTCACGATGACAGCTATACAAAATTTTAGCAATGGATATATTTCTTTCTTTTTCAGTTTCACCAGTGTAATTATTCATATAGGTGTAACCATGTTTTAATGGTTGTGCCCCCCCATACTCAATGATTGGCATTGTGAGCTTTAAGCATTGTGTTAGGATATTTGGCATATTTTTTGTAAATTTCTTATGCAGGAATTTTAAAGAACTACAAATAATGCACATGAGGGGGACTGAGGTATGAATGGTTCTGAATGTTTCTGAGTACTCTTTCCACACATAAATCTGTGTCTGATTGATTGTTTGAGAAGAGGCATCAAGGATTTTAAACGAAACTTTGCGCCCTTTCCTGGTTTTTTTTTTCCGTGTGTCTTGATCCTTTGTTCCTAAACTTTTGGTTTATACAATCTGTATTTGCTTTGATACGCTAGTGTTGATAAATATTTGATAGTATCGGTGAGTCAGTATTGGCCTGAGAAGCTAAGGAATGCCAGAAGTAAACCTGTATTTGTTCTGAAGATGGCTAGTACTGCAAGTAGTGGATTAAATGGGATACATTATACATTGTAATCAGTTGCAATGCAGAATTATATACTTGGATGAGGTCTTGTTTGTCGTATTGATGAAATTGCCACAAAATCTGTTTTGCCCAAGTTTATTACCATTGTCTACATGATACTTAAAGTTCATTGTGTTTCAAATTAGTCTAGCAATTGTTTTATTAGTTTGGCAGCAGTAAAGGTGTTTGAGTGGCCTGCAACATCGTTACCATCTTTAAACCTGTACTGCTGAGTTTTCTCATTTAAAACAAAATTGAAGTTAACTATGACGGAGATATTTCTGTAAAAGGTTTCTTCAGCCTTTAATTAGATATGTATGTATCCTTGTTTTTTTTGTAAGCAAAAAATCTCTTCTGATTCTCGCTGTAGATCTCGTTTGGTTTATGTGTTCACATCTGAGAAATCAGGAATGGAGAATAATAGAGCTCCATGCTTCAGCATCCTGTTCTGCTGAACATAGATAATTCTATTGCAGAATTGTTTCTTGAAGAGACCAGACTTGTATCTTGGTGTGGCTTTTGATCTAATGATTTTTTGTATTATGTTTTGGACATATGCCCTGCCAACTGTGTCTTGAAGTACACGGTATTTGGTCATGTAGTGTTCCATGTCCCATTAAGCATACACGGTAAGAAACTGTTGTCACTAATGCTATGGGCTAAATGTTTTACTTCTCTTCAATCATAGGTCCATCCAGTTGCAGCGATTTTGTGGACCGGTCTTCTCAATCATTACTTTTGGCACTTCATACACTTCAGGAACACTTTTATACCAAAACAGAATGTTACTTTTTTCATCATGGACTTTCCGAAAATGTGCAGAGCGTTTTGGGAGTTGGGGGGTTGTGGTGAAGGAGGCAAATAAGGTAAAAAGGAACTGAAGGGAAAAGCCTTTTTGCAGAATTTATAGGGAAGAAAATTAGTGTGGGGGATTAAGAAAATTGGCAGAAGTCTATAGAGGTTTTTAGGCCACATTGGCATTTTTCTGCTGCAGTTCATGATTCAATGTTTCAGCTAATCTGTAATTGAATTGGGGAATTTGGACTGCATGGATGTCTTCGGGGCTCTGCAGGTTAAATGATTCCAAAGATTTTACAATTAAAAAACAAAAGAAAAAAATTCCAAAGGTTTTGTACAATTTCATTATTTTCCATTGTTTTCCTCAACTTTTCTTTGGTGAAATTTGGGGAAAAATATTTCCTCTAAGGTAAAATTATTCCTTCTTCTCCCTTGTCACTTGAACTTTGATGGTATGTCAATGAATTGGTCCACTACAGAAGCAAGACTTCCATACGTTCTGGGACTTGAAAGCAGAACAAAAGACAGGTCGATCTAATTGTCTCTTGGAAAGAGATGTGGCAATGTTGAAGAGACAATCTCACTTGTAAACATATCTCGGCGGGATCAAATATACGACAGGGTTACCTTATATTGTAATCATTGTTGATCAACAAGAAGAATATACGACTACAAAAGCCCTCACCTTTTTTTGATGGAGATGTTTCTTTTTTAAATACTACTGGAGAAAAACGTTTTAGGAAATAATGAAAAGTTAAATGTATTTGCCCTATATAGGAGGACTTTGACAGTGTTTTTTGATTAACGTGACAACATATTGCTGAAATAGTGTAGTTACAACAAATGCTTATGAGAGGTGACGTGTCGTGGCAAGCCACAGGTTGGGTGCTCCTTTACAAAAAATAATAATAGAAACATGTGAGAGAAGAACGGGGGAGGAGAGGGAGAGACAGTAGAGTGACGGGGTAGAGAGGGGAGAGAGAGAGAGAGGGCTTTGAAGAGATAGGGAGGTGAGAGTACAGTAAGTTCTGTCAAAACATTGTTGCTGTGCAGGACCTTTGACTGTTGATCCCCATTTTTTTCTTCTCTTTATCCGTATGTATTAGCAAGGTCAATTCTACTATGTTTCTTATTAATAAATCAGATTGTAATCTCCGAATTGTGCATATTGTAATTATAGGTCAATTGCTGAGTTTCTCATTCTAGTGTTTTGTAAGACATTATGTAGCACCTAGGCGGCTAATGGTATTGGTCGCCTAGGACCCAATGCTGACTGCCTAGGCAGCTTCTTAATTCTCAAAATTCTCCAGTATCACGAACATGGGATTTTATGGTTTTTTGAGTACTTTTGATTCTATTTTATATTTTAGTTTTGAAGCGAAAAATTGAATCATAAAAACTATTGAGTTTGAGGTGCTTTTGGATCACTTTTTGTGGTGAGGCTGTGAGAATGTGTGATTCCTTGTGTGGTTGAAATATGAGTTAGAATGGTTAACGTTTTCTTTTAATATCTTCATGAATGTGATTGTGAATCATTTTAGTGTCCCCTAATGGGGTAATATGTTATACCATACGGTAGATAAATATGTAAGCTGATTAAATCACATGTATGGATGACAGCTGTTTACAAAATTATTCTATTTTATCATATATATATTTTATTTTGGACAAATAGTTTCTCAAAAATCTTTATTTAAGAAATAATCCACAGTCTTCCCCAAAACCCAATGAAGCCTATGGTGATTCTCTGCACTAGTTAAAGCTAAATGGCTATGTAATCTATTTCCCAAAATTGGTTTTATATGACATCTTTAGGCCCAATTGTGATAATCCTGTATTTACTATCCCGTTGCTGAGGGGGAAATGGCCGCCTTATTCATTGCAGGTGTGTCATGACTATATGGCCCAGTGTTTCAAAAAGCGCTAAGCGGCGCCTAGGCAGGTGCCCAGAACCTAGGTGCCCCAATAGAAAAAAAAATCTCTATAGTCTAACAGTATAAGTATAATTGTATAACACATATGAATTAAGGATTTAGGGTACATCAAATATATAATACCCAAGTCCACATAGCACACACACCTCCATACTCCATAACCATTAGTCCATATCCAATTATCCATAGTCTAATAGTCCACACTCCACAGTCCACACATAGTTAAAACTTAAAATTTACCAACCAAATACCAAAGTTACCAAACTAGTGAACCACAAATCCACAATACACAACTAAGAGGTGGAAAACAAAAATGAAAGAAATACTTGAAGACTCAACTAGTTTTTTGGGGCTTTTCTCTCTCTAAAATAGGCTCTAATAGGTTTTAGGTTTCAAATGAACCTAAAACCCACGATTTTACCCTTTTAGTATTAAAAAAATTATCAAAAAATGCCCTCAACGAGGGGCAATTCCGCTCCTAGGCGGCTACCCAGGGCTAGGAGTTAAACGCTCGCTTAAGCGAGTTCCCGGGGTCTAGGCAGGCACCCAGAGCTATCCCACCTAATTTGGCCGCCTAGGCTTGAGCGATGCACCTAAGCCCTCTGGACTACCTAGGCGGCTGCCCAGGCACTGTGCGGTCCGCTTTTTAAATCACTGATATGGTTGTATGTTCTCAATCTCTTTGCATGCAATGGGTGACCCTACCTTCCGTGAAAGATGTTATGGTAAGGTGTGTTACGATGGCCATCCCATCCAGTGGCTGGGTGCTTTAGTAGTTGAGCGTTGTGGCCATTATTTGGTGCATTTAAAAAGAGTGTAATGGTCATATTTTTAATGATCAAAGGGTGCATGAATTGGTCCTCAAAATATGGTGATCTCTTGGGTTTTGTGTCGACCAACTTGTTTCGAGCAAAATTTTGTGGTATGCCCCAACTTGGTCAAGGATTGGAAGACTTCGACCTTGTTGGGTCCACCATTGCTTTAGTGGATGACTAGGATCCAGCCCTGTAGAGTGGGATTTACAGAGGGGGTGGTGGAATTGACCTCCAAAGGCGCCCATGGAATCCTTGCTCGAGTGGCCTGAATCTTTATCGATGGAAAGATACAAAAATAAAAAAAAAGGTGAAAATGTCTGAATCCTCAATTCCATCCAAATCGGGGCTAGCTGCATGGTTAAGATGGCAATTAGACGGTCCATAAGTGAGCATAGTCACACTCCCTTCAAACCTGCTCAAAACAATTGATTGGAAAATAAAAACTGCAAACAGCAAGGAGCAAAGTTAAACACAACAAGGAGCTGTGTTTTTTTGTGTGTAGTGATCTATTTTTGTCCGAGAGACCCTGCCTGTGGGTGCTCTCGGGTCCCCCTCTTGTTTTCTGACGCTTTTCCAGTAGTGCAATCGTTAACTTCACTAAAATAAAAGGAGTTGTGTTTTACAAGGAGCACAATCACACTCCTTTCAAACCTGCTCATGAAATGTGATTTTCTTGCCTGCTCAAAAATTTGAGGGAATAGTAAAAACATCAAGGAGCAAAGTTAAACACAAGCATAATTCAAAGAAACCTAGGGTTTCTTCTCTAAACCCTAAGCTAGGGTTCCAAAAGCCTAAGCTTTTCTCTTTTTCAAGGCCCCAGACACCGCTTATATATTATAATTCAATGTTCAATGACATTACATGTCCATACAATGATTAAATGACTTATATATCCTAATTTAAACATAAATTTTGTAATGATAGTTTTACCCTTGTGAACAGTACTAGTGAATAGTACTTGTGAAGTAAAAATAAATAAAAACCCTGGAATCTCTAAAAAATTTAAAAAACCCTATAAATGAATCCTAATACTAAAACTATAATATACATCCCCTAAGTTGAGTAAAAATAAAAAATAAGAATAATTTTGCCCTTCATCAGTGTTGCTCATATGAGTGATACCCACAAGTTATTGTGGAAGCTGCTGAACTTGCCTTTTGAAGTCTTCAATCTATTCATCTTTGGCATCGTAGGGTGGAAATCTACGAGTGCTTCTTGTTGCTGCCATGGATTTGCTAAAATCCCAAATCCTAGGTAGGAAATCAGCAAACCCACGGTTGAAATCAGCAACCCTAGGCTGAAGTCACAAGCCCAAGGTTGAATCACAAACCCTATGCTTGATAAAAAATTTCTTCCCTTGCTGATCACAAACCTCTGCTCTGATACCAGTTCATGTAGAAAAAGCTTCGCATGGAAGAAAATCGAATAATCTATTGATTGGAAAATAAAAGAGGAACCTAACAAGCCTAGCTTTAGGGGCTCTATAGAACACACAAAATTTAAGGAAACAATGTTTCTAAACAATAATTCAAATCTATGTTAAAATTCTCTACATAGGTTCTAAACAATAACTCAAATCTCTATTATAAATTCTCTATATAAAGCCCTATTTATAGTAAAAGATTTGATTTAAAGCCCAATAAATCCTAATTCTAATTGAATTAAAAGTCCTAATTAAAACAAAATTCGTAATGATATTTTTATCCTTGATAAAACAAATATTCCATATGCACAACAACTACTTTCCTAAGCGACTCCTCTAACCCTAAAAATATAAAAAAGCCCTAGAATCCATACAAAAATGTAAGGACCCAAAAAACAAACCTTGAAATTAAAATTAAATTATGCATATTTGAAACTAAAGAAAAATAAAAAGTAAGAATAATAATGTCCCAATCACGTAAATAAGTTAAGAGGAGAAAATGGGAGGTTCTTATTGAATGATTCATCAGAGAAAGAGTCCTTTTGGTGAAAATGGGATACAGTCTGCACACTAAGGAACTGGGGGACTTAGAATTCTGAAAATCAAAGAGAAGGGCCATGCATTGGCACTTTGGCAGCTAATTGGTGATGTAGATTTGCAGTATCCTCAGATCATCTATGGAATCATCTGTTGAAAATATTGAAGAGAGGTAAATGGGTGGCATGTTAAAAAGTGGAGGAGCTCTCAGTGTGTTTCTCGTGCTTAGAGAGGAATTATTAGAGTGCAATAAATGTTTGTTGCTAATACTAGAATTTTGGTTGAACATTGATGAAGGACTCAATTTTGATGGATAAATGGTTAGGTTCTGAAACCTTTCAAAATCATTTTTAAGCCTGTATATAATTGCTCAAAAACAGTGAGCATCTGTTCAAGAGATAGCAATTTGTTCTATATGCTTAGTAAAGAGGACATATTGATAGTGGTACATGCCAACCAAGGGGTTCATGGTAAATCATTCTATAGAGATATGACTGGTTAACCAGGTGGCATGAAATCAGTGAGGGCATGGACAATCCGAACACCACCGAAATTTCAAGTATTTGGGTGGTAGTCAAGAATTAACATAGTGCTGACAGCAGATCATCTACAGAGAGGAATGCTAACCACAAACTGGTGCATTGTGTGTAAAAACAATGATGAATCAGTCAGCCACTTGTTCATCCATTTTGAAATTGCAGCAAAGGTGTTGGAGTTTTGTTCTTACATTATTTTAGTTTGAGCTGTTGATTCCTGAATCAGTGGAAAGGATTTTTTTAAGTCATGGATATTTTTGTCTTTACCGAAGTTTGGTGGCTTGCTGTTGAGACTAAATATTCTAGCAGTTTTATGGGCTATATGATGGGTTGGAAAGAAAGACTTGTAGCTTTAGCTCTGTGTACCATGGTGTGACATGGCTGAAGGACTGAATTAAGTCTATGGTTTTTTTATGGGCTAGGGTGAGGGCTGAGTCTTGATGGGTATTCTACCATGGATATTGAAAACCAGTTGCAAGCAAGTATATATGGCAGCCTAAAGAAGACACACTGCATTTAACTTGGCGCCCATCTGAGGACGGAATGGTGAAAATAAATTTTGATGGCAGCTGTAAGGGGAACCCAAGTCCAACAGGAAATACAGGATAGTTCGTAGTCATTTCAGTTGAACCTTAATGCTATGCTCAGGCCCATTGCATGGTGTAACAGTCAAGAAAATCAATAAACATGGTAAGGAAATTGTTCACATAATTTGATGCTAATAAGGCTCAAATATTGCTCAAACTTGGAAGAAGATTGTGATAGAGGGGGATTCATATAAGATGGTCTCATGGTTCAGCAGGCTGTCGGATTACCCATACAGACTAATAGAAGAAAATTTCGAAATTACTAGGGTTATCACAATTTCTCTAGTACATATAGCAATTAAGAGAAGGATAGATTTGCAAGAGACAATGCCTCGAAGACCTCTCTTGTAGTTTTGTTTTTGTAAAAAGATGTGGAGAACTATAGCTTTAGGAACTACAGGAAAATATACTCGTAGATTTTTTTGATTAAATGAAATTGTATAAGAAGCCAGGTTATTAGTGTATATGGGCATATCTAGTTTTCACCAAAAAAGGCTGTGAAACATTTTATGAGCTTCCTTAATAATCAGGTGAGAGAAATGGCTCTTAGCAACGAATAGTGGAGTGCACTAAACATTTGCCTTTTTAGACATGAATGGGCAGAGAAGTGAACAGAACTATTCATTGACAAATGGTTTGTCCAAATTGGAAGTGTTAGCAAAACTTGCAAATGTATGAATTTAGCAATGCAAGCATGTTAATAATGTTAATCAAGGGTCACTAGTTAAAGCAACTTGAATTCAAGAAATCAGGGGAAAACATAACATTAGACGGATGATTTCTTTCTAAATAGCAAAAACATAGAATTCAAGAAATCAGGGGATAACATTCCAACAACTCCCATTTGGTTTCTTTCTAATTTATATGATGTGTGTTGATGTGGGGAGCTTGTTTAAGGAGTGGGGATCCCTCCTTGGAATTTTGCTCTGGCAATACAGGTTCCTAAGCCCGAGCAGAGCTCACTCCCCCCATCTAGGGATCTCGTCCATTTGTTATAAGGATCTCGATCCCTGACTCAAATAGGTCTTGCCTGTGTCGAAGGGGACCACGACTCCCATTTAAAATGGGGGCATGATCTTGGTTTAAAGGGATCACAAATTCAAGGGAATTTCAAAATTTTTTGAATTTTGAACCGACATCTTTGACTTGATGCTGATTTTATCGACATCTTTGACTTGATGCTGATTTTTTTGGTCTCTAACGTTTTTCTTTCTGGTGACCAGTTGCAGATGTTTGTGCTTTTTTGTTTTCATGATCGTCAGTTTCCATCAGTGGTTGAAAACTTGTGGGCCGAGTTAGAGTAGTCTGAGTAAGCTTGCACTCGAGGGCTTCCCATGGAATTGCCTAGGTTATCTAGAATTGGGTGGTGCACTCAGTTCCATAGTTGTGCGAACCTTAGGGAGGCCACAGTTCCAACTTAGGAGCTCAATCCTGCATTTTCTCTAAGGGATCTTTGAAGGAGCCGGTTTAGTGAAATAGGGATCTTGCTCCCTATAAAATGAGACCTCGGTCTCCATGCTTGTAGGATCGCTCTAAGGAGAGGAGCTATACTATTAGTTGCACTAGTGCTCCTCTACTTGGTATTCTAAATTTATTTCTTTTGAATATATTAAACCGTGGTGCATATCACATCATGCTACACTAGAATCATGTTATTAAAAAGCTACAGTTTAATATCGTAGTAAGCCAATTTTTGCTATTAATAAACTGTTTTATTATAGTAAATTGGGGTACTATAACTATGGCATTGCTAATAAGCTAAGGTGTACGATAATGGATCGAGCGGACTTTGGCTTGATCCTAAGTTTATGATATACTATTAATTGATCTTGTTTTATGTGTGGTAGAGCTTAGATCCCTCCAAATCAAAACCTCGATCCTAATGACATGGGATCTCGCTCCCAGGTATCTTGGGATTTGGCTCCTTAATTTGTTGAATGTTTTGATCCTAAGCCTAGGGGAGCTTCCACCCTATAGTAGTTCGGCATTCCCCGAGCCGATCCAGCTCCCGAACCCGCTCCTGCCCCCGCCCCCGCCCCCAAAAACTATGCCCAGTTCACTACGGGGGCTAGGACTGTTCTTGAATACAGTTCTTACGAAGTTCCTTTGATGTCATTTTTCTCAAATATTTGTGGGTCTCTCGTGCTATAGGGTTCTCATTCTGCATGGATAGAGATAATGCTAAAAAAGTAGATTATAAATATTTCAATTTTTCAATAACACTTCCAAAAATAAATTAAAATAACAGCACACACACATGCATATATCACTTTAAAGAAAATAAAGTAACATGTATACATACATCCATGCATGCATGCAGACATACGCAAGACATGCGCACACATGCACAAGCGTATACACAAGCAAGCACAAATGCCCATGCACACAGGGTGGTCCCCAACTGCTCCTACATATATAAATTACTATATCAGGTCATTTCCAAGCCTGAATAATGCTCCAGGCCCTCCCAAGATAGGGAGCTGCAGCCATCGATCGATCGTAGGCTCCCGCTTTCACTCTCACTTCTGCACTTGCTCCCGCTTCCAAGAACTATGGTGGGAATTGTATATGTTCAATGTTACATGCCATGTGGTACTCACTGATATTTATTTGTAAGTCATTAGAAACTGAATTGTTTTTTAAAGTTCTGGTTTAACTAATGGTACTCATTTGCCTGTTTCTACTTGGAAGTTATTTGCTAATGATGTACCTATTGAATGCTTATTTGGAGTTGATGTGAACATTTTGAAGTGAGAGAATGATGGCTTTGGTTTGCATTCCCTGTGATATTTGTGGTGGTTACTGCCCAGAGGAAGATATCATGGTGTCTGCTGATTTGGTGTATGAGATGCAGTCTTCGTCCTTATGTTTCTTTGGCATAAAAAGTTATGGGAGCAATCAATTTCTTTTTTCTCCATGGGTTTTGCAGTATTTAGTGACCAAATTTTCCTCGATTTGAAGTGATTACTTCCTTTTCTCTGGGGTTCTATGGCCTGCCTTGCCATGTCTTGCAGACTGGCTAGTTGAAGTATGTAGGTCTTGTTTTGTTTACCTTATGTGTCTGAATTTAATATTGCCATGCTTGACATCCTCGAAGATGCCACTCTGACTTCTGAGTATAAAATGTCCTATTATAAAGTGTTATAGTTTTGATGACATCATTTCACTAGTCGAGTGATAAATTGGATCTGATTCCCAAAAGCAACAATGTGAAATGTTCTCACAGGAAACTAGTTCTTCTGCTACAGTGTTCCATAATTTTATAAAATATGAAGGTTCTCCATTATGTACTTCTGGTTGCCTCCACTTGAGGGCTATTGAGTGACATTTGGGCAGCTGTTGTGCAGGGGCTCTTGAGAAAAGGGGCATTGGTGCACTGGAGCTTGTTGCGATGGACATGAAGGCCAGGTTTTTCATCTTTAGGAGCTACTTTACTACATTCTTACTGTTGCCAAATTTCACCTTATTAACTAGTGCCACTATTTATCTTTCTCCAGGGGAATGTATGTGTGTCGGACTTTAAGCTTTCAAGGAGCAGAGTTTGAAGTAATTGAAGCCCTGCTAGAAGCAAAAATGACGGTAAATGATGATAAGAAACGACCTCTAAACCGTGCATATTATGAACAAATGAACCTATATTGCTCATAACTAGAAATGACAAGGGCACATTTTTTTCATTCGAAAGTTCTTTCCTGGTAAGAACTTCCTCATGAATAAGGTCTGCCCATGGGAAAATGCTGTCATACCTCAATTGGCATGGCTGTCCCACATCTTACATGGTCAGGGCTATGTTGGGACGCTGCTTTCTTGTGGTGTTCTCCACTTTGCTATGAGACAAACACAGGAAAGTGGTTCCTCCGGGAAGTTCTCTCCCAGAAAGCACTTTCCCATGAACAAATGTTACCTTGTGGAATTATCTGGATCATGAATGGAGTGGTTGGAGTCCAATTTTGTATAGGACTTGCCCTAAGGGGTTGCAGGGAAACTGTGGCTTGAAAGGGATGGACTGCATGTAGTTTTGCGTGGAGGTGCAGAATTCATAGCTAGCACCTGAATTAAACTAACTATAACTAGTGTAATGTGTCACTGCTAGGCTTATAATGGCTAATAAAAACAAGTCACAAGTGGTATTGTCATCATTGTTTTTAGGACAATGTAAAGGCTCCACTGTTCAACATGTGTCAGGGTGCCTATTTGACTGCACTAAATTTGCCACAACACAGAAATATGTAGATGAAAAATTTCAAATAAAAAGCAACACAATTATGTAGATGAAAAATTTTAAATAAAAAGCACGAGTTTCCTCTGTACTGCTGGTTATCGTTTAGCCACGGGGAATCAACCCATACTCGGTTGAATGCTATACTATGTTGTGCATCATAGAGAAGCACCACTATTAAATTTAAACCACCATATATGATGGTTATTTGCAACTTTTTTACGTTGAGAAGTGCAATTAGGAAGCATGAGAAGGGGAAAGGCACTTGTTATTTAGATTTGCAAGTCCATGCATTTTACTTTCATGATTGTGTATTTCATTGTAAAATATCTCGAATCAAGTTTGTCATTATCATCTGTTATTTTTTTGGTAAAAGTCTTTATCTTTAATTTCTGGCAGCATTGATAATAATATAATTGACATACATTACAATTTTTCTACTTTTCCAGGATATTTACCAAAAAGCAGCTGAATTTTGGGCAGAGTTACGTGTTGAATTATTGACAGCAACTGCATATCTTTCTGATGATAAACCTAATCCAAGTCAAATTTGGCGTTTGTATTGGGCAAGTCATCAGGTGTGTTCTCTCATCTTTAATTATGTTTTCAAGCATTCATTCTGGTATTGATGTATAAGACTGGGTGTCAAACATCACTGGCTTCTTGATGCAGCTACTCATGAGTCATGTCTATTGATGTTATTATATAAATATAACACATTGCATCTCATTTAACTTAATAATGTTTCAATACAAAGTATGCATTCTAAGTTGAATCATACACCTATAATTTGTAGTTAAGAATTTTTGTCTTAGTTAAGTCTGCTAAGAAATGACTAAACCAGTTCTACTTGTTATTATGCGCATTATGTATCAGAAAGAAAATATTATATATCTTATGAACCTGGCTTCCCAAATCCTGTATCAGTTCTGTGCCCTCTGCATCAGTTCATACTCCTGTTTTTTATGGAAATCTGATGTGATCGGGAACATCTTTCCTGACCAATCGAGATGGGCAAGATGATGGTGTTACAGCAAAGTTTCTTCCTAACTCTTGCTTATCTGTAGCTTGTTCTGCCAATAGGTCTGCTGCTCTCTTCCTCTCCGAGAAAATGAGTTTCGTTGGCCACGTTCTTCTGTAAATGAGCTTCCCAAATTAGCTGATGGTTCTTTTCATGGTCAGAAATGATGGGTGTCATGTAAAAATAATGGTTACATGCTTATAGCCTCCCCCTTA
Source organism: Amborella trichopoda (assembly GCF_000471905.2). Next base: position 1,653,229 of record NW_006500065.1, read on the forward strand.
AATGTACAAGGAGCATGAATGCCCAGGGTATGAAACTAATCCACATTTGTGAAATTTAATGGCTGTCAGGTATTGTTTCGAATGAAGGGGACAACAGCCATGCTTTGAATGTAAAAGTTTCTCCTTTTCACTTGTCCCTCTTTCTCCATGGTTTATGTTATTTCTAGTGTTTTAGATATTTGAACTGGGTATGGAATTGGGTAGGTCCCCGTCCAGGTCGAGCTGCAGGATCATAACTATCACAATTGGGAAAAGGTAGTTTGCGGCCTTGAATCTCTTTCTCAATTCCAAACCCGCATCTCAAAACTAAAAATGAATGGTCCGAGCAATCAACAGCTCTGCTCGGTGAGTCCTGTCTTTAGGAAGCCGAATTTTTTTGAAGAACAATCTGTAGATATTCTGAAGACCTAGTCAAGTTGGGGTCGGCTAAGGTCAGATTCAGATCATCTGAGTCTGGGTCATCTTGAGCCCAAAGGTGCCGATTTCTGAATCTAAGCACCAGTTAAAACTGACTGTTAGTATTATGGAGCGATAAAGGGTCCTTTATGCTTTTGGATTGAGAGCCATAATGATATCCTTTAGGTCTTTTATTGGTATCCCTTTGGCACCCACTCCCAATAATTCCAAAGCCTTTCCCATGTTATTTGGTGATGCCTTCAGTGCTGTCGTTATTGCATTCGTTCCACCTAGTATTTTAAAAAACTTCCTTGCTCGGCGCCCAGGTGGTGCTTTGAGGCATGTCGAGGCCCTAAGCAATCCTCTTCGTGAGGTAGGGTATCCAAGGTGGGGCCCCTGTAGGTGCCTGTTTAAGTGGCCTAGGCACTGCCTTGGCGCAAAGTGCTTGCCTCTGAGCTCCTTAATGGCCCTTCAGGTAGAGAAAAAATTGGTCCTTTTCCCTCTCAAAAGGGGGAGAAAAGGGGTTTGAGGGTATTCAAAACCCTGAAGCGTACAGAGTGAGAAATTCCTATGATAACAAGGATTTAATTTTTTTTTTGAGAACATTGAGATTTTGGTGGTTCTTTTGAAATATTGCAAAAACAGAGAGCGTAGAAGCCAAGAGATGTGTCAAAGGCGAAAGCTTGCTGATTTGAGCAAACTTGGATTAGGTTTCCAAAGGTTAGTTGTTTTTTATTTTGTTTTTTGATAGTTTTCAAGTTAGGTTTTTGGTTTTTGTTTTATTTTTCAAGATTTGGTTTTTATCTTTCTATTTTTTTTTTCTCCAAGTTGGATTTGGGTTTGTTGCCCCTTTTTGATATTGGGTACAATGTTGGGAAAAACAGAAGTAGGCACCTAGGCGGCTAGGGTTTCTGGCCGCCTATGTTGGTGCTTAGATACTTGGGCGCCCTAAGGTCTCTCTCTGTTTGAGGAGTAGGCATCTATTTATATATAGAGAGAGTGGTCACACATCGACCACTTGGAGAACATGTTTCTTGTTGTTCTTCTTTACATATGCAGAGAGAGATAGAATATGAGCCGATGATAGGGTTTTGGGGGGGGGGAAGGTCATTTTCTTCTTTTTCTTCTTCTTATGTAGAGTGAGAGGTCATCTTCTTCTTTTTCTTCTTCTTAAGTAGAGCAAGAACGTATTGGTCCCTGTGTGTGTTTGTGTCTATTTGAGGGAGATAGGGGCCTTGCATTCAACTCCTGGAGGTCATCTTTTTTTGATACGTAGAGAGAGAGAGCACATGGGCTTGTGAGTGAGAGAGAAGGGCCTTAAGCCCTTAACCATTTCTATAGGCCTTAAAGTATTTATATATTCATTTAAGGGGGCTTGTGCTTTATTTTTTGTGCGACACTAAGCGCATAAGGGTTTGTGGTGCTAGAATGCCCCGCCCCCAACCAATAAAAAAAAAAGGGAAAACCATTTTCACCCAGGCACGCCTAGGTGTTTTGAGAGGCTGGCTGGCTAGGCGGCGACTTTTTAAACAATGGTTGGATATGGGTTTTGGTTTGCATGACTGAGTGTTGGCCTACAATTTTTTTTTACTATCTACAAAATTCCATTTTGGACCTTTTGTTTATGTTATTGTTTTTTAGAATGGGTTTAGTTAATTGGTGACTTTCTAAGATTGGGTTTCGGTTTAACATACTTTTATAATATTCTTTTCTTTGTGATTTTTTCTAGTTCTGAACTTTGATTTTGGATTTTTTTGTTTTGCAAATTTTTTACGACGGATTTTAATGTTTTGGACCTTGTTTAAGATTTGGTTTAATTATTTTTTCCAATTCATGGGTTTTTGTTTTGGTATATTTTCTAGTTCCGAACTTCGATTTTGGACATTTTGTTTTATAATTTTCTTTAAGTATTGGTTTGGGTTTTGCTTTTGGTTTTTCTTTAATGCTCTTTTCGAGGTGCTTTAAGTTAAGTTATTATCTTTTGTTATTTCGATTTTGGTTTTATGAATCCTTTCTAGGTTTGAATTTGGCTATCAAACTAAGTTGTTTTTACTAGTGATTTTGTTGGGTTTTGTAGCCATTAAAGGCCAAGAGAGCTTGTAACTAAGATATTTTATAATGAAATATGCACTTATGTAGGAGTGTGCATGTTGACCGATCTAGAATTGGCCGATTTTGGCCCTGAACATTTCCCTGGGCATGTGGCACTATCGAGTAGGGTTTCTACTGGGTCATCCCTTGTTGAGGTCGAAGAAATGCCTAGTGATGATGTTTGTAGGCCAGGAGATCCGTGTGGTCTCTTGCATGCGGTTGTAGGCTTGTGAGAGTAGGGGTTGAAGCCTCAACGAATTTCCATACGGGTGTACACATGACAGTCTCATTACTGGGAAGCAATCCTGTAGAGGGGACACATGTACATGTGCATAGAGAGAGCCCCTTTTGTATTATGGTGACTAGTGCAAGACTTGCTCTTAAAAAGGGTATTGAAATCCACATTCCAGGATCATATTCTCACTGTTTATTGTCTAACTTTGACAAACCAATCATGAGCCTCTGCAATGAGCTTGTGGGTCATGGGTCATTGTTGATAAGGATAAAAAAACATTAATGGATCATGGTTTATGGGGTGAGTGGAGTGTTTTTATTGTTGCTAATTTTGACCTAATAGTATCAGTCCACTCCTAGCATATTTTATTTTCATATTAGAAATATTTTTATGACTTTTAAAATATTTTTCAAAATTTTAAAATATCATTTATGCTGTAATTTTCGTCAAAAGGGTATTTTTGAAAATTTTATAACTTAAAATAACACACGTGGGACCAAGGATCTAGCCCCACATTTGTGTGTGCTCTTTTTAAGAGTAGGGGCCACGTGCCACCCTTTGGGGGCCCACACCCAAATTTTTTATATATAAAAAATTTGCATGCTACTTATTTGAGAAATAAAGGGAATGCCACTTATTTAGGAAGTGCGTGGGCACGCCCCACTTTCTTATTGTTTAAAATTTAAATTAGTAAAGATAGAAATTTTCTTTAATTTAAATTAGATTTGGTTTCTTATCATATGAGCGTTTTAAAGTATAGAGTATCCTTGATTATGGGAGATGTAGATAATGATAAAGTTAGGTTGTATTTCAAATTTAAACAGTTGGATTTGGGTCAAAATCTAAGGGGATAACGTTTCTATTTTTCACCCAAAGTCATGATGGCTGATTTGTGGTATGGATGACTTTGATTAAATCTTTTTTACCCCACAGATATCCTAGTTATCATAAAGGTCTAAGCTGGAAGTTAGATAAGACATACTTAGATTAGAATCCTATGCAAAGTAAACTTTGATCTTTTGATCTTTCTCTCAACACAAGATTCTCTCTCTGACGCCACCCTCTCTCCTATTCTGTTTCATGCCACCCACTCTCCTCATAATTTCTATTATGCCACCCTCTCTCTCCTCTTGTTGGAGTAAAGTCTATAGAAAAAAAAGGGAGGAAAGATGAGACGTTCAAAACCCTAAGTGAAGCTTGTTGTATTTTGAAGAAACGAAGGGTGACAACCGACTTGAAGAGAGATCAACTCACAAGCTCAGCCCTAGTATGTTCACATAGGTTTTCTATAAACCTTAGTTGATTTTAGAACTCTCTAAAACCCTAAAAAAAGAAGCATTGCCTATAAAGCTTCTCTATCTCTAAATTTTCAGCAACACCTAAAGGAGTAAAAGTGTGCCATCGGTCAGGGAATCATGTATGAGGTGTACCAAGCCCTGTGAGGATAACTCTAGGCATCTTCTAGTAAGTTTTCTTAGTAGTTTTATTTTATCATCATCATTTTAGCTTTTTCCCAATTAATTGGGGTTAACTGCATGAATCCTGGTTCTCTATTCTGCTCTATTAGAGGCCATATCCTCAGTGAGGCCATAAGTCCCCATATCTTTTCAGACTACTTTCAACCATGTCTTTTTGGGCCTATCTTTTACCCTTTTTAGTCCTTCCACTTGAACTAATTCGCACCTCCTAACAGGTGCTGTACTCGGTCGACGCCACACATGGCCATCTCACCATAGTATACTATCTCTCATTTTATCGCTAATTGGTACCACGTATAAATTCTCTCGAATAGATTCATTGTGAATTCTATCCCCTATTATCTTCCCACTCATCCATCTCTACATCCTCATCTCAGCTACACTCATTCTATGGGTATATTGTTTCTTATCCGCCCAACCAGTGTTAAAAAAAGTGGACCACCCAGCTGCCTTGGCAGCCGCCTAGGCGGTCCAGAAGGCTTGGGAGCATCACCCAGACCTAAGTGGTCAAATTGGGCGGCTGCCCAGCCAGGGCTGGCGGCCGCCCAGCCAGGGGTAGCTGCCCATGGCCTGTGCCCTGCGTAGGGGCATAATTGTTTTTTTGTTCTATTGCTTTTTTTAGAAACATAAAGGCTTTTAAGGATGAGTTTATGTTCATTTGAAACCTAAACCAATAAGAACCTATTTTAGAAAGAGCGAAACTTCAAAGAAACTAAATTTCGTGATTTTCATTGGATAGAAGTATTTCTCAAACTTACGAAAAACAAATCCAAACATTACCCAGGAAGATTAGATTTAGTTTTGGGGTTTTATAATCCTATTACAGGGTGTTTTTGATTATTTTAGCACCTGAAAAACATCTCAGAGGTAGGAGTTTGGAGTTCGAGTAATCAAAGTAAGTGCAAAACTTTATTTTTTAGATTTCTTGCTTTATTTTGAGATGTCTTCTTCAGGATCTAGTCGAAGTGAAGTTCCGGATTGGAAATATGGATATAACCCGTATCCAAATAACAAAAATTGCATTAGATGCAATTATTGTGAAAAAGATACAAACAGGGGCATAAACGAGTTTAAGAAACATATTGGCTGTATTAAGGTGGTTGTTGCCCGTTGTAAAAATGTTTCTGAAGCTATCAGATAGGAGATTAAGCAACATATGAGTTCTATAAAACAAAAACAGGAACAAAGTCCTTATCATTTGAATAGATCTATTTTTGCTTCTTCTAGAAGAAGTTATCAGGGTTAGAAGTATGGTTATAACCCAAAACCAAACGATAAAAATTGTGTAAGGTGTAATTTTTGTGAAAAAGATACAAAGGGGTGCATTAACTTATTCAAGAAACACCTTGCGGGTATTAAAGGGAATGTTGCTTCTTGTAAAAAGGTTCCTGAAGCTATTCAGGATGAGATTAGACAATTTCTGAATTTAAAGGAACTAGAAAATGATGAAAATGAGCCTTGTTCTATAGAAATATCTGCTCTAGGTTCTTCTAAAAGTGGTAATCCGGGTTGGAAGTATGGTTATAACCCGAACCTGAATGACAAAAATCGTATTAAATGTAATTATTGTGGAAAAAATACTAATGGAGGTATTTACCGGTTTAAAGAACACCTTACTGGTATTAAGGGGATGTTGCCCCGTGTAAAAATGTTCCTAAGGTTATTAGGGAGGAGATTATATAATATTTGTATTCAGATAAGCACAAAATGATAGAAAAGGGTAGAGCAGCCAAGACTCTTAGGACCTCATCTGCACGTACTAGTAAGAGGGAGGTAGAAGAAGACGAGGAGGAAGATGCAGATTTAGAAGAAACAGAGGAGGACGAGAGTTATAGTGAAGAGGGAGATGACTTTGATGGCCTTGAATCTGATGCATATGATGAGGCTTGCCCTATTCTTTCTGATGATGTTGATGATGATGACTGAAGACTCTTGGTGCTGAGTGTTGACTGTGAGCGTTGACTATTGTGTCCTAGACTGTGGTCTGTATATTTTTTAAATTTTGGTATATTTTCTTTTTCTTATTTTTAGTTTCTACTTTCGAGTTTCTAGTTCTACTATCTAATTTTTGTATGTACAGTATACAGTGTATCAGACTATTAGTGTATCCTTATATGGTTTACTGTTTTAGGCATTTAGCATTGTATAAAAATATAGATTATGATCTTATGGATTATCAAAATTCTCTTCTGGACTTCTATCGTTTTTTTTTTCAACTGGGATTATGGTTTTTTGGATTATCAAAATTCTTATGGATTATGGTCTTATGGATTATCAAAATTCTTATAGATTATAAGAATCTGCCAATCTGTATTTATTTTTTTTCAACTGGGCTGCCTAGGTCTTGGGTGCCTGCCTAGGTGGCCTAGGTGCTGGGCGGCCTGGACCCCCATGGCCGCCTGGGTGTCGCTTAGCGCTAGGTGGGTCCTTGGCGGCTTGGGGGGTACTGGCCGCCCAACGCCTCGGCGGGCACCCAGAACTTGGCTGCCCAATTGAATCCAAAAAGGATTCTAGAGTTATATTGGTATAAAATATAAGAATTAGGTATTTATGGTACATCAAAATTCTAAGTATACTACATATTAGCACACTCCATTAGCATAATCATAAGTCGGTCCATATTCAATTAAAACATAAAATTTAACAACCAAATTACCAAACCAAAGTTACTAAGTACCAAACGAGTGAACTACAAATCCACTATCCACAAGACCACGATACACAACTTCCCAATAGATTTAATAAAACATCAAAAATTAAATCTAATATCAATGGGTGATTTTTTGATCAATTACTCATAACTTTGAGAAACCATTTGATCCTAAAGAAATCACCAAAAACTAGTTTTTTGGGGGCTTTCTTTCTCTACAATGGGCTCTAACGAGTTTTAGGTTTCAAATGAACCTAAAACCCCTATTTTTGGACCTTTAGTATAAAAAAATAGAAGAAAATAGCCCCCATCGAAACCTATTTCCGCCTCTGGGCGAGGCGCTGCACCTGGGCGGCCTCCTAGACGGTTTCCTGAACGCCTCGGTAGGCGACCAGGAACCTTCGCTCTTTTTGGGCTCCTAGGCCGCGTCGCCCAGGCCTCGAAATCTGCCTAGGCCGCGTCGCCCAGGAGCTGGGCGGTCTGCTTTTTGAAACACTGTATGCGGCGATCACATAAAATTCTAGTTGCACATCTCCAATTTGCCCACCCAGCTCAAATTCTGTGTGCAACATCTTCATCGATCTCATTATTTTCTTGGATTATCGACCCAAGATATCGGAAGTGCGGTCTTTTTTGTGCTTCCTGGTTGTCAATCTTAACTACTTCATCGTCTCTACTCCATATACTCTGTCTTTGTAGTCTTTTTTGTGCGGTCTTAACTACTTCGTCTTTTTTGTGAGGTCTTTTTTGCACTCCATATACTCTGTCTTTGTCCGACTAATTTTAAAACCTTTGGATTCTAGAGCATCCCTCCAAAGGCTAACCTTGTGTTGACGCCAGTGTTTTGAAAAGCGCTAGGCGGCACCCATACGGCCAAGGGGGTCCAGGCCGCCTAGCGTGTAGCCGGGCGACAGAACCTGGGCGGCCCAGTTGATTAAAAAACAAACTAATGAAAAAATTGATGAGTGATGATTGATAGTGATTAATTTATAAGAATTTTGATAATCCATAAGACCATAATCCCAGTTAAAAAAAAGGATAGAAGTCAAGAAGAGAATTTTGATAATCCATAAGACCATACAATGCTTAAACAGTAAAACCATATAAGCATGCACTAATTGTCTGATACACTGTAGACGGTACACACAAAAGTTAGATCGTAGAACTAGAAACTAGAAAGTAGAACTAAAAACTAAAAATAAGAAAAAGAAAATAAACAAAAATTCAAAAAACAATAGTCAACACTCAACAGTCAACACAACAGTCGACACTCAACACCAAGAGTCTTTACTCTTCAGTCATCATCATCATCATCATCATAAGAAGGAATAGGGTAAGCTTCATCATATGCATTAGAATCGAGGCCATCATCATCAGAGTCATCTCCCTCTTCAATATAACACTCGTCCTCCTCTGTTTCTTCTGAATCTTCCTCTTGCTCCTCCTCTTCTTCTACCTCCCTCTTACACGTATGTGCGGATGAGGCCTTAGTAGTCTTGGCTGCTCTACACTTTTCTATCTTTTTGCGCTTTTCTGAACTCAAATATTGTATAATTTCCTCCCTGGTAGTCTCAGGAACATTTTTACACGGGGGCAACATCCCCTTTAATACCGGCAAGATGTTTTTTAAACCGATAAATGCCCCCATTAGTATCATTTCCACAATAATTACATTTAATATGATTTTTGTCATTCGGATTCAAGTTATAATCATATTTCCAACCCGGATCACCACTTCTAGAAGAACTTGGAGAAGATATTTTCACATAACAAGTCTCATTTTCATCATTTTCTGTTTTTTTTTTAAATTCAGATGTTGTCTAATCTCATCCTGAATAGGTTCAGGAACCTTTTTACAAGAAGCAACATTCTCTTTAATACCGGCGAGATGTTTTTTGAATCGGTTAATACCCCCATTGGTATCTTTTTCACAAAAATTATACCTTATACAATTTTTGTTTGGTTTTGAGTTATAACCATACTTCCAACCCGGATCACTTCTTCTAGAATTAACATAAGGGAAAATATCTCCCTAGACCCCATTTTCAACTTTCATTTCTCCATTGACCTAAGGTTGCAAAACCTATCTTACTATATAGAAATTCACTTTATTATATCTCCTATATTTTATTCAATTTTTACTAATTGTTTTGGCCCAAACAAATTTAAAAAAGTCAGTGTTTTCTAAACCGCTCTCTCTCTTACATGATTCCCTTTCTCTATCCCCCTATCAACCTCCCAAACCTCTCTCTCTCTCGTCTCCCCCAACTCTTTCTCTCTCTGTTTTCCATCTTTCCCATCTCCTCCATCTCTCTCTCTCTCTCTCTCTCTCACTCACTCAAAGCCAAGTTCTTGAGACCAACCAGGATCTAAGAAGCCGT
>NW_006500065.1:1662972-1700546 GCF_000471905.2 Amborella trichopoda
CAAAGCCAAGTTCTTGAGACCAACCAGGATCTAAGAAGCCGTCACCAAAATTTTTACCCTTTATCTTCCCGTCCTTCATCTGCTTCACCTTTAACCTCTTCACTATAATTTCTAGGTCATCAACCAGTTTCCATGTCTCGTCATAGATGATTTCATGTCATGGAGACGCAGCCCAAGCAGCCATTGCATGCTGCCTGTCAGGGTTAGGATTAGGGTTTGTCCTCTCGTCTGCAATTGAAGACGAAGGGGCCATTGAAATCGCAGATGGTCTCCACTATAGGAGAGAGAGATTTTACCCTTCTCTCTTCTTCTACCACTGAATTTTTTTTGTTTTTTGGAATAGCGTCTTTAGATGAACCAGAAGAAGGTGAAGGAGAATGCCTCTGGTACTGTAATGGCGGATAAGGTGACGACGATGAAGTAGAGCTCCATCATGAAGCTTGATGGCACGAGGTGACCCATTTTCTCTACAATCTCCAGGCTTCCACTATTGTTGAGATGGAAAGAAATGGGTTGCAGAAAGAGAGAGGAAGAACAGTCTAGAGAGAGATTGAAACATGTGAGGAGAGAGATTGAAACACGTGAGAGAGAGAGAGTGATAGAAAAAGATGTATTTTTTAATTTGTTTGAGTTAAAAGTTGGAATAAAAATAGATAAACTTATTTGGGGAGTTAGAAGATAGGATTTGAAATTTTGGGTTTGAGGAGAAATGAAAGTTGAAAATGGGGTCTATAGAGATATTTTCCCTTAACATAAATAAACCTATTCAAATGACAAGGCTTTTGTTCTTGTTTTTGTCTTACAGAACTCATATATTGCTTAATCTCCTCTCTGATAGCTTTAGGAACATTTTTACAAGGAGCAACATCCCCCTTAATACCGCCAAGATGTTTTTTAAACCGGTTTTTCGTATCTTTTTCACAAAAATTGCATCTAATGCAATTTTTGTAACTTGGATTCGAGTTATATTCATATTTCGAACCCGGATCTCCACTTTGACTAGATCTTGTACAAAACATCTCAAAATAAAACAAGCAAATCTAAAAAATAAATTTTTGCACTTATTTTGATTGCTCGAACTCCAAACTCCCACCTTTGAGATGTTTTCTGGTGCTAAAATAATAAAGAACATCCCTTAATAGAATTATAAAACTCCAAAATAAATCAAATCTACCTGGGTGATGTTTGGATCTGTTTTAAGTAATTTTGAGAAACACTTCGATCCAAAGAAAGTTACAAAATTTAATTTTCTTGAGGTTTCTTTCTCTCTAAAATGGGTTATTGTGAGTTTAGGTTTGAAATGAACCTAAAACCCATCCTTCAAACCCTTTATATTTTTAAAAAAATCAATACAATGAATTTTTTTTTTTTTCGCCCTTAGGCGGGGTGCAGGCCCTGGGAGGTCGCTCAGGGCTAGGCGCTGGGCGCCCGCCTAGGAGGGTTCCGTATTGCCTAGGTAGTCGCTTAGGGATTGCCGCCCAGTTTGGCTGCCTAAGCCTAGGCGATGCTCCCAGGCCTTCTTGACCGCCTAGGCGGTTGCCTACGTGCTGAGTGATCCGCTTTTCTGAACACTGGTTGATGTCGTTTCAGATCTCATCAATCAAAACTATGTCATCTGCGAAAAACATGTGCCACGATAACTCCGCTTGTAGGTGCCTAGTTAAGTCGTCCATTACTAAGACAACGGTATAGGCTCAATGCTAACCCTTGATGCGGACCTATTGTCACTGAAAACTTACTCGACTCTCCTCTAGTTGTTCGTACACTAGTTGCCATTCCATCGTACATATCTCTCACCAAGTCGATGAAGGGTCTAGAAACGCCTTTCTTTTTCAACACCCGCCATATCAAATCTCGAGGTACTATATCATAAGAATTCTCTAGATCAATAAATACCACGTGGAAGTCTTTTCCTTCACCCTACACTTCTCAATCAGTTGCCTAAGTAGGAAAATAGCTTGAGTTGTTGACCTTCATGGCATAAAACCATATTGGTTTTCAAATACACTTGTTTCATGCCTTAGTCGTTGTTCAATGACTCTCTCCCAGAGCTTCATCGTATGGCTCATAAGCTTGATCCCTTGATAGTTTGCACAATTCTGTATGTCTCCTTGTTCTTGTAAATAGGTACTGTAATACTTTTCCTCCATTCGTCTGACATGTTCATTGTTCTCAACACCTTGTTGAACATCTTTGTCAGCCAGTCAATACCAATTTCCCCTTGCACTTCCATGCCTCTATCGAGATATTATCTGGTCCTAAAGACTTTCCTATCTTCATCCTTTTCAAAACTTCTTTCACTTCTGACGTCTTAATCCTACGAATGTATTTATGACCTCCGTCGTCACTTGTAGCAACGGTTCCGTCTACCACTATGTTCCCATTTAGTTCGTCATTTAATAATTTTTGAAAATAGATTCTACACCTTTCATTGACTTCATCATCTTTCAACAAGACCCTTTGATCCTCACTCTTAATGCATTTAATATGGGTTAGATCCCTACAGTTTTTCTGTTTTATTTTTGCTAATTTGAAGATATCTTTTTCACCTTCGCTTCTTCGCAATTTATTGTATCATATACTTAAGTTTTACTTGACTTACTATTTGTTTAGCATTTTTCTTAGCATTTTTATATTCTTCTAAGTTTTGATCGTTTCTATTACACTGTCAAGTTTTCTAACAGGATCGATTTTCGCTAATGGCCTTTTGAACCTCATCATTCCACCCCCAAGTTTCCTTATCGAAGTTTCTTTTCCCTCTAGATTCTCGTAAAACTTCTTTTGCCACTTTCTTGATACATTCAGCCATCTCATTCCTTATTACATTGACATCATGTTCAGAGTTCCAGTTTCTTTCTTCAACTAATGTATCTCTAAATAAGTTTAGTTTCTCATTTTTTAAATTCCACTATCTAGTTCTTAGACGTCCATTACTTTCACCCCTTCTCCTCCATGTCTTTATGTAGACGACCATGACCACGAGTCTATGTTGGGTAGTCAAACTCTCTCCTGGCATAATCTTGCAGTCTTTACATGATGATCGATCTTTCTTCTTAACTAGGAAGAGGCCTATCTGGCTGTTATGTGTTTCAGTTTTATAGGTTATTAAATGTTCATCTCGCTTTTTAAAATAATTGTTTACTATTGCTAGGTCGTAGGCCATAGCAAAATCTAGAATAGTCTCACCCATCTCATTTCTTTCCCCAAACCCATATCCCTCATGTATCCCAGCATATTGTCTATTATCCTTCCTTACTTGACCATTTAGGTTTCCACCTAAAAAAGTCCTCTCTCCATTTGGTATGTCTTGGACTATTCCATCTATGTCCTCCCAAAATTGTCTCTTAATTCTATCATCTAATCCTACTTGTGGTGCATAAGCGCTAATTACATTAATTATCTCTTCCCCTAATACAAGTTTAATTAATAAGAGCCTATCACCTATTTGTTTGACATGAACTACTTTATTTTTTAAATCTTTATCTACTATTATGCCTATGCCATTTCTATTATTATCTTTTCCTGTAGACCATAGTTTTTACTCATCTATTTCTTTAGCTTTTTCTCTTCTCCATTTAGTTTCCTGTAGACAAGCTATGCTTACTCTCCTTCGTCTCATTGTATCCACTAACTCCATACTCTTATCGTTAAACGTTCCTACATTCCATGTGGCTAAACGAATCCTATGGTCTTGGACTAGCTTCTTTACTTGCGCTCGTCCAGGGTGTCATGGGAACCCTTACCAATTTTTCACTTCAACCAGGCGGTATTGCGGTACGTTGCTTCTACCCCTTGTTCATTTCTCACTATACCCGAGTCCCGGTATAACGTGTCGCTTCCGACGAATGCCCTAGCATAAGCAGGTACTATAAGCTTATCAGGATTCATGATGGGTTTTTGCAAAATTTTACGTTGGCTGCCTACCTAACACAACCATGCCCCTTTACCTGGGCATGGGATGGGTTAAGGGAAAATTTAACGTCACCACCCTTCTTAGACCATTCTTAGTAGTTTTACTTAATTATTATTATTATTTATTATTATCTATGAATTTTCAGGAACATGTATTGTACAAAAAAATTATAGTGGAAGTTTGTTTAAAGTTCCTGAACAGTTTCTATTTCTTTCGGCAATGAGAATAAAGATCCGAGCTTGTATCGAGGGTATTATTTTAATTTACAGCAACATATAACGACCTATGTAAGTTGAATTTAATTCTATTGAATAAAAAATAAAAATTTTGAATTTAATATCTTGAGTTCCACATAGCTATTCCTTTCAGATTTCATTTTCTTGATTATTTTTTTTTCAAAAATGAGTTTTGGTTTAGTGACTTTTTTCATTATTTGGATTTTCGTTGGTTTTCTTTATTCATTATTGGGTTTGATTTTTACATGGTTTGAACCAGCTCATGGATGAAAATGCCACATGCAGATTGGAGTGAAATGGTCTTCGCCCACCCTCTGAGGGTACATTTGGTTCACGTAAAAGTAGTCACCGCATAACTGTTTTTGTATGAAACCTGCATTACATATGTTTAGTTGAAACAAAGTAAACGTGAAAATTCATCCCATGAGGAATCTCTCTCCCTCTCCTTTTTTTTTTTTCTTTTTTTTTTAAACCATAGAATAGCCCATTCCATATGAAAGCAGCTCCTCACGTCGATAGGCAGGTAGCAACTTCTTGCGAAGCCATTTCCCAGCGGACCTGATTTTTGAACTAATCTTATTATGGCCGGACCTGACCAGTTCACCAGTCAAACTAGTCATAAAAGAAAAACTTAGGAAAATAGAAAGATTTAGAAAAAAACTAGAGAAAATATGGAATAATCAAGAAAATATAGAAAAATGGAAAAATTATTTGGATGAAAACTATGGAATATTTTGCAGCTATAATTATTTTTCATAGTTCTGTTGAAATGTTAATGAATAAAAAAAAAAAAGCAAAAAAAAGAAAAAAAAAAAAAGCTCTCATGTTTAATTAAAAAGAATTCATATAATCCACCTAAAAAAGCATATAATCCACCAATAAAGCAAAAACCTACAACGATATGCTTATTAAAGTAAAAAATCTATTAAATTGAATAAAGAAAACAATCTGTTCTATTGGTTTGAAAAGAAAATTATCACTTCTACGTAAACCAATGAAAGCCTACTTTTTGCCATTTTTTTTAATATTCAACAAACAATTTTCTAGTAGAGAGGAAAATCGCCAAAGTTGCTCTCTATCCCTAGAAGTTCACTTTTAAGCCCCAAACACTCCTCTTGTGATGGTCATGTATGATATCTATTGCAATTTTGGTTTAATCCTTTTTCGCATTTGAGAGAGGGAGAGGGAGGTGGGGGGTGGATGGTGTTGAAATATCATGTGATAATCCATGAATTGTTGAACAACTTATTGTCTAAAACAACCACTTCTGTTTTTTGCAACATGGGAACAATTGAATGATTATTTTTAAGATATCACCTACAATGGGCAGATATCCATATGTAATGAATAAAATCTTATGTAGTTATGAATGGTTAAAAATAGATTTCAATCAAAGTTTAGATTACAACTTCCCAAAGAAGTTATCAATAAATATGATATTGATTACATAAGGTGCTGTAGGGGTGTGACAGTTTAAAAAAAAAACAGAGAAAAAAGGTTTTCTAGACATGTTTACCAAGCATAGGAAAAACAGGCTTGGGAAACTCTTTCCTGTAAACTGTTTGCGTATGTAAATAATATTAGCAACCTGTTTCACGTGAACCAATCATACCTTGTGCTTTGATTAAGGGGATTAAATAAAAAATATCAATTCAATTAATCTTGTTTCCACTTTTTTGTATATCTTACTGGTGATTTCTCTAGTTGATATTGTACTTGTATTGGAAGGATTTTCAGACACAATAACAACCAAGGGATGTGCCCTTTGATGTGTTGCATAGTTAGTTATGTGCAGTGTTCGAAAATTTGGACACCTGACTGCCTAGGTGGGTCCCCTAGGTGAAAAATTTCAAAAAAACATCTAGGTACTGTCTTGGCGGTGGAATTATGCGGCCTGTCTCCAAACGCCCGCCTAGGCGCTACAGTCTAGGCACCCGCTTAGGCTCCGCCCAGTGACAGTTTGCGGAAGGGCGAAAATAACCCTCGGCGAGGCTAAAAAAATGCCATTTTCCCCCTAAAATGGGGGTAAAAGGGTTTTGGGGGTTATTCTAAACCCCCAAAACAAAAACCGTGGCTTTAGGGTGAGAAAAACTCCCCAAAAAACTACTCTTTTGTGATTTATCGAAAGATCGATAAAGTTTTGATTTTTGCGATATTTTCCCAAAACAAAGGCAATAGTTCGTGGGTGGATTTAGAGCTTCTAGAAGTTGATTTTGAAGATTTTTGGCGACCCAATAGACGAGAAGTTTGCACCGACATCAATTTGATTTTGACATTTTTAAAGTATTATCATTTTGCTACAACATATTATGTTGCGAATCATGTGTTTTTTCTTTTACCCTTTTTTTTCTTTTACGATATGTTTACATGTTTTGTTGATAACTTGATGTATTTGTTTTTTGATTTTGTCTTGTTGACTTTGTGTATCGTTTCTAGTCTAGAGTTCTAGTTTCCTACAATTATATTTGAGATCTAGTTTCCTACAATTATATTTGAGATTTGAAGCATTTTAATGTCTTACAAGTTACAATCTCTTTGAGACATGTCTCCGCAATTCTATTATGTGATTGTACTATTACATTTTCGTCTATTTCACGCGGAGTTTGGGGCTTTAAAATTGCCCTAAAAACTCTCAAAGACTTAAACCCCTGCCCTAAGAACTCCCCTGTTTTTTTTGTTTGGGGCGGGAGGGGAGGGCACCCTGTCTCCTGTCTCTGGGCGGGCTACCGGGCCCCTTGGCAGCCAGGCACCCAAAATGCCTAGGTGCCCAAATACGCAATTTTGAACACTGGTTATGTGCCTGCATTTAACAGCTACAAATTTAGTCTAGTTATTTTGAATTTGGCTTCATGTATGATTTCTTTTGTCTAATTTCTTTTAATAATATCTGTGAAAAGCCGGCCCCTTATGATTGAGGCAACCCAAAGGCAACATGGCAACTGAAAATGCCACTGGTTATTTCTGGGCAATGGCTTTCGGAATGGTATCTTTTATTGGTTAGAAGGCTATAGTTGGTATTTCTGATTTTCTACTGAAAGACAGGTAGTTCTGGTGTGAAATACTAGATATTTATGTGGATACATGTATTGGTTGACTGGATTAAGTATTTTATATTTTGTTATGATGTTAAAGCCACTACCCTGTGCCCCAACACTGACGCAGACAGACACATAAATGCAGACAACAAGTGGATTGAGTATTTTAATTTTTGCTGTGATATTAAAGTAACTAACCCAACCCCCTTACACTGACAGTCACACACATGTATGTGGACCTATCCTTGGCTTGCAAGAGGGAAGGCGTAACTGTAAGGGGCGGAAGTTACATGCTGATACTCCAGCAAGCTATTCGTTATCCTTGGTGTAACAACTGTGTGCAAAAGGAAGTAGGGCCTGGGGAAAGTTACAATTTTGAATTCTTTTTGTCATTTTCTTGTCGGTCCTCATATAGAAAGTTGCATTCAGGCTTGGGCTTGACTGGTTTGAGCATAATTGTTGGAAATTCTGAATTGTTTTCGGAATCGGAATCATGGAATCACGGTTGGCTTGAAAATTCCAGTTTTCGGAGTCAGCATCTATACAAGGGGTATTGTGGGAAATGAGATTCCTTCGTTATAGGAATTGAGATTCGACAAAAATGGAATCAAGATCCCTACATATATTAAATTAAGATTCTGACCTCTTTAGGATTGAGTTTCTAACCTACTTGGAATTGATACATATGGAATCGAAATTTTAACTTCTTATGGAATCGAGTTTTTGATGTATTTGGAATCGATATTCATTCCAGTTTGGAATCGGTATTCATATCAGTTTGGAATCGAGTTTCGACCCACATGGCAATTGAGATTTGTCACTTTATGGGGTTGAGTTTTAACCCCTTCAAAATCAAGTTACCTACCTATGACATCTCGCGCCTTAACAATTTGGAACCTCATCAAGCCATCGGGATCAAAGGTCTCTAAGACCTATAGAAGGGTTATGTAGATATGAAGTCGTTGTATTGACTTTTGAGCCTTCGACACAATATCAGAAGTAAGGTTTATTAATAAATAGTCGCAGTCCACTAGGGAATACAAATATTATCTCACATTTTTTTAACATGTGATTTTTATTTCATTATCATAGTTCAAACTAAGATTTTGTCGGTGCCATGGTGTTGTTTGTGTTGTAGTCCTATCTGAATGTAAAACTCTTTACGAATTCTATTTTTTAAAAAGGTAGCCAATCCTTCTAGCACAATTAGAAATGTGATCCAAGCCAGTCCTAGCACTATTAGAAGCGTGATTCGAATCGGACCTAAATCTCTACTACGATTACCTTTTGAAAAATAGCAAGCCTTTATGGTCTTGGACACCATGCTCTTTGAATTGTTATTATTTTTTGGGAAATTATAAATATCCCCCAATTTCAACTTCCTAGACATCCTCACCCCCAATACTTTTTCTCTCACATTTTAAACCCCAACCTAACGTTTTTTTGTATTTACCCCCCCTGTCAAATAGTGAACTAGGTTTGGGACAAAATTGCCTTTTTCTCTTTCTTCCTCTTTTAAAAAAAAAAACAAGTGGCCTCTCGTTCTAAGAAAAATCATGTGCCTCTCACTTTCTCGCTCTTACTCGTTCTCTCTCTCACTTTTTCTCTACCTCTTTTTGTCCTCCCGTTCTCTCTTTCTCTCTCTACCTCTCTGGCTCCACTCGTCCTCGCTATTTCTCTCTGTACCCATCCTCTCTCCTACTCTCTTTCTCTCTCTCTCTATCTGTAGAGATTGATAGATTCCGACAGAGAGGGAGAGATTTCCGACAGAGAGGGAGATATTCTGGCAGAGAGGGAGAGATTTCCAGCAGAGAGAGTTCTGGAGAGTGACTCGCCGTGCGAGATGGAGAGATTCCGACAAAGGGAGAGATTTCCAGCAGACTTAAAGTTCGAGAGAGAGAAAACTTAGGGCATAAAGAAAGAAGGTTTGGTGGAGAGAGAGAGGTAGAGAGAAAGTGAGAGGGAAAGACTAGGAGAGAGAAAATGGGAGGCACGCATTTTTTTTGGAAAAGTGGAAGAGAGAAAAAGAGGCAGTTTTGTCCCAAATCTAGTTGACGATTTGATTGGGGCGTAAATACAAAAAATAGTTGGGTTGGGGTTTGGGATGTGAGAGAAAAAATGTTAGGGGGGAGGATGTCTAGGAAGTTAAAATGGGGGGTGGGGGAGGGGGTATTTATAATTTTCCCTTTTTTTTTTTTATATTTTGCTTACATGTGTATTGTAGCATCAAAGGGAAAATTACAAGTTTAAAAATCAAGCACACACATGGATAGAGAGTGACAGAGATCTTGAACTATGGTGGCTCATAGGAACTATAGGGGACAATCGTCTCTGTCCCGGTTTCTCTATACACAAATCGAATTCCTACTTGAACCAGTCAATAAATCACATATTTGTGCATCTAGAACATTAGTATTTGAATTTGTGATATCACAATTCCAAAAAATCATATCGTGATTCTATGTGGGTGGAAGCAAGATTCAATGTTTGATCAATTCATTGTTTCTTACATCTACAAACAACGGTACTTGATATTAAGAATTTAGGATTCGAAAAAAATTGAATTAAATATTTTTATATGTTGAATGTAGAATCAAGATTCAAGAGTTGTGGAATCGAGAACCGATAAATATTGGAAATGAGAT
Organism: Amborella trichopoda; assembly: GCF_000471905.2. Next base: position 1,672,802 of record NW_006500065.1, read on the forward strand.
TCTCTAAGTGTTGGAATTGAAATTTCTAAAATAAGAAATTGAGTCTTGACTTCATGAAAATGGATTCCGCAAAGATTTCTGGCGGAATCGAGGAATCGGGATTCTGAATCAGAATCATGACTTTGGGTGAGAGATTCTAGTAACTATGGGTTGAAGTGTTCACTACATACCAACTTTGAACTCTAGTGCTAAACTTCGAACACACACACGCATCCATGCACATACACACACACAAGGGAGATTTGTTATAAGAATTACTGTTCCACATGGACCATGACTTACATAGTTTTGAAATTGTAATTATATTTAAGCGTATGGTTTTTTGCTCACATGCTCCATGAATTTCAGCAAGGTGTCGCCAATGATAGTTTTTAAGTTTTGAAGGGTCCTTGCACACATATATCTTTAATTTTCTTGGTGAACTGGATGCAGAAATTTGAGTCTATCTCGCTTAATGATTATTGTATATTTGATGGCCTTTCTTTCTTTTTTTTCCTGCTTTCCTGAGTCTGAGCTGATTGACTCAATATATGCTGCATCCAGCGTTTCTTCAGACATATGTGCATGTCAGCAAAAGTCCCTGCTGCTGTGAGGCTTGCCAAACAAGCACTTGCAGAGGGCAAATGTGTCGTGATAGGTCTTCAAAGTACTGGTGAGGCTCGCACAGAGGAAGCAGTTACGAAATATGTGAGTTACGGCTTTGGTTATGTGATGTCCCTGGCTTTCCTTAGTCCTTATCAGCTGATTCATAGCTTATGCTTCTAGCTGATATGCATGTGTGAAGTAATCAATTGTGCATTTTCACTTTTCCTTTATCTTTTAAGCAGGGTCTTGAGTTGGATGATTTTGTCTCTGGTCCTCGAGAATTGTTGATTAAACTTGTTGAAGAAAACTACCCTTTACCTACAAAACCTGAATCTTTTACTGGTCAGATAATCACACTCCCAGGTCCTCTTTTGTCTCTTAGTATCATTTTACTTCTTTGTGCTTCGAAGTTGATCTTTTGCTAATTTGATTATAGGAGAAGAAAGTGTTAGAGAACTTCAACGGAAACGCCATTCAGCATCCCCTGGTGTTTCTTTCAAAGGAAGGGTGAGGAAGATTGCAAAATGGAAAGTGGCATCTGATGAGAGTGGAAGTGATTCTCCAAGTAAGCTTCTTCTATCCCGAATATGCAAGAATGCTTCTTCTTGCGTTTTGTACTCTTGAGCTTTGGGGCTAACTTTTTATGGTCTGAGACTGTCATTACATGTAATTTATAACTCTAAATTATACTGAATTGCAGAAGAGAATGTCTGTTTAGGAGAAAATATCTTTTTAAGTGTACTGCTGAACACAAGCTTGGTTTCTTTCTTTTGAGCCTCTTCATCGTAACAACTAAATTTGCACTCTTCTATTGGCACTTATGCACAAGCATACTCATGCAGACACAAACTTGTGCTATGTGTTTTTGCAGCATATTTGACAGACTTTTGTGACCTACATGTGACACATAATGTTATCCAGTAGACTTGTAAGTTCCACGTAGGAATGTGTAAAGAGATAGAAGAATAAAGAAATAAAGCAAAGTAAAAAGAAATCAAAATGATGTAAAAATATACAATTTCCCTCAAACTATATAATCTACTGAGGATTGCTATATCTAGTGCATGGTAGGAGAGATCAATTTTTCTAAGCTTACTGAAAAATAATGGGATTTCAGTAATATTTGGGATGTGACTTTCTAAACCCAATGCTCGACCTAAACAAAACTGCATATTGATCTGATTTTTCTCTTGAATAGACAAATATCCATCAGTGTTCCTATTTTATAGAGAATTATGGCGGAGTATGAATCTTGGAAAAGATTTCCTAGGAAATGAGTGGTTCTTCGATTTTTGACATATTTCCTGCTATTACATCATATGATTACAAATTTATAACAAACTATGAGAAATAATTGGGTAATACATGAACATGTGATTATCACATGATTATTGCAATTAAATATACATTGTTTTATTTATTTATTTAATATTTAAGTTCAATAATTTTTTTTGACTTTTAATTTCAATAATATTAATGTAATTAGTATTATAGTCAGGATTAAATGTTGATAAATAATATTTGTAATATTTTATTTTATTATGAATTTATATTGATCATATTTAACATAATTAAATAGTTTTAACTAAAACAATATTTAACCAATAATAATTATATCTTTATTATTTTCTTTATCATAATTTATGAGTTTTTTATTAAAATTAATGCAATCATAATACAAACTAAAAAAAATTATATTAATAATTTTCAAGAATATAAATTTAAATGTCATAACTTATAATATATAATAAGACAATAAGAGAATATAATCACAAATATACTCTTATATAATGAAGACAAACATATAATGAGAGCATCTTTCACAATAATATTAAGGACATATTATTTGAAAAAAAATAATATTAAAGATACATATCTAAGAATTTATAGATACATAATGAGAGTACATATGTAAATATATAATGAGAGTACACAATGAACCAGAGTAAGTGGGGTGGTCCAACAGGGTGCTCCTGCTATGCACTAAAGCACGTGACACATAATAATATAACTTACATGATATAATTCCATTCCCTGCTGATTTCCTATTTCTTTATCCTTGTCTATCTTCAACTCTCTCTCTTTCCTCCCTCTCTCATGAGCTCTCCTCTCTCTCAACTTTTGTCATTTTATTCCTGTGTCGCCCTTTTATTATTATTTTGTTGTACATGAGCACCTGATTTGTGGGCTGCATCTTAACTCACTCCTCGTGAGCATTTTTTGTTCTAATCTTTTATTAAGTAATACAATGTCACCTTCTTCAAAACAAAATGAAGACGTTTGTTATAAAGATAAATATATATTTATTGTATATTTTCCCATTATTTTAATAATGATGTGTGGTTTATAGTCGTTAGAGTCCTTTCGTTAGAGTCCTAAGCTACACAACGCAACTTAGAAACATTGATAACCCAATATTAAACATCTTTTTGCTCTCTTTTCATAAAAAAACACCATCTTTTTGCTCTCTAAGAAAAACCAGAAGCTCATGACTCAGGCTAACTTAAGATCTCCCAAGAAAATCCTTATGACCCGAGAAGCTTTTCTACCCTAAATGGCAAAGTGGAGTTCCATTAAATAAATTAGACACAAGAGGTGTACTATGAGAAGACGAGGCTAAGAGGCTAAAGCCCTACCCCTTTTGAAAGGTAAGACCTCAGGCCGAAAGGCGTAGTCGATGGACAACAGGTGAATATTGCTGTGCTACCCCTTGTTGGTCCCGAGGGACGGAGGAGGTTAGGTTAGTCGAAAGGTGGTTTATCGGTTCAAGGACGCAAGGTGACCTTGCTTTTTTTTTTCTGGGTAAGAGGGGGTAGAGGAAATGCCTCGAGCCAATGTCCGAGTACCAGGCTCTACTGCGCTGAAGTAACCCAAGCCATACTCCCAGGAAAAGCTCAAACGACCTTCAATAAAAGGGTGCCTGTACCCGAAACCAACACCGGTGGGTAGGTAGAGAATACCTAGGGGCACGAGAGAACTCTCTCTAAGAAACTCGGTAAAATAGCTCGTAACTTCGAGAGAAGGGGTGCTCTTCACAAAGGGGGTCGCAGTGACCAGGCCCGGGCGACTGTTTACCAAAAACACAGGTCTCTGCAAAGTCGTAAGACCATGTATGGGGCCTGATGCCTGCCCAGTGCCGGGAGAGAGATTTTAGGGTTGAAAAAGGTGAAGGGAGAGAGATAGAAGATTAATCAGTGGAGGAGAAGAAAACCCGGGGTCTGATCACATTACTTTTCTATTCCAAAGAACCTCTTAGATCTCTTCCAAAAAGTAGCTTTTTAGATTTGGTTACACCCTCAGATCTGATCATACCTCTGTTTGATTCTGAAGAACGTTAAAAACAACACTACCGATGTTTTCTTGCATGGTAACTTTCAAAAACAACACTACCGATGCAATTGTTATACCTACCTTCAAATAGTAATGCGGTAATCTCAATTCCAGAGATGTCAAAATCTCGATTCCATATTGGTCGATTCCAAATGGGTTGGAAACTTGACTCCTTAAAGCTAGGAATCTCAATTCCATCTAGTTGAGGATCTCGATTCCATTTTGGTTGAATCTCGGTTCTCATAAAATAGGAATCGCATTTTTTTTTGGAGAAGTTTACTATAATTGCATTAATAATAAATATTACAAGACAATCGAGAAGTATGGTGACCCCTCGAGGTCACACTAAACATTCCTAAAAGAAAAAATGGTGACCCCACAAGGTCACTTTATACAAGCCCTAAAGGGACCAAAATGTACAAAAGTGAAAAGGCTATTAAGAGGATCTGCGAGGATCAGATGGGCACACAAAAACTAATTCCCCACAGGGGAGTTGGAAGCGGCCCATGATTCCTTTGTACGGACTTCGATTTCTTAATCTGGAATCTTCTAGCTGGTTGTGATCCCTATTCCTAAAACAATTCAGATTCGGAATCGTTTCCAATAACTATGGTCCTAATCAACAATAAAAATATGTATACCCTCAGATATAACAATAATTAATTATTTCCAACAAAACATGTCTTCCCATTAACTCCCCACATACGTCATTCTTATTTAAACCCCATCTCACCAATTGAGAGAGTAGATACTGAAATGTCAACATTGAGAGAGAAGATCCTAGAGTGGGCAGTGCAGATCTTAGGCCAACCTATATGCCATGGTTGTTTCAATTTGAGGCAATCCTCAAGTCCTATGTAAAATATTATTGTTCATGGAATATGGACTGTTGTTTCTCTTTGGTATTGGCTTGCTTGGTGGTGCTGGTTTTCACACTGCTTTTTCTCCCTATCTTGTCATTCTTCAAGGGAGACGGGTTTGTTGCTTCACACTAGAATACAGTGGTAGTAATACATAAAAGGAAAGTGCTACAACTCTCCTACTTTTTAGATGAATAGAATTGATAGCATGCTTATCTCTCTCTCTCTTTTTAGAAAGAGAGAGGAAACAAAAAGAGAAACATGGGATGATTAAGGCATTTAAAGATATGGAGGAGGCGAAGTTTAGATAAAGATGCGGAAATTTTCCTTTACAAAATTAGATTTTTTTAGAGGAAGAGTAGAATACTAGATCAATATCCAATTCTCTTAAACCTCCAAAAATCTCTCCTTGCCTTTTCTTTCAATAAAATTCGTGAGCTGTTTCTTTTCCTTCTATGTTCACGATTCTCCACATCCTCTTTGAGGATGGGATCCCTCTTTATTTTATAACATGTGTACACCCCTTAACTGTGGTTCAATAATATAGTATATAATGTTGTTAGATTTAGTTGCACTGGAGCACACAAGCATTTGGCAACAAAAATCCCATGTTGAGGGACTACTTTGTTAAATGCATACCTAGCATATTCCTACATTTATACATTTCACTTTTGTTGGTGTACGCCTATCTTTGAATGCATATGCAGATACAGCTGCAATCTAGTAAGTCACTGGCCACTTCTTCTGCGATCCCTTATAGGCCTTTGTTATATCCCTTACATTATCACTAATGTACAGCAATCTCATCTCCTCGCTGAAGGGATGACATCTGGACATAAGTTTCTTGTCAAGTTACTATGGTTGTCACTGCCAATGTTGGTATGAGGGCCTTCTGTTGTATTCCACGTGATTGGGATACAATTGCCTTTTGTGCTTTGTCATTATTATGATTGTATGTGTCGCTCTTGGTTCTTCTCCCCTATGCTGGTGGATATATAATCCTTGCATTTTTATTATTTTCTACAAAATTCTATTATGCAAAACTGTTTTGGTATGTGTGTTTGCCTATGTAACCGATCCATGTTTGCACACTTAAGCAGTTCATGCATATCTCTGTGCATTTTCCTCAAATTGTATTTCTTATATAAATGGGTGTCTTTTTTGTTCTATGCTATGATTTTGGACAAGAGTTCTTTCTTCATTGCATCCTCTTGGACAAAAAATTGATTCATGTTGTCTATGACTCGAGATTAGGTGTTAGGGTTTGTGGCCTTTAAAGGCCTTGACAACATGTAATATAAATATTTTATTGTGCATGTTTACACTCTAGTCGGAGTGTTGGTTGACTGACCTTGAGGTTGGGCAGTCTATGGCCAAGGTCATGTCCAAAACTGATACCTTGGCATATGCATTACTACGAAGGGTGTACTGCATCATCCCTCTCTAAGGTTGGAAAGATGTTCAAAGTTCGGAAACTGTCGGTGTGTGTGGTTGCAGTCGTGTGAGGGCAATGGCCAAATCATCAACAACCACCGCATGACATGTTAAACGTATAAGTTTAAAAAAATGGTTCACCCAGTGCCTAGGCGCCCGCCTAAGTGTTTTTTAACAAAAAGCCGCATACCTCATGAAAAGGCGCCCAAAACGAGCATCTTTACTTGGGCGGGCGCCCATTGAAGTCAGGCAGAAATTGCTTTTTAAGTTCGCCAAAAAGAGAAGAATGGGTCATTTTAACCCCCAAGTTTGTATAAAAAAGTTATGGGGTTTATTTTTTAACCCCCAAAGTAAAACATATGTTGCGAAATGGAATAAATTACAATATTTGATACAATTATATGCATATATGTACATTAGGATATCAAATATTTTTAAAAATGCTATGATTTTCCACTACAGGGCTAAAAATGGATGATTTTCCACTACAGGGCGTCTGAGGATCTGGGCTCCCGCCTAGGCGCTGGGCGCCAGGCTGGCCGCCTAGGGGCTGCCTAGCGCTTTTTGATACCTTGGTTAAACGTGATAATCGCATTCTGGGAAACAACCATATAGAAAGGGTACTGTGTACATGTGTTAAGAGTGTCCCCTTTGCACTATAGTGATTTGTGTATGGATTCTTATGGATATGACTTGCTCTTTTATTTTATTTATTTAATTTTTTTTTTTTGTGGGGGGGAAGGGGATGGGGTGAGGGAACCTGTAATCCACACATTAGGTTCAGGGTTCCGTCATTTATTGACCAGCTTTGATGGACCAATCATGAGACTTGGTATTGACTGTGGGTCATGGTTTCTGTTGGGTTGGTTTGAGAAGATCGTTGTGCACCAAAAATTCTAGCATAGGTGGTGTGCCTTGGATGCTACTTATTCCTGACGCATTGGTATTAATCCACTCCTAGTTTTGTACTCGGTGTTTGAGAATTTCGGAATTATTAGAAATATTATTTTTCAATCTTATTTATGATTTTGTATTTTTAAATATTTTTCAGAATTTTAATAATATTATTTAATGCCAAAAAACCCCTAAAGGGTATTTCTGAGATTTCCAAAATTGCGTGAGGCTTTGGGTGACCCACATGGGGGTAAGGGGCCCAGTCTCCACATTGGGGACCCCTCATAGGGGAGGATGTGGGCCTCACTAGCCCCACACGTCCAACCGCAATGGTAGGTACTACTCACAATATTTTGTACTTTGTGAGGACTAAAACTGAAGGAAAATCTTTAATATAGGGTTTAGTTGGTTATGAGGGTATTTGACTTTGAAAATTACTTGGAATTAGTGCTTCTACTTTGACTTTGAGTTTGGAATGAAATTAGATGTATTTCTATGAGAGAACAAGTGTCCTGATTATGTGGGACTATGGAAGGTGTAATTCTAGTCCAAGTAGAAGTCTATATGGGTCAAGGACCTTGGACCCACATGAGGGGCCAAGTGCCCAACCTATAGTTGTTGGAAACACCTGTGATTTCGAATCGTTTTAGGAATCGAAAACGCGTAATCGCGTGTCAGATGATTCCTAATCTTGGAATCACTGTCCGAACAATGCAAATCACTGAAGATGTGAGTCACACTATGTCAAAATCGCGTTCCAATAAAATAGGAATCATTTTTTCTATTTGTAGGAATTGGTGTCCCATCATGTTGGAATCGAGTCTTCTACCTTGCAAGAATCGCACGACCCCACACCGTTCAGTGGCGTCTGGAATCGCGATCCGATGAGATTGGAATCGTTGTCCCATCGACTTGGACTCGAGATTCTCCCCATTCAGGAATCGTGCACCAATCCCCTCTGGTATATGGGAGTGGTATTAAGTAAGAAAAGATTTAAATTTTTAAAAATTTTGGTCTCCATATATTTAGTCGAATAAACAATGGCAACCTTGTAATGATATTTTTGTCAACAATCCTATACAATAAACTCGGTTTAGCAACAACCCTCCACCTACCAAAAGCTCTACATAGTCCACAGATTCCATACAACTTGTGAGAACAAGGGTGAGCTCCCTCTATCTCCTTTCTGAAAGGTGTGGCTATGTGGAATTCAAAATATTAAATTGAAAAAATTTCTTTTATTTTTATTCCAAATATCTGAATTCCATTTACATGGGCTATAATATATTGCTGAAAAATTAAAACACTGCCCTAGATACAACCTAGGATCTTTATTTTTACTATCAAAAGAAATAGAAATTATCCAGGAACTTTAAACTAACTTTTATTACAATTTTTAACACAATATTAGTTAGAAATTTACCGAAAATATCAAATAAAACTGTAAATAAATAAAAACTAATAAGAATACTTATTGGAAGGTGCTGGGAGTTACCCAAATAGGACTTGGTACACCCCACACCCAATTCCTTGACCAATGACGCACTTTTGCTCCTTAAAGTGTTACTGGAAATTCTAAGATAGGGAAGCTTTATTGGTAATCTTTCTTCCTCTACAGTTTTAGAGAGCTAAAAAGTAAACTAGAGTTTATACAAACTGAGAATAAAATAAGGTTGACATTGGGAGTTGATGTCTCTCTAAGGTAAGCTTCTCTCTTCTTCCTTCAAAATACAGCAAACCCTAGTCTAGGGTTTCTCCAAAAAAAGAGGCCACCTCTATTTTTCTTTTAAGATGAAATATAGAGGAGAGAGAGAGAGAGAGAGGTGGTGTGCCTCTCTTTGGTTAAGAGAGAGATGTGAGAGAAAGAGAGATCCCCTAATATGGTGCGAGAGAGAGAGAGAGAGATCCCCCAATTTTGGTGCATGAGGGAGAGAGAGATCCCTTTGAGAGAGAAAAAATCTTGTGATGGATCTCAAATAATTTCAAGCTTGGTCTTTAAATAGAAGGAAATCTAGAAGAAAACCTATCTTCTAGTTTGAATACGATTTGACTTATCTCATTTCTAGCTAAATTGTTTAGGGTAAATAGGAAATCTGTGAGGTGAGAGATTAATTAGAGCCATCCATGTCAAAAATCAACCATCATGATTATGGGTGGAAAGATTAGGAACTTTATCCCCTTACACTTTGACCCAATCCACTCCTATTTAAAATAAATCCAATCAAATTTAAACTTTGTCGTTTTTAAATTCGAAATCAAACTTAAATATTTTTTAGATAAATATTATCCTGATTTCCTACAATATTGGGAAACCATATCTCATCTGATTTTCCCATATTTAGATTTATCAAGTTTAAATTTGATTTTAGAATAAGGGGGCGTCCCCTTTCGTCCCAAAAAAAATGGTGTGGGGGATTGTGCCACAAAAAGTGGCATGCCCTCCTTTCTCCCATTAACAAAAAAAGTGGTCCTCCTTTTTAGTATATATATATATATATATATATATATATAACTTTTATAAGTGGTGTGCTCCTTTCGCCACAAAAAGTGGCGTGCCACTTTTGCTTTACAAAAAAATAGGGTGTGGTCCCTAGGTTGCAAGTGGTCCCACATGTGGGGCTGGATCCTTGGTCTCAAATGTGTGATATAAAGTTATGAAGTTTTAGAAATACCCTTTTAAGAAAATTTACAGCAGAAGTAATGTTTTAAAATTCTAGAAAAAACTTAAAAATCAATGAAATATTTATAATACCGAAATAAAATATTCTAGGAGTAGAATGGTACCAATGGGTCAAAATAAGCGACAATAAGAGCACTCCACTTGCCCTAGAAACCATGATTCATAACTGTTCTCTTATCCAACCCAGCAAAGTCCTATGATCCACATTCTCTTCGCAGGGGCTCATGATTGGCTTGTTAAAGTGTGATAATAAATAGTGGGACCATGATCTTAGAATGTGGATTGCAGTTCTCCCCTTTATGTGCAAGTCTAGCACTTGTCACTACAGTGCAAAGGAGGCTCTCTCAATTCACATGTACACGTGTCCCTTCTAGAAACGGCTGCTTCCCATGCGATTGTCATGTGTACATGTCATGTGAAAGTTTGTTGAGGATTGGGCCCTTGCTCTCACAGACTTACAACCACACAGTTCTCCTGGCCTAAAAACATGATCTCTGGGTATCTCTTTGACCTTAACAAGGGATGCTCCTAGGCTACGAACATGATCCTTGGGATTCTCTCCGACGATAATAAGGGATGACCCACTGCAAACGTTCTCGGTAGTGCCACATGCCCAAGGCCAAGGGTTTTGGACATGACTTCGGCCATAAACTGCCCAACCCTTGGTCAGTCAACATACACTCCAATTGAAGTGCATATTCCACTATAAATATCATCTTTACAAAGCTCTCTAGGCCTGTAAAGGCCACAAAATCCCAACACTCTCCTGAAATTATAAAATAAGTAAATGAAATAGAAATTCTCATTCTTTGTTAAATGCAGTTTTGAAAATTGAGTTATTCAATTTTAAATCAATTTCTGATATTTAAAAATGAATTGGACATAAAACACCACAGGGTATCTTAGTGCCCATCATATATCAAACAATAGTACATTAGTACCCACAACATCTACCACAAACTATTAAATTTGAAGTGAATTTTTTTTAATAATATTTATGCTTATTATGGAATTTGAGTATAAGGATAGAAATTAGAAGACAAAGAAAATAAAAAAATTCAAATATTCCTAAAATTTAAAACCTTGAATTTAATGACATGCTACAACTTCAAATTCTCTCTCCCAATCATTCATGGCTCCTAATTTTCTTGCAAAAGCATAGTCCAAGTCTCCAAGATGGTTTAAGGTCTCGTGCTTTTCAACGTTGGTGAAATTGTAGCTATTAGATGACTTGTTCCTTGATTGTGCCTCAATCAAAGTCTTGGTATCATTAGATTTACCTTGTTTGATCAATATGTTGTTTTTTTTTCAGAATCCAAAGCCAACAAGTGGCCATGAATTTCGTTCACCATTAACCCACTCCTTGCAATATACAAAAGTTCATAGGTCTGCCTTTGACCAACTTTCCACATAAATGGTTCTTATACATTATTAGTGAAATTAGTCATTGCAAAAAGAAAGCTAATATGTTGTATGTGCTCCTCATAGTTATTGTGAGGGCGCAATGAGAAAATGTGCTTCAAACTATGATCGAATATTGGATATGTGAGCTTCGAGCTCTTAGGGTGCTGCATGCTCTCATGTTTTATTGAAATGCCCTTTCAACATTGGAGGGTACATTGAAAGTGGATAGCAAACCAATATGCATTGTCTTTCATGAATCTTTTGATGAAGAAAGCTATGCATCTTATAGCTCCAAAACAAGTCGAATGTGATGTGTACATTAAGCCCCTGCAGAACCATTTGCTTTGACACACAGTTCAATAAAACCCTCTCAACATTAGGATCTATCAGAAGTGAGAAATGGTTACTTGCTTTGTGCTGAGGGTGATGAATTCGTTAAGTACTTAACATCGATACCCGCAAGGCTCATGCAAAAAGTTGACTATCTTGGTAGACACCTACCTACAAAAGACATTATGGGTATCTTGGTAGACACCTACTTGAAAAAGGCAATACTGTAAAACTTTGCTAAAAAAAACAATAATTAAAGAAATTTGCGTTTGAATCCTGATTATATGTTATTAGAACTTGATTAGATGTTGATTGAAACATTTTTTAGTGTATTTATGAACCATGCCTTTTGCCTATATGGAACTAGCTTCCAAACAACATGAATTCATGATTCCTAAAAATTGGGAAAAATGTCTCGTATAAGTTGAATCGCAATGTTTGCAACTACGAATCACAAATTCTAGGATATGGAATCCAGATTCCAAGCTTCCAAGAATCGAGATTCAAATAATAATCCAGAACGGGTTTCAAGTATTTCGGAAATGTGATTTCTATCTTCCAAAATCATGTTTCATCATTTGAAACGGTGAATCGCGATTTTGAACCAAAATTGAGACCTTTGGACACGATTCGGGTAACTATAGCTCGACCCACACATTAGGCGCCCCTCATGGGCCATGACGTGGGCCTCAGTAGGCCCGCATGTCCAACCCCAGTGGTAGGGACAACTCACGATATTTTGTGCTTTGTTAAGGACTAAAAACTTAAGGAATATCTTTAATATAGGTTTAATTGGTTATGAGAGTATTTGACTTTGAAAATTAGTTGGAATTAGACCTTATACTTCAACTTTGAATTTCTAATGAAATTAGAGTATTTCTATGAGAGAACAAGAGTCCTGAATTTGTGGGACTACAGAAGGTCTAATTCTAGTCTCGGTAGAAGTAGATGTGGGTCATGGATTTGATGGATAATGGTTCTAGGATTCCTCATTGATTGTAATAGCTGATCTAAGGAATTGATGGCTCAGATTTAATTCTCTCTTTAACTGATAGATTACCTAAAACTTCTTGGTCAAATTTGAGTCCCACTAGAAGTTGGCATACCCTAGGCCCTGAGGCCCAATATAAAGAGGGGAACCTGTTTTATTCCCACCATATGTTCTTGCGGAACCCTCTCTCTCCTCTCTCTATAGTCCACACCACTCTCTTTCTTTCTATCTCGCCTCTTCTCTCTTGGGATAGGTGACGCTACACCTAGTAAGGCAGGGCCAAAAGAGGGTGGCACACCACCTTGGCTAGCTTGAGATAACCCCACCCAGTTTTCTATTGTGATTTCAGTTATAAGGTTTGAAAAGAAACCCTAGTTTGTTCATGCTATCGGCACCAATTTTGTGAGAGGATATTGCCCTAGGTGCTTCTCAGATTTAGAAGACTCAAACAGGGCCAAGGATTAGTGTGCCCCACCGGATGGTAATCAGGTATGGCTTGTGCTAAGTCCTATAGGGGTGTGGCAAAGTTCAGATAAGTCTTCCCAGCTTTTCTTGTTTATTTTCAAGGAACCTTCTATTTGTGGTTGGCATATATTATTAGAACTTAATATTGGTTTCTGACTAATTGTTGCTTCCCTTGGATCTTAGTCTATAGTGTGCAAGTTTGCTGCCTTCGTGCTAGTTTGATCATTTTGAACCCATGAATTTAACAGTAAGAGTATGGATTAGACGTCTATCGTGTGTTCTGCTTATGTGTGACTTCCCAGTCTATGAAGACGATCTTCTCATCTTCATCTGCTTTTCATTGTCTGTTGTCTATATGCTGATCCTGGCCTTTTGTGAACCCATTTTATTATATGTTTTTTGGGTAGTTCATCTGTATGATTTGATCTTGGGAGGTTATGTTCCAAGCTTTAACACCTTAGTAAATCAAACTCAAGCCCAAATCCTATGAACCCATTCTTATCATATGTTTCAGTTTCCAACTGTTTACTGCATTGTGTTTGTCATAGTCTTATAGATTTCAACGTATATTTGTTTGGCTGCTTTTCACTTCTTCCAGTCTTATTACCTGTGACAGCCATAGGATTCCAAGTTGAGGCACAGTGTTTCAATGGTCTACACCTTAAGCAATCAAGTCCATGCTGGTTTCCTAGGAACCCATTTTATATCATATGTTTTAGTTTCCAACCATTTGCTGCGTATTACTTATTTTACATTGCCTGTATGGTTTTGGGCTGTTTTCGCCACTTCTATAATGATTGCTGTGAGGTAACTATTAATTGATCAACATTATTTTTCTTGTATGCTGCTTTTTTAATTTATTGCTTTCTCCTTTGATTTTCTTGACTAATAAACTTATGCCTTCTTAAATTTTGTTGCTTGCAGTTGAATCTGATCATGGATCTTCTGAGTCTGATGAGGAGTTTCAAATTTGTGATATATGTGTTATGGAAGAGGTGCGTTATGTGGGTTTTGATTAATAGTAAGCATTATGGAGATATAATGCATTTACCTTATCATTTTTTTGGTCTATTGATGCAAACATGCTTTATGCTCAGGAAAAGAAGAAGTTGCTTCGTTGTTCATGCTGTGGGAAACTCTTTCATCCTAATTGTTTTGTTCCTCCTTTGCTGGATGTAGTCCCTGAGAATTGGTCATGTGTTTCTTGTAAGGAAGAAACTGATGAGTATGTACAAGCACGTCAGGCATATTTGGCAGAACTACACAAGAGGTGCAGCCCTACATGCATCTTAAGTGTTTGCTGTATTTCTTTTCTTTTTTTTCTCCTCCTTGTCATTTTTGATGATTTAATTACCTTTATATGGCCCTTATTTACTTCTTTATCCTTCGACTCTCATCAAGGATTCTGTTGGCTCAATGTTTAGGTATGAAGCTGCAATTGAGCGCAAATCGACAATTTTGGAGATTGTTCGTTCCATGGATCTTCCAAACAACCCCTTGGATGATATAATTGATCAGGTATCATCTATATCCTTGGTCAAGCTGTATTAGTAAGTGTCATAAGGTTAATTGTTGCTCTTTTATTTTATTTACATGTTAACAAAGATGCTTAAGTTCCTAGATCAATGAGAGATTCCAAGCACCTCTTTTTCTTTTCATTTTTTATAAGTCAACGGTTGAACATAGATGAAGTTATCAAGTTGTACCTGGGTGTACAATAAGAGAGTGATGTTGAAAATTGGAGGGGAGAGGAGAGGAAATGGAAGAAAGGGCCAAGAGAAATAAGAAAGCACAAGAGTTGATGGATTGTTTTCCATAATCTAGTATAATTTTAGGGCATTGTAATGTTCAGTTAGGGTTACTTGCTGAATGCATTCCTTTTGCAGTTGTTTTGGTTCTTATGTTATTTGATGTCAGACCAGTGATCGATTGTCCAAATAAGAATAGCCATACATGGGAGCCATACATGGGATCAATGCATTAGAGGCTACTCTTTGAATGTGTAGACGACCGGATTTTATTTTTAGTTGATTTTATTTTATTTTGTCTCTCTATGTTTCAATGTAATTAAGCTGTATTTGTGCATATGTCATTATCCAAACAATACGTGGTACAGAATACCTTTTCAGATTTGTCAAAAGAAAAAGGTTCCCATATCCAGACAAAGGAGTACATTAACTTCCCTGTTTGATTCATAAGACCATAGTAATTTGTGAAGATTTGTCTCTACAGTGTATTTTTGTTGCTACTCAAATGAATGAATTTGTTGAATTTCCCATTTGTGATGGATTCGTGTTTCGAACAATGGTAAACTGTCATGAATTCTGTCTCACTTGAGATGGAAGTTGATGAACAAAGTTAAAAGATAAGGTAATTGAGTGCTTTAACTTAATGACTATTCCTTTATGGGATTGACTAAGAAGACCATGAACCAAAAATAAAAACCAGACAGGTCACTTAAGTATGTTAAATTCCTCAATTGCTGTAATAGCTGGATGTAATGGTCCAGTGGTGCTATTCAATATGAGAAAAGTCCTTTACTTTTACTTAACCTAACACATCCAACTTTTGGTGATGTCATTTTTTGTAGAAGATAATTGATATTAGCAAAATACATTTGCTTGAAATTTTGGATCTTAGGTTCATGGAATGTTTTGAGTGAAGCCTATTTATGCAGATTTTGTCATGGCCGAGGTGCAGCCCCATACTTCCACCGTACGACACTTGTACCTAAGTCCATCAAGGACGAGTCAGCCTTCCCAACCACGAGCACAAGCGTGGACCAACCAAACCTGATAGGATAGCCAACACTAGTGCGTACCACCCACACACTAGCACAACCAAGATGAACACACAGTCGGTACTAGCACGAGAGAGAGGGACACACACGAATTGAATGGAAAGAGCTTGTATTCCACTAGAACTCAATAGTTACAGGTTTCTGAGGTGCTTTACAAATGAGGGGTCCTCCCTACACTAGACCTTACAGGCAACGATCAAGATTAATACACATGTCGTACACCCAATAGCTCGGATACTTCTAGCCTCTATAATATTCTAGACAATTCCTTCCAGCCCTTCCCTTAAGATAGATCTAGAAACCTCTAGACCCTCCATGAAGCCACTAGAGTTCTCTAGAATGTTTTTGGTGTGCGACAATTTTCTCTCTTAATACCTTTTGAAAAGAACATGAATCGAAGCCTCAAAATCACTGACTCATATGTGTAACTTGTGTGGCTAGAATATTGACTTGATGATAATTTGTCTAATTATATAAGAAAGACTTTCCTCTGGGTCCTTTCAGCAGTGTTGGTGCGTTGAGATGGTGTAGTATGAGATGAGAACCAGTTTTCCAATGTAGTAAATCTGTTGCTAATATTGATCTTACATTTGTTGTGGGAAACTTTTACCAAATGGGCTGTGGGGCTTCTGATTTCAACCAGTTAAATTAGGTGAACTGTGAAACTGGGGGTTTCCAAGGCTGAATGGGTGCATTGTCTTGCTTAGAATTGGTTGTGATTTTGATCTATGAACTATGGCTTGTGAGTTGGTTCTGGCTATTTGCTGTGGACTTCTCAATTTTTCTATCATGCTATACAGAGCTTGATGAAGTATTGTTTTATAGCGGGGTATACGCACTAATCAAATTTAAGCGAGTTCGTTTCTGTATTAGGCAATACATGGTTTTTATAGGTTGATAGGACAGTGATTATTTGGTTGAAGAGGACAATTATGTTGTCAAATTCTCAAGCTATATGCTGTACTGATCTATGACGTCTTTGTGTACTCTCCTTGATGTGGAGGATGATGATTTTTTTTCTCCAGCCCTTTGTGATAGTTTGAAGATGCTGAACACTAGCTGTTGCTTGAAGAACTCTGTAGTTTGCCTTGGTTTTGTAGTTTTCTTTATCATAAACTAGTGTACTCCTGAAGAAAAGACTGGTAACAAATTCTTCAACTCTGGCTATATGCAGCTCGGAGGTCCTGATAATGTTGCAGAGATGACAGGCAGACGTGGTATGCTAGTAAGGGCTTCAACAGGAAAAGGTGTTGTTTACCAGACACGAAACACGTGAGTGTTTGATGGACTTTTATTTGCTACGTCTTTGCTTTGCCTTCCATCTTATATCTTGGAGTGTAAGAATGGAGATCTCATTATTTTCCAGAAAGGAAATCGCAATGGAAATGGTGAACATGCACGAGAAGCAACTTTTCATGGATGGTAAAAAGTTGGTTGCAATAATATCTGAAGCTGGATCTGCTGGGGTCTCTTTGCAAGCAGATAGGCGAGCCATAAACCAAGTATGTACTCCTTTGTTGTTGTTACAGAATGCAATAATATTTCGTGTGAAGGATTCTGAGCAATATATGAACTCAATTCCTTCATTTTGTGATCCACCTTCAAATCCAATGTGGTATTTATTATCCCTTACATGTGTATAATCATCTTTTGTAATTTAACTATTCCAGAAAAGAAGGGTCCATCTGACACTTGAACTTCCTTGGAGTGCTGACCGAGCAATTCAACAGCTTGGAAGAACGCACCGGTCAAATCAAGCTTGTGCACCTGAATACAGGTTGTCCTTTATTCATTTTCCGGGTGGATTGAGTATATTTTAGTTTCTGATTGCAAAAGTTATTAGTCTTTCATTTTTATTTTCCTTTGTTTTTATTGTTTACTCTCTCTTGTATTTTAGGTAATATGTAAGATGTAAAGCCACATATACTCCCTTGAATTGTTTACCATAATGGTTTCTTTTGCTTTTCTTTAATGGTTGAGAATTTTTTGCGGGTGACCAAAATATCTAATAATGAATGAGATTCCATGAATTATTGTTCTCGTTGCTGATGTCTCCATTTATGATGGGGTTTGCCGTAGATTTCTGACATGACAACCTCCTGTCCGGAATTTGTTGCATGTATAATTTTCTGGTGTTCAATATGATTTATGAATATTTTTTCACTAATAACTATCAAATGATTTGCATTAGAATGGTATGAAGGTGGGAACTGTGGTTGTATACTTTTACACTGGTCTCTATGTCAAAATAATCTAAATGGAAATGTGGGCATCCATGCTAATTATATGACGATGTCACGCTAAACATTGGACATTTGCTTTATGAGTTGAAATCTGTGGACTGGAAAATGTGCCCTTTAGAAACAACACCAACTTCTCCATGTTGGCTAGAAGTCCTAGATTAGAAGTGATAACACGGTCTTCTAATCTCTTAAGCACTTACCAGGCAGCTGGTTGGTTCGCAAGTATCATGAATATTGTAGTTCATTATGACTTGGAATGACTGAAATGTTCATTTGGAGTATTCTTTATCACGTATGCTCCTGGATTTTTATTTGACTATTTGAATTAGTAGGTATTCTGATCTGATTCTGTAGATCTTACAGATGAGCTTATGACTTTCATGGATGCTGCTTCTGTATTCTCAAGTGTTCTCTCTAAATTTTTAAATTGTGTTACAGTTAGCAGTTAGAATAATTGCTTGCGGAATGTGTTATTTGTGGCTCGTGATTCTTGTTTTCTGCTCGAGTGTTTTCCTTGCTAGTGCATGGTAGTGTTTTTGCTCATGGATATTCAACTATATTGTTGTTGGGGTTTTGCTGCATTTCTGTGTGCGCAGATAGAGTTCACATCTGTATTCCATGGTTTCATCCTTTTCTCTTCCATGCTCAAGTATTTGTTAGTTTGATCTTGGCTTCTTTTATGAATTAGGAGAGGTCTTTTCTATTTTTTGGTACGGGGTCTTAAGCAAGCATAGGTTCAGTGGAACTCCCATTTCTTTCTGCTTTAGTACATGTTGGGGACTATTAAGCTCATCATCGTCATCATTAGAGCATTTTCCCAACTTATTGCTACACGAGTCCTAGTCTGCCATTCTGCTCTATAAAGGCCATACCCTTAGTGAGGCCGCAAGTCCACATATCTTTTCTCACTTATTCCAACCATGCCCATTTAGGCCTATCCCTTGTCTTTTTGTGAGCCTTCCACTTGAACTAACTCGCGCTTCCTAACAACTGACATATTGGGTCTGTACTGCCCATAGCCAGCCCACCTAAGTTTACTTTCTCTCATCTTATCGCCAATTGGTGCAACTCCTAAATTTTCCCGAATGTATTGATTTCTATTTCTATCCCTTCTTTCCTTGCCACTAATCGATCTCAACATCCTCATCTCAGCTACACTTATTCTATGGGTATATTGTTTCTTGACCGCCCAATATTCTGCCTCGTAAAACAAAGCTGGTCTCAGAGCTGTCTTATATAGGGGTGGCAACAGATCGGGTCGAGGCCGATCGGACCTGAACCTGAAAAATATTATGGGACCCGGACTCAGACCCGGCCCGACCTGACCCAATTGGTCCCGACCCAAAAAATTAAAATATATATGTATTTAACTATATTTAAATACATTTTGGAAATTGGAACTCAAAAAATATATTACCGGACCCCGACCCGGACTTGAATAGTGTTTGGGTTCAAGATTTGGACCTGAACCCGACCCTCCTGGGCCAAGATCGGGTATACTGTCTAGGTCCATTTTCTATAGAAGTTGCCCTTCAACTTCATTGGTATGAGGCATTCACATAACACTCTGGTTGCACATCTCTACTTCGCCCACCCAACTCTAATTCTATGTGCAACATCTTCCTCAATCTCTCCATTTTTCTGGATTATCGACCCAAGATATCGAAAGTTTTCCCTTTTTGGTATTCTTGATCGTCAATATTAAGTACTTTCTCGTCTCTACTCCTATTATTACTAAACTTGCATTTCATATACTCTATGTTAGTCCCGCTAATTTTAAAACCTTTAGATTCTAGAGGATCCCTCCAAAGTTCTAAATTTGTGTTGACATCGTTTTGGGTCTAGTTGATCAAAATTTTGTCATCCGCGAATAACATACAACGCGGTACCTCTTCTTATAGGTGCCTATTTAAGTCGTTCATAACTAAAACAAATAGATATGGGCTCAATCAGTATTTTAAAATGTGGGATGCGGCCAAAAGCGTTGGGAGGGGGGAGGCAATGCGGCTTGATGCTGTCCGGATGCGGGTGCATCACCGTGATGGGGTTAATAAATAAAACAAATTCTAAAAAATCTAAAAAAATAGGTTAATGCATAGGAAAAATATGGAGGTGATATATGTGATGGTAGGTATTTAGTTTATTCATTAACTCGAAAAGTCTCAACTGTCGGAGATTCTGTATCCACTATCCCTTGATAGAAACCAGAAACTGGAAACTTGCTTCATAAAACATTCAACAATCAACTACCATAAGCACAAATCTGCAAACACATACTTTAAAGTTACAAAATACTACAAACTAAAAGTCCATGAAGATTAAAGAGTTTAAAAGTCAAGCGCAAGAAGAATAAATACAATCATCATCATTTCTCAAGTTTTAAGAGTGAGAGTCTAAATCAACAACCAAGCATCAATAAATGCACAAATCGAAGAACTTCAACAAATAAAATTTCTGCCCAAATTTTTTTTTTATTCAATCTTATCTAATAAAAGCCACGGATGTGGCTGAAAAGTGATGTTTGGAGGGTTTAATACCCCTCCAAACCCTTTCCCCCCATTTTCGAGGGTCATAATGACCTTATTACCCCTGCTTGAGGGGTTCAATTTCCAAAAAAATTGTAGACAGATTATGCGGCCTGATGCGCTCAATGTGGGGTGTGGCTTTGATGCGAAGAAATGCGGTGGATATGCAGGCGCATCTCTCCAAACCGCATATGTGGGCATGTGTGAACGCCCTGATGCCGCTACATATGCGGCGATGTGGCCTCATTTTAAAATACTGAGCTCAATGTTGACCCTTGATGTAGACGTAATGTCAATAAAAACTCACTCGTCTCTCCACTAGTTGTTCATACACTAGTTAGTGCTCTCTCGTATGTATCTCTCACCAAGTCGATGTAGTGTATGGTGCTTTCTTTCTTTTTCGGCACCCACCAAAACAAATCTCGAGGTACTCTATCATAAACTTTCTTTAGATCAATAAATATCATGTGGAGATCTTTTTCCTTCACCTTAAACTTCTCAATTAGTTACCTAAGTGGGAAAATAGACAGTTGTTGACGTCCTTGGCATAAATCGAATTGGTTTTTTGATGCACTCATCTCATGCCTTAGTCGTTGTTCAATCACTCTTTCCCACAACTTCATAGTATAGCTTAGAAGTTTGATGCTTCGGTAGTTTGTACAATTCAGTGTCTCATTTGTTCTTGTAAATAGGTACCACAATACTTTTCCTCTATTCATTTGGCATTTTCGTTGTTCTCAACACCTTGTTGAACAGCTTGGTCAGTCAATCAGTGCTAATCTCCCCCATGCACTTCCAAACCTCTATCGGGATGCCATCTGGCCTTAAAGCCTTTTCTATCTTCATATTCTTCAAAACTTCTCTCATTTACAATATCCTAAACCTACGAATGTATCTATGACCTCCACCCACATTTATGCCAACAGTTCCTTCTACCGCTATATTCTGATTTTGTACGTTATTAAACTACTTTTCCATTATAACATAAGCACAATAGTAGTCCATTATTGTTTTCTTGGAGCCTCTGTCTAGTTTGCTCTCGTTAAACCAACTTCCTCTGTTTTGTGCAACTTCCCCTTACTAGCATAGGACAGACTGCTCTCTTGGCTGTGGGAGGCATT
Organism: Amborella trichopoda; assembly: GCF_000471905.2. The sequence continues at coordinate 1,694,464 of NW_006500065.1, forward strand.
TACACTCTGCCATTATATTTAAACTCGACCTCGGGCATGGAATTGGGCAGGGCCTAAGTCTGAGTCAGTAGTTAGACTTGGCTGAGTCTGAGTCTAAATCAGCCAAGTCTTTAGAAGAATAAGACAATAACTTAGAGTCTCAACAGGACCTAGGTTGGGTATGCTTCCTAAGGCCACTATGTAGCACCACCCTACAACAACCTAGTTTGGGCATGCTTCCTTCCTTAGCCCTAGTGTTTGCGTGCCACCCTAGGAATCCTTGGGTGGTGCTGCGATCTTCCAAGGAAGAGAGATGAGAGAGAAACTAGAGAGAGATATGAGGCATGGAGAGGAGTGAGAAGAGAGAGGGGCTAGAAAATTGAATGAATGAAATAACGGGTAAGCCCCCTTATTTATAGTTTTTTTAAGAGGTTTAATGTATGCTTTTCTTAATTAGAATCCAATTTGACCAATGGGATCCCTTGCAATATGTGAGGTGAGAGAGAAAACAGATATGAGACGCGCATCCAAAAAATTAGCCATGATGATTAGGGAGGAATTTTAGGAACTTATCCTCTGAATCTTTAACCCATATCCACTTTTAGTCAAACTAGGATAAGTCTTGATTAAAGGACTCTTAATACAATTAAAACTTCTGTTTTAAGTGGAATTCTGATCTATGTTGGAATCCTAGTCCAAGTAGGAATCTTAACCCAAATAGGACTCTTATTACAGCTAGGGCTTCTAAAATAAAAAATTAAGTATTTAAATTTAATTAAGGGCACAAGTGCCGCAATCCCTGCCCCTATTGGGCCTTCCCACATGGATCCCACTTAAAACAGGCCCTACTAATTTGTAAAATATTAATTTTGCCATTTTAAGGTTGTTATAGCAATTTTTTTTTAACATTCTAAAATTTCTAAAATGCACAAAATCATAATCACAGCTGAAAAACAATGTTTCTGAGTTTCTTAAAAAATTCTAAAAAACTAAGAAATGCATTTAAAAGTGGATTGGTATGGATCAAGATAAGTGACTCAGGGTACTCCACCCATGCCAGAAACCGTGACTCACAATTATCTTTTTCTAGCCAACTGAATGGGACCCATGACACACAATCATGCACATGGGCTCATGATTGGCCCATCAAAGCTGGCCAATAAATAATGGAACCACGATTCCAGTAATGTTCATTACCAGTTACCCTGCTAAGAGCAAGTCAGGTGCATGTAGCATGTATTACTATGGTGCAAGGGAGCCTCTCTCTATGCACATGTATACGCATCCCTCTACATGGTTGCTTCCTAGAATGCGGTTATATATGTACATGTTGTGCGGGAGCTTGTTGAGGATTTGACCCTTGCTCTCATAGGCCTACAACCGCACATAGGAGACCACGAACCTCTCCTGGCCTACAAACGATCTCCGGGCATATCTTCGACTTCAACAAGGGATGGTCCTCTTGAAACTTTGAGGGTAATGCCTTTGCTCAGAGGAAAAAGAGTTTTGTACGTGATTCGGGTCGTAGACAGTCGAAACTTTAGTCGGTCAATCAGTATACACTCCCACTGAAGTGCATGCTTCACTATCTTTATTGTATTTACATAATTAAAGGCCATAAACTCCAACACAGGTCCCCTACATAAATATTTTCTTGAATGATCCTTGTTCTGCATTAGATTTTGTCCATATTAGAACTTTTTGACTTGTTAGAATAGTCTTGGTGCATATTTGTGATCAAACGAAGAGATGCGATCATATGTTTTAGTGTTTTGTGTCCCAAATGTAAGAATTTTTCAGTCAGAAAAGGAGGAATCTCTCTGTACAGATGGCTTCTACATTTTATGTAATTGTTGGGCTTCCTGCGCTGCAGCCTTGTCCTGTAAACAGTGCACCAGATACTGAATATTCCTCTTCAGCATACAATGGCTAGTCAATGGCGTGCTCTAAGCTTTAACATGCAGCACGTAATGGAGCTGCTTGGCTTGTTAACAGTTGCGATCGCAACATACTGCTTGATTCTTTAGAATCTTTCTCCATTAGTTATTCCTTGTTGCGAATATCAGTTCGGATTGAGTCCTGGATTGTAGTTCTCTACCAGTAGTTCAAAGATGTCTTGTACCTACTGCTGATGATCTGGTTTTTCAATTTGATTTTTTTCACTGGACCAAGAATAGTTTTCCTGACTTGAGGGCCAAGCCCTTCATATACTTTAAATTGTTTTTTCATCTCAATCAATTTGAGCTTTATAGGGGAAGGGGGGAAAGAAAATGGTTGCCATATTGCGATCTTCGATTGATTCGTCCAATGGTTTGCTGGATATAATCATCTAAGCATATTTTTAGTGCAGTCTGCTTGAAAACTGAGTTTGAAAATTTGTAAGGTTCTGAATTATGTCAATGACAGGCTTCTTATCACAAATTTAGGAGGTGAACGGCGTTTTGCATCTATTGTGGCTAAGAGATTAGAGACTCTTGGAGCTCTAACACAAGGGGATCGCAGGTGAGTTTCTAACGTGAATTGCTGATGTTGTGCACAACTTAATTATTAGCAGGTCTTTTATGGACTCATTTGAAATGACTTTCTTTCGTTATTGGCTGAGTAGGCAAATGGAATTTTTACAGGGCAGGGCCGTCGTTGAGTGCATTCAATTATGACAGCAACTTTGGTAAAAGGGCTCTTAGTATGCTATATAAGGCTATAATGGAGCAGGTATGTGTTTTGATTGCTGAGTATGTGCTTATATTGAGATCAGTTTATTCCTTTTTGAAACTCCATTTGAATCGGTTGATTTTGTCGCAGACTGAGCTGCCTGTTGTACCACCAGGCTGTTTGCGTGAAAAGCCAGAGGCAGTCAGAGAGTTCCTTACCCAGGCAAAAGCTGCTCTAGTATCGGTGGGAATAATCAGGGATTCGGTACTTGGTAAACAAATCAGCAGTTCCATTATAATTTTTTTGACAGTTAGATGCATTTAATTATGAGTATGGAAACTTGGATTAAATTTTGATGTTTGTATTCTGGCCCTTTCTCTACTGAACTATCAATGATTGAGGATGAACCCACTTACATCACATGTTAAGGACATATTTTTACTGGATTAATGGTAATTGCAAAATAGTTGTTGTTCAGTCTACGGTTTTAATTTTAGGTCCTTTGTTGGGGGGATTTCTTACTTGCTTCATTGTTGGCAAATAATAGTCAATGGGAAAGACAATGGAAGGATCACAGGGCGCATTGTTGATTCTGACATGCATGACGTGGGGCGGTTTCTTAATCGGCTTCTTGGATTGCCTCCTGACATCCAGAATAGGTATGTACACTGCACATTTACAGGTTGGAGATTTCGTGCATATAAAATTAGAAAGTTTCAGTAGTGTGGGAAAGTTACACCAAAAGTAACAGGAATGTTGGCTATACAGGCTTTTTGAATTCTTTACCAGCATTCTTGACCTTTTGATTCAAGATGCTCGTAAAGAAGGACAGTTGGACTCAGGAATTGTTGATATCAAAGCAAATGTTATCGAAATGCAAGGATCACCAAAAGTAAGTTGTTTTTGTAATTTTGTAGTGATTAGAGCTGTTGTTACCTCTTTATAGGATCTCAGAACAAAAGCAAGGTAGCTACATAGGAGATTTTGTTTACATGTATGTAGTTGTCAAAGCTTATTCACATTATCTATGTGCTTTGCAGACAGTTCATGTGGATCCTACTTCTGGTGCATCTACTGTGCTATTGACATTTACTGTTGATCGTGGGATCACTTGGGAGGTGAGTCTATTCTTCTTCAACTATTATACACCCAAATCCTATTTATTGATCATATTAGGATGTGCTTCCAAACTTATCCCTGACTGGCATTCTATAGGCTGCAAGTGACCTACTTGAATGTAACAAGAAGGATGGGGTTGGCCATCAGAATGATGGATTTTACGAGTCCAAGAGGGAATGGATGGGAAGAAGACACTATCTACTAGCATTTGAATGGTATAATTTCATATTTACTTTCTGTTATCAGTCAAATATTTGCATATCTGCATGCTCCAGGAACTTTGCAGCACCGTATAGCTTTAGGTTTACATGTCTCTTATTGTAGCTTGTTGCATTAATATAATATGTGCCATTATTTTTGTTTTGATGTTACATACTGGACATTTGCAATGCTATTACAATCTATCAGGTGTAGGATTCTAATCATGGTTTACAAATACTGCTCTCAGGCATAGGATTCTTCCATTGCTGGTTCTCTTCTAAACAATAACCACGTATCATTAGCCTGTTGTTGTTGTTGGCAACCTATTGTCGCCTACCATCCCTAGGATTCTAATAAATTCTTACTAGCCTTCACTACATCCTTATGTATCTTTCCAGACAAATTATCTAATTATATCTGCATGCTTCAATTCTTACCCTTTCTAATGCATTAGATGAAAACATCTGCTTAAGGGGTTCCTTCTACCTAACATGGTTCTTCAATCTAAGAAAGGAAAGGAAAAAAAATGTAATTCTCATTATAACAAAGTTCAATCAATTTCCCTTCATGCATAACTTTTATTGGGTTTGACTTCACACACGTGTGACATAACACAAGTTGTGGAATTTTTGGGATGTTAGTATTATTAGCCAAAATCATTTCCATCTGTCATATCTTTCACCATTAAATTCATTCAATGAACTTCATAAGGGGTCCAACAAAATATTTCTCATGAACTGATTTTATACTTGCAGCCATGTAATCAGTGGCATCACTGGTTGTAAATGACATTCGTTGGATTTACAAACTATATAGATCTCATCATAACTAAAGCAGTACCAAAAGTAGCCATTAATGTTGTAGAAATGATCTACTACAATCTTCTGTTTATCTATTGCTTGTGTTGATTGTTGTAAATTGAACCATTTCTCTTCCTACAATTACTTATTTAGGAATCTTTTTCATTCTCTGAATTGTATTCATGAAAACATTAATGTCGATCTCCTCTTTTGTCGATCTCCTCTTTTGCAGTAATAGATCTTCCCCAAGAATGTTTAAGGTGTTCCGACCTGCAAGTGGGGAAGCGTTAAGGTATTTTGAAAGTTTGTTTTATTCCATGTCTCTCAATTTAGCGAAGTAGATGTTCCTCCTGGCTATTGTTACTAGTAAGTTTATATTCGCTAGATTGTCCTCCTGGCTATCATGACTAGTTAAGTTTATATCTCATCATCATTATTCCTTTAGGGAAATGCCTTTCCCAGAGCTCCAGAGTAAGTATCGACTGTTATCGTCACTTGAGAAGGCCTGTAAAGGCTGGAATGAAGAATATGAGGCCTCATCAAAGCAGGTAAATAAATTCATGTATTGTTTTTCTCAGGTTGGCTTATTAGCTGAATGGTAATCTCCTCTATGAAAGAAATAAGCGGCCTGTAGTTAAACTTACCTTATTTTTTGTTAAATGGAGCATATTGAGTATATGTATGTGCATCTTTTTCTCTCCATTTAAGCATACAAATGCATATTTGTTGGAGAATCAGTGTTTGACAACAAATTAGTTGGTTTTGTGCCACTTCGTTTTTTGTGTTACAACTCCATTATTTGCTTGGTATTTATCCAATATGCACTTAACTTGTGGAAGGTTATTATAGGAAAATGGCTGTCATGAAATTTTAGTATTCCAATGTGAATATCAAATTAATTGTTCCTATAATCTTATCTGTCCAACAATTTGTTCGTAATGATTTGAGCGCATTTGAATTGAGTTGAAACAATTTCTTGGTAAAATGATAGGCATGACATGTTATTTGGTCACTGTGAACATGCCCAATATATCTTTCAAGCTTTTCTGCTGAATGATTTGGTTATCAATGGAAGTGGCCGTGGTCAGATCTCGTATGCAGCAAGGCAATAAAGAAGCTCTACTTGCAATACCTTTTTGCAGAGCTTTAGGGGGAAGTATCATGTATACGTAAACAATTTCGAGTACCTCATAGATGTGATTTTGTCATGCCCATGTGAACTACGTAGTTGCAAATGAACTCCGTGACCGGTTGAGCTCGAATTGTCAAAGTTAAATTTTCTGACCTTAAGATGCCTCGATATGTATATGGATGTGGATTCTGATACAAAAG
>NW_006500065.1:1700967-1712830 GCF_000471905.2 Amborella trichopoda
TGTACATGTGTCGTTCATAAAAAAGAGTTAGAAGGTAAAGGTTGCATGATGAGCAACAGCGCTTTAGCCCAAACATTGCAAGATGTAGTCTTTTCTTCCAGAAACAAATGTCTATTCCTCTTTGCCAGTAACTGTGTCATCTGTCCTCCTTGTTAACAGCATCCTAGACCCTCAACTGCGTCCCAAATGAAACTGCTTTTGCAGCTGGTAAAGCTTAGTTCATCTATGCCACTGTTTCATAAATGTATGAAATTCATTGAGTGATCCCAAGGGAGTTCTGTCTGACTCTGAACCATGCGGTCTATCATGTGCATACATATCTTTTCCAGTTGGGTCTAATCTTTTCGATCATTTCTTTCTCCTGTCCTCTTTCCTAGTCGATGCTGCCTGCCCTGCTACTAGAATCTACTTTCGACCCCCTTCTATCTTATCATTATACAGTCCAGACCTCCATCGGGTGGACTCTTTAGGTTCCATATTTCCCATCAGATCAGACTGATTGTTTTTCTTGTTCTTTTTTTTTTTTTATTTCTTTTGATTGTTGACATAATTAAGTTGTGAAATCATACATCTATGTTAGTATGTTTCACAGGATTTACATGTGGGTAGCTATAATAGGGTTGTGCAAGGTATGAATTACAAAAATTTTCAGCACATATTTATCGAAGTTCTGTGCACGCTACTATCTTTCTGCTGCCTGCCACTGAGTTTTCTCACAACTGAACAGAAAAGGAAGAAAGAAAAACAAAGGAAAAAAGTTTATATCTATAAACAATCAAATTAGAGTGCACCTCAAAAATTTCACTAGAAGAGGTTGTTTTGATGCCCAAATATCCTCAAATTGGTCATCTCGAAATCAAGATGCATGGAGATGAGAAAAAACATGGATTTCAAGTTTTGAATATAGTGCATCTTGTAACGCATTTTTCGACCGTCAATTTTTAAGATTCTCAAGTTTCCATAGATCTGCTCGATCTACACTATTTTTGAAGCTTTAGATTTTATAATTAAATGAAAAATATAATTTAAGGCTATCACAAAGATTTCCAATGTTGAAACCACATTTCTCGACAATATGGCTCTATACAAACCGCACCCAAAACAAAGAGATAGGCCCATGTAAACCTTGCTACCGTATTCTCAAAACATTATCAATCAACAGAAAATAGAGAGAAAAAGCTACCTGATTTTAACTAGAGTCACCATTTAAGACTTTGTACACCCCATGCAATCTCCCCGGATCGATGCCAAACATTCAAGAAGGCAATTTCTCTTTGTGTCTCTCTGCTTTGGGCGTAAATCTCCAGCAAATGTGATCTTGGTTGCATGCCCCTTCCTGTCTTCTTGTATCTCTCACATAAGGCTTTTGTGAAGAACAAAGCATAGTTCACACAACCTACACACACCTCACCTTTCATCTCTAGTTTCCCTTGTCCAGACACCCTAGGGATCACACACCTCTCTCTACTTTTCTCCATGAAACCCAGAGCACGTAGCCCTCCATTGCATCTCTCTTGAGAAAAGCGTTGTCATGCCAAATAGGTGTGGGGTACTCTATTTATAGAGGTGTCTAAGGGTATGGAGGAAATAATGAGAATTTGCCTTCCAAGTTCTAATGGTAGATTCATGAGGTTAGAGTGGCAATGTCAACCATCCAACCCTTGGCTAGCCATCATGGATCGAGGGTCGGTAATCACTATTGCCCCTAGGAGAATCCTATTCTATGCAAGCGGCTCATGATTGGCTTATCAAAGCTAGCCAAAGAATGGAGGAACCATAGTGCAGCCGCATGTTCCATGTGATGCTCTCCTGAGAATAATTTGGTCACAAAGGCTTGAGTCACAAGGCAAGACATTGTATCACAAAGACATGGGGATCTTCTTGCATATGTCACAAAGACTCGTCAAGTCACACAAACAAGACTCAAGCACATCCACACTCCACGGATCACACACAACAGTGCTCATGCATCACACAAAACCAATAGATAAAGTTGAAGCACACATACCTCACAGGCCACACAGGTTTTGCATCTGTAAGTGGGCGGATGTCTTGAGGCTTGAAGGCCCTTGTCCTGACAGGCCACCATCTTATCACACAGGAGCCAAGACAACCACTGGGCTGCAACTGATCTTGACAGGGAACCCACCTCTCATACCTGTGATGCATCTGGGCACAAATCCCACACCCTAGAAGGTGGGATATCCGCTTAATAGGTCAAGCCACAAGCCAAGGTAAGCACTTATGCTCCAATTGCCTCCGTCATTGATGCAGGGAGAAAATGTGGGAATTGGAATCGACCTTTTTCCTAAACTTTAAATGAGTAAGATCAGCAAGAAGAGAGAAAGAACATGGCTGTAAATCAAGCCAAGAGAATAACTTTCTTCTTTCATAAAATAAAATTTATTCTAATAACATATTTTCCAAAATATGACATCCAACCTTTTATAAGCCTATGAAACCCTAATTTAACTTGAGGTCCAAGTAAACATTTTAGACTCTAAAATACACCTAAAACAGTACTATAATTTCAAAAATACCACTATGAACAATAACACGTGAATACTAACATGTGAACAGTAACTATGAACTGTAATTCATGAACAGTAACTGTGAATAGTACCATGGACAGTATTTGTGAATAGTAAATAAAAATAAAAACGCTAGAGTCCCTAAAAAACTAAAAAATCCTAGAAATAAACCCTAAAACTAAAACTACAATACACATCATTGAAATGGAATACAAATAAAAAAAATAGGAAGAATTTTTCCTCCATCAGTCATCCAATTAGAGCCTTGTTCTAATGGCCTTTTTCATCCAAGTAGAGCCTAAGGCTCGCATGGCCTCTTTCAACATGGAGGACCACACTCATGCCAAAACTGCTCACACAAAATCCACTCATATGGCCTGTTTCATCCATGAGGACCACACTTCCATTTAAACTGGGAGTATTTTAGCATGAGCACAAATATACGTGCCAATATACAAGTGCTGAATACCAAGGAACACATCTGAAGGCCTTTAAAAGCCACACACCTCAACACTAGATACCGCTTCTTACATATTATCTTTCTCAAAGTTGGCCCTTTTAACGCTGGATGGAACGTTTTAGCAGTAACTCTTCTGTATCTACACCTTCTTTATAGTCAGTTCTTTCATATGATTCCCTCCATGTGCGATTTAGCATTGCTAACATATTCAAGCACATCTCACTGATTTGATCAACTATTTAATGGAATCTCCATGGACATTTAGCTGACCTTGAATGTTCATTCAGTGACTTAAGCTGAATACCCTTCTTCCAACACTGTATACTAACTTTATCTCAACTGCGCAATCCCGTTAGCAATGCATTAGCCTCTGCCTTGCTAGAATCACAAACTGCAACATCCTTCAAGATTTCTATTAATTTATTGGCCTTATGATCTCTTACCATTAATGTGGCTCTTATGTGCAGTATCTTCCCGCAGGAGCATGCTATACACGTATGTTACTTTATGTGAATTTTGATTTCATTTCTTCATATTTGCTTCTCTACTTTCTGTAATATCTGGAGACAATATATCCAGACATTTTCAATCCATACTATTGTTAACTTTCCCTACTTATTATTCTTTACCAATTGAACTTGGTTTGATTGCATTGTTCAATTTACATCTTTATTTCTTGTGATATTGGGGGACTAGTTTCTCCAAATTTTCTACAAACAGGAAAATCTTTATTACTTGTGATACTGGGGGACTAGTTTCTCCAAGTTTTCTACAAACAGGAAAATCTCCAAAATTTCTACAAATAGGAAACTGGGAATACTTCTTACTGATTGAAGTTCTCTGTGTAGAAGGTGGTTCCTGAATCCTAACAACATTATTATGTTGCTCCTTATAACCCTTGGTTCTTTACCGCTTTTACAGTGTATGCATGGGCCAAAATGTAAAGTTGGAAGATTATGTTCTGTTGGCAAAAGATTACAGGAAGTTAACATTCTTGGAGGACTTATTTTACCTCTTTGGGGCACAATAGAGGAGGCTCTATCAAAACAGGTGAGTGGCCATACGTGTATGCTTGTTCATCCAAAGTGTGGTGCTCATTTCTCTGTGTATGCATGCGAGCATGTGCATGCTTGGGTGTCCTTATCCATGTGAATATCGTTGTATGTTTGTACTACGAAAGACTTGCTAAATATATCCTCCTTATATAATTTAAATCAGAATTTCGAATGATGTGAATTTTTGTTTCATTGGCTGTTGCATGATTCCCACCACGCCCCCGCATTTTCGTATAGATATATCTGCCTTTGGTGTATTTTTTCCCACAAGATATTTCTCGATCAGAATGGATAAGATATTTCTGTTAGAATGGATCTTCAAGTCTTACATATTTTCCATAAATCATCTTATGTTTGTGGCATACTTCATGTTTGTATGTTTATATGAAGGGTTGCAAGTGTGACATACAGAGAGATTTGTGCTGAAACATGCGGATGAAAATTGGATTTCTGTATATAAATCTTCTTCTAAAACAGATTAATGTGAGTTAAAAATTTAGGGGAATGTAATGGACAAAACCAACAAGTTTTATGGGTTATCCGATAAGTCACATCCCAATCCCAGTGTGACATATTCAGTGCCCAAAACAGTTTTTATCAGATTGAGCATTTCCGAAAAGTTGATGATGCAATATGTTAGTGTGGGATGACTCTCTTAGCAACGGCACCAATTTTTCAAGATATAAGAAGGGCACTGATCCATGATGATCAAAATGAACTCATTCCTCATCAAGGCATACCCTATTTTTTTTTGTTTTGGTCTGGTTGTTTCGGGGGTGGGGCGGGGGGTGGAGGATTGGGGTGGGGGAAGTGGGGCTATGGACTGTATGGTAAAATCTTGATCAAAGTTTAGGTTTCTTCATAGATGTAGGTGTGCTCCCATGGCTTGTAGCTTATCATATTGCCACCCTTGACATTTCATTTAGTGATTGTAATCATAGTTACCAGTAAGTGTGGTCATAGTTACCAGGAAGTTTCAAGGTGACTTTCCCCTTACAAGTCTGTTTGCATCTTACTTCTGTTCCGCATGAAACAGATTTCTTAGTTTTCGTATTTGATACAGTTTCTTTTCATCAAAATGAAAATAAACTGCAAAGTTCAACAGGACGTATTGCTGACATTAGTTGAGGTAGCATACATCTCCGTGTACCAATCCCCTTAAATTCTCAGGATAAAGTACTTTACTTCCAACTTACAGTCAGTTGCACTGAGACTCACACTATGGCTATTTGGTATGCAGAACTTTAAAATAGAAATATAGGAATAAAACAATTAAATAGAAGCTGGTGGTTAATAAATCAGATGATTCAGCATTAAACGCCCAAAGGTTTAAAGGACACTCTGTGCCTAATTTTTTATTGTGATGTTTGGGTATCCATTCATTTGTAAGCATATAAAAAACCTGGGCTTCTTTATTCTCAAAAAGGGGGGAAAATGCTTTTAATGCCATGCATCATAAAAAAGAATAGAAAAAAATAGCGGAGCTTTAAGCCAATGCATCCATGCTGATTCCTATGGTACCTGTGGTTCATCTGCACATGTCCGAGTTTATTTCAGCAGAACATGGTTTTCCTGGGTGTTATTTACATTCTATAATTTATGAAACCTGCAGACCTCATAAATGTGCCCTATATAATTTTGGTGTAGCGCAATCCCAAGTGCCTCAAAACATGAGTGATCTCTTGTTATGGTGCAGTAGCCAATAAAATGTTGTGCCTTTCCTTTCTTCGACACAAACTTGAAGTTTGCTCTTACTGAAATTGCTCTGTTCAAAGGTTCGGCAAAGCCATACGCGACTACGTGTGGTGCGTCTAGAGACTACTGAGGATAATCGAAGAGTTGTGGGCCTTCTCATTCCAAATGCAGCAGTTCATTCAGTACTTGAAGGTAGCTTCCCTCTTCTTTGACAAGCAAGCTCGCAATGGCTTTTATATATCTCTATAGGTATGTAGAGGAGCCAAGCATACATAAGCCTCAACACACACACACACACACACAGGGTCTACCCATCATTTACTCTGACATGCCTCTTGAGCAGATCAACTTGATAGGCTTTGAGAAGGTTGACCATGAACTAGGCACGGGATAATTTTTATGGATGAGCTTGCATGCGTATGATGTATAAAAAATTGCCTGAACATTTGGCCCATGTTTTAGAAAATTGGGTGCCAACACGGAAAAGTGGAAAGTTTATACTCCGACCTTAAGATGGTCTTGATATAGCTTGGCTATGAAAGCTTCTTGGTAGTTTTTTTGTTTATTTTTATTGCCAGCTGATTTCTGTTATAAATATGCATTCTGCAGATCTATCTTGGGATGCAGACGAAGACAGTTGAGTGAAAGAAGAAATGAAAAGCATGGGCAGGCCTTCCTGATTTTGACATGTCTTAGCACGCCACCATGTCTGTGCTTTTTGATACATCTATAACACCAGCGCTTTAGCAGAAGTTTCACTTGGCTTGGCAGTCCATGAATACAGCATCTCCAATGTTTACGGGGAGTAGAAAATACAGAGCTTCTGATAGCAGAAGCCTGTCTCTCTATTATATATATATATATAATTTGATGCACTGTAATTGTAATTTTGTTGATATATATTTCTATTAAAAGTTTTTGCATTTCATCTACTGTCAGAGAAAAGCAAAAAGAATCACCATTGTCCCACAATCTGTTTTTATTAGAAAATAGATCCCATAGAAGTCATAGCTTATGATAAAAGTAGATCCACTTCTTTTTCTCACACACATGCATATCCATTTTCACCCAAATCAAGTTTTCATAGAGAATTTGAGTTCATCCACATGAAGAAGAGCATTTAAGGAAACAACATGAAAATAGCACACCTAGTGAAGTGCCACCCAGATTATGAACCAAAGCCATTCACTCAATACTTTTCTCACCATATAAGCAGATCCAAAAAAGCTAAAAGCTAGTCATAGCAAATGAATGGGGCATCAGCATTCGTATTGCTGCAGTAGAGGCCAGGATGTTGCTTGAACCCCTGTTTGGCAAGCATCTTCCGAGCCTTGAGCACAAGCTCCTGGTTAGTCACAGGGCCCTTGCTCTCAGCCAAGATTTTCTGAATGGCATTGCTCAGAGCCCCATAAGCCTCACCAGGTCGACCCGGAAGGCTCGCATCAGCAGATGTTTCATGCGTTTGGCAACCACTTACCAGAATTCCCATATCAGGAAGCTCCCGCTTTGTGGAGCCTGCATACACTTTTTGGGTGCCTGATACATTGGCTTCCAAAGCTGGCTTCACATAATCTCCATCATTCTCTTCTAACTTTTGCTTGAGAAATTGTTGGGCCAAGCTTCCCACCATTCCCATGAAGCCTCCTTCCTCACCATTATTGTTGGATTGGAGCTTGTTGAGGAGGAACTTCATGAACTTCTTAACCTTGGGACTGGCATCCTCACCGAACAAATCAAAGAGCGTGGGGCGGAGCTTACCTACGTCTATGTCATCTTTGCCCGTCTTTTCTTTGAGGATATCAATGAGGGTAGAAAGAGGGAGTGATTTATTCCTAATTTTGTGACCACTTTCACTGACCATCTCTTCATTGTCTTTGTTATCTTCATCATTGGGTCTGTGGTGGTGGTGGCCAGATGAAAGGTGGATGCCTCGGGACTCAAGGGCGCTGTGCACTGTTTGGTGCAAGAAATCCTTGAAACCGCCAAAGCTGCGGTTTTCACTCTGATCGGTGTCCTCTTCTACTGCTCCATCTTTGGTGCTCTCCCCTATTTGTTCCTTCGCCTCGTCGATGAGGCCGCCACTATGGCAGGAGTCTGAGACTATTGTTATCTGGCAGCCCTCGGGAACTTTGTCCACGAACTCACGGAAGTCATCATCTGCGCATTAAAATAGATGAGAGAGAGAGCTAGAGAGTTCCATGAAGATAGTCGGTCAATGAATAAGCAGAAACCAGAAAGTGTGTAATCTGGGTCCCCCATCTCTGAGAAAGATAATTATGGGAAGTGGGGATGTTACAGTACCCTTCCAAGGGGTTGTGAAGTGCCCCCAAGTTGCTGGGAACCAGATACAAATAAGTGTCATTAGGGTATGGATAGATCTTAGAGAGAGGCATCATGTACCAACCGGCAAAGAGGGCAATAGAAGGTTGGAGTGGGCCTTGCAAAGATGTGGCGGTTGATGAACATTACTAGACAGGGATTAAGGGTAGCAGAAACTGTGGATCTTGATCTATCAGAGATCAAGTTATCCAATACGTCAATTTTCTTAGATCAGGGTATGACAGCCACCAACATAAAAAGCTAGCCCCAAATGAGGTGAAGAGAGAGATGATGAGATACATCCAGGAGAGAGAGAGGGGTGTACCTGTGATGAGGTTCATGTCGCAGGGGACGATGCACTCATCATAACCAGTGTCATCATCGTCGCCCGTCTCGGCTGGCAGGCGGGTGCCATGGCCGCTGTAGTGGAAGAAGAGGATGTCTCCATCCTCAGCCTCCTCCAGCAGACGGCCCAGTGCCCTCCTGATGTTGGCACCTGTGGGCTGATCGTAGGAGTCGTCGGTGTCAATGAGTATGGTGATGTCGTCCTCATGGAAACCAAAGCGGTTGATGAGGCATTCCCTCATCCTTCTCACATCGTTTACGCATCCCTTCAGCTCAGCCTTGGTCCCTGGATAATTGCAACCCACCAGCACAGCCTTCTTCCCCATCTCTCTCTTCTCTCTATCTCTCTACTCTACTGCTTCGCTTTCAATTCAACAAATAGGATACAATGGATCTCTCTCTCTCTCTCTCTCTCTCTCTTGGTGGTTAAAGGTCAGGAGTGCGTCGGCAACGCGGGCTCTTTTTGTTTTATTTTAATTTGCTCCTGTCCTGTACCACCGACCACCCATAAAGTGTTTTTTCCTTTTCGAGCACACATACTGTGCTCCCGCGGGAGCAAAGTGTGCATATACTATGCTTCTTTGCTCAAAACACTTCTTTAGACTATTTTATTAATCTAAAAGTTTGGAAATCATGTGTGAATTACTATAGGGTGCGGTTTGTATAGAGCTGAGGATCTAAACAATCAAAGTAAAGCGCAACTTCAAATAGTATCGAGAAATGTGGTTTCAATACTATAAATGTTTGTGATAGCGTTAAAATATATTTTTATTTTTACTTATAAAATTTAAAGCTTCAAAAAATAGTGGAGATCGAACATATCTATGAGAACTTGAAAATCTTGAAAATTGATGGTCCAAAAATGCATTACAGGATGTACTATTTCCAAAACTTAGAAATCTATTTTTTCTCATGTCCATGCATCTTCATGTCGAGATGGTCAATTTGAGGATATTTGGGTATCAAGATAAATCTCTTTAAAAAAGTTTTGAGGTGGGCTCTAATTTGATTGTTTAGAGCTTCAGCTCTATATAAACTTTTTTCATTACCATATGATTATTTCTTAAAAAAAAAAAACAACATTGAATTTTAAGTTTTGTAACACTTAGATTTAGCCTTTTTTTTTAAAAAAAAATGGTCTCTATTCTATCGTAAGGCATAAGTGTTTTACTAATATAGAGTTTATTTCGGAAATTTGGTTTGCTTATGGAGATTATATCCCCAAATTTGAGATAAAAAAAAATATCCTTGCCCGAGGGAATAAATGGATAATAGACTTCAACTAAGAAATCTCTTGGCTTTCGTTTTTTAAGTCGGGGACGAGTAGACTTTCGACTCGCACCTTTGCGTTTGAGGGCATCTTATTTATTTATGTACCGATTTTTTGAGATCGCAGTAGAGTTTCGCGTACGCATGTAAATATGTGGTCCTAACCATGAATCAAAGCTTAACTGCGATTTGGAAGCTCAACTAGGGCACAGGGTTGACTTGTTGATATCAGAGTAAACATGGCTTTGTTGACCCATCCCAAAGTATATATGTGCGTATTTTGTATGGTTTGCACCTTTGAAAATCTTACAGAAAGGGGCGTAAAGTATTAAATTACCTCAATTGTCCCTTTTCTATTTCTCTAAGTCTATATCTTGAATAAAGATATTCATGTCAGTTCTTGTTAAATGATTTGTTGGGAATGGGTTGAACCATCGGTGAAAAACTTTGCTGGTCATGCCGTTCCCAAGTCTGAATGAAAAAGGGTTATGATAGGTAGGGCAGTCATTGTATAACTTAACTAAATCTTGTAATGAATTAGTCATCACTAAATAATTTAGATAAAGCTCAGATGATTAGAGGGGTGGATGCTCTAACATAACGTCCTATCCGTCCAATTCCCAATGGTTAAAGGGGTTGATGCCTTAACATAAACGTGCTACGTTTCCATTCCTACGGTCATCATATTAAAAAAATAATAATAAAACCATTTTTCAAAAATGAAAATGAGAGGCCAAAATTTGGGAGTTTATGCTTTGGTTTAGAAGGGGGTTTTCTCAACTTATCATTTGTTCTCTCTCACACACATTTATCCCATCCCCTCTCTCATTTATCCCATCCTCACCATCCCCACCCTGCCCAACTCTCTCCCTGATTCACCATCGACGGAGGCCCCACGAGTTCCCTCCCTCCTTGATTCACCATTCAAAGATGCCCCCAACCCTTTCTTCACTCTCTCAGGTCTTGTATATAAGTGGCTACGCCCTTTTCTCTCTCTCTCTCTCTCTCTCTCTCATTTTGAGATTTTCATTGTTTTGTATTGCTGTGAAATATGCACTTCGTTTCATCTTTGTTCCCTTCCCTGGTCTCTCATGTTCTTTTTTGATAGGTTGGATGAGATGATTGCTCCCTTTTTACATCGGCTGCAGATAAAGTTCCATTTGAAAGTTCATATACTTCTTGCTTTTCAAAGCCTCGTTTTAATCAAATAAAGTTGATAACATTTCGAAGGTTTTCCTTTTAATTGAATGTTTTCAAGAAACTGAGGGTAGTTTGAAACGTATACATAGGAATCGGAACAAACAATTCAACAATATAAAGGTTCATGAAAGCAGTCCAGTATACAATTTCATTAATGTAACAAGAAATAGTAACAAGTAGTAAAGTTTTGATACATTGGTTGCACTGCAGGAATGAATCAGTGTCACTGAGTTTATTCGTTCTCTTCAAAATTTGGCTATAAATACCACTTCAACCGTAAACAAAATATACAATAAAACCAGAATGAGCGCGGAACCACGCTTCGAAACTGGCCTGTCCAAAATTTGAATGGAATTCATAGTTTCATATTCATAATTCCACCATAGGAACAAAGTGGACTCTCCCATTGTGAACCATTGTTCAATTGTCAGTATATACCCGTACAACATCCACAATAGGAGCACGGCATATTGGACATCTCCCACTGTTCCATTGCAACTCATTTGCACACTTTAAACAAGTACACATGTGCCCGCACCTAAAAAAACATCATGGAATACAAATGTAACAACCAAATTCCAAACATCTTTACTGACACCTTCGTGGAAGTAAAAGTTTCAAAAAAAAAATAAAAATAAAGAAAACATAAAAACATCTTTGTGGAAGTATACCATGACAATCTCACAGCTGATCATTGAGGTGTTAAGGGCAATCTCACAGCTGATCAATGAATATCAATTCCATTAAGAATAAAAGATATTTCTTGCGCCTGTGATAGTGGATAGGGTCAACCAATTGTTTGAGTGAAGTAAAGGATCGAACTAAACTTATGGACTGGAGGAAATAGATATGTTTATCTACGATCGAATTATATCGGTTGAACACACCATTGTCAATATGAATGTTCGGAAAAATAAAAGAAATAAGACATTGTCTTGGTACTATATATATATATATATCTATATATATATATATATATATAGATACTA
>NW_006500065.1:1722265-1733669 GCF_000471905.2 Amborella trichopoda
GCCTTGCTTGAATGGTTGAGAGCAGCAGATAGTTCCTGCCTAACGGAACGTTGCAACTCTACTTGCATCTCTATGCAACTCTCTATCATCTTCTGCAACTCATGCATCCCATGTTGGAGGTGTGCCATCTCGGCTCTCAAATCGTAAATGAGATCCAATTCCTGGAATATATTGAATAAAATGTTCACAATTTTAGAATAAAAAGTCAGATTCCACAAATTTAGAACATAAAGTCAGTTGCTTCTAGGGTAAATAACCTCACAGGAGTTTAATATGTCTGTAACTCACAATTGAATGGTTACTACATGTAAATGCAGAATGTGATGGGCCTTCTAGCTGCCGGAGGAGCCGAGTTGGCAGCGGCAATGAGAAGGATGTAGAGGCAATTTGATCGAAGTCGCTATCACTTTGATGCTGAATGTGTTCCTGGTCCTCGATGCTTTCATTGTTGGGTTCGTCCTCTTGCCTTTCCAGGTGAGACAAAATTAACTGGTCCATAGTCACTCGGAAATCACTAGCAAGAGCATTCGATACACTTCTCCTGATTCAGAAAGAACACAATCAAAAGTAGGAACACAGAAAATTCTGACTATCAAGTGTACAAGTTGTGAAGTTCTAGTCAAATTTGTCTTTGGAAAATTGATAAGGGAAGACTATGCCCTTGAGATGAAGAAAAAAAGGATACCATAGAGGGACTCGGTGTCAGACTGTTAAAAGCATTTGATGTAGGATCATCCAAGACATATGTCAATCGGATAGAAGCTAATGCAAAGCACGTAATCACAAGGAACAGTCCTTTCTGCTAAAGATTTCTTTTTAGCTCTTTTCTAATGGTTACTCCTCGAGCAATTATTGCCAAGATTGGACTAATATTTTTGTTTATCCTTTTCTTTTGGCCAAGGCAATTTGTGGCATTATAGGGTATCAAGTATATTCAATAAGCAGAACAGTCAAATTATTGAGAGAAATAATCGCTTTAAGGCATATATGGCTGATTAGGACGTGGCCCCTTGCATACACTCGTTGTATCACTGGAAATGATTTCCTGATCCCTTGAGTTGACTTAGTAATATGAACCTTGGCTGTAAGTTCAATGTAACTTGGCATGCATTGTTTTGTAGTTCATGTCATTTTCAAGTAAACAGACAACAGTTTCACTAAATAAACAAACGGCCAAGAATCTCAAATAAATACAACAGAGATGACACAGAATTTAAATCAAAACTATGATGAGGCAGACTACCTCTGTTATTGTTTGGACTGTAAATCACTTGTATGATGAAATATGAGCTGATGATGAAATCATGCAAATGAATACCTTTCTTGAAGTTCGCGCAATTCCACATTATGCAAGTGGTTTTCTGGCCAATCATAATGCAGATTTTGAGAGTGAACTTCCCAAATTTGGTGTGAGAAAGAGGACTCAGCCATCTCCCATGGATGTTGATCAACATCTTCAATTTGTTGATCCTGCAAATCATCAGCATGAGGTTCTTCTGAGACATCCCCCTCTTGCCATTCCAGTAAGGTCTCAGCATACTCGTTTCCTTGCCACTCCGAGTCGCTAATTTGTAAGCTTCTTTCCCGCAATAAAGAATCCGAAGTCTGGAGGTCTTCATTTTGGGACTGCACTGGTGTTAGCAGCAGTTGCTGTGCAGCTATACCATCAGCAGCCTCTCCTGTAGCGACCTCTGGATCCAGGAGGTGGTTTGAGCTTGATGCCAGGCAAGTCAAAGAATGGATTGATCCCAGAGTAGTAATCTCATTGTTGTTGTTTTCATTGTTGTTGTTATTGCCAAAGGCGCTGCTGCTCCTGTTGTCATTGTTGTTATTGTTGTCGTTCTTGTTGTTGCTGCTACTGCTGTTGCCATTGTTGTTGATGCTGATGTTGCTGCTGCTGCTGCTGCTGCTGCTGTCGTTATTGCTGTTGTTACTGCTGCTGCTACTGTTATCTGGTGGCTCTCTCTTACTTCTGCTTGATTGGTCTGCAACATGGTCCGTGCGTTCAGTAGTTGGTGCTCCAGGAGCAAATCTCTCCCTGGTCCAAAGCAAAAAGACAACTTTTTAAATTGTTAGCCTGAATAAATAGAAGGTATAGAAGACCCGTAGCTATTGGAAGTAGGCGCAAGGGATTGCCACATGCTAGAAGCTATCTAGTCAGAAGCGCATGCCACACAGTTATTTAATTTATAAATAAAATATAATAAAAATTACAAATTTCACAAAAAATTCAAAAATCCAATAGTCCAACAAAATATGGAAAAATAGGCAATAATTATTAATTAAATTTTATTTAATGAATAAATGAGGTCTTTATCTTCCTTTGAAATGTAGTTTATGCAACAATAATCCCACAAAATGCAATAAAAAATCATGATGAGGCAAATCCAGATAACTGATAACAATACAAGGGAGCTGATTTCTTATTGATAATTTATTTACACTTTCACACCCTAAAACCTCCAAAAAAGACGTAAGAGATAATGAGAGAAAATGATTGCATTAAGATCCAAATGAATTATCGTCTTAGCCTCTGATTGCCCCTTTGAATGGTAACGAATGATCCTTAAAGAGTGGGATCGAGATCCCAAAAATTCAAAAATCATGATATCATGGAGGTACCCATCCTGGACCGAAGGAGTGAAATCCTAAAGCGGAATCGAACACATGTGTTGGAAGATCCTGATAAGACCCCATATGGGACAAATCCAGATAACAATTATCAATTGAAGTTTATTTAATGAATAAATAATATATTTATATTCCTTTGAGATGTAGTTTATGCAACAATAATCCCACAAAATGCAATAAAAACATCATGATGAGGCAAAGTCAGATGACAGATAACAATACAAGGGAGCTGATTTCTTATTGATAATTTATTTACAATTTCACACTTTAAAACCTCCAAAAAGGACTTAAGAGAGAATATGAGAGAATAATTGCAAGTAAGATCCAAACGAATTATCTTCTTAGCCTCTGATTGCCCCTTTGAGCGGTAAGAAGTCCTTAAAGCGTGGGATTGAGTTTCCAAAAATCCAAGAATCACGATCTCATGGAGTTCCCCATCTGGAGCGTAGGAGCGAATACCCCATATGGGACATATCTAGGAAACAAATCCACTCCATTTCAATGAAACAAATAGGGGAGGTAGTGGATATTCTGCCCAGTAAGAACTTGTTAGTCTCTGAATATCCAGAAACTTATGCAGGCACTGTATTAGGTAATATAAATTTAAAAAGGAGTCTTACAGGAAAAAGTAGTCATGAACTCCTGACTACCATAATTCTTCACTATAGATACCTAGAAATTTATTGTATTTACTATCTAATAATATAAGTGTTGGAAGGAGAAAGCTTACCGTCAATGCATCAGTGCTCCGTTGTATCACACACAGCACTTTCCCAACATGTATAGAAAAACTTGATGAATCAAATTCAGGTAGTTATTACTACTATGATTTTGGGATACACATGTGATGAGGATAGAATTTGGGTGTTTGTGATGTTTTGCAAGTTTCAATCAGAAAGGTATTTCAATCAGTTCCAATGGGATGATATTTTTGATAAGGATCGAATCCTGGATAATTAAAAAGCTAGACTTTCATGAGAGCTGCTCCCTCTCAGTTACCACCCTATAGTTTGAAGTACCTAAACACTACGAATTCGTCCAGGGAGAACATAAGAAAGTCTGAAGTACGTAGATCAATCAAAAGGGTGTTTCAATAAGATCCAATAGCATGAGCAGGAAATAAGTAATCAAATACTAGATTTGTTTCTCGTAAACCGACTAAAACTCAAGAAAGTGTACTGCTGTAGGATTTTTGAGGGAAAAACTACCTTAAGCGAGATATGCTCGTCCCAAGTTGTAAGTATTCAATTTCAACTGCTGCCGGTGGCTGAGGTGGCCTCTGATCGTGAGCTGCCAATCTATGGTGAAGAAATCTCCCTTTAAGTGTCGTCTGGAAAAGATTTAGACAGAGAAGGTCAAAAAACCCAACATATATGTATAAAGAATATCCAACAGTAAAGAAAGAAAGACAAAGAAGTCTTGCATGTCATAACATGACTAGCAACATCAGACCTATCATAAATGCACAGGCCTTTTATTTTAACACGAAAATCTTATGAAATGCAACTGCGACAAAATCCATTGCGTTCCTCTTCCAATTCAGATGCCAAATCTCTTAAATTTATCTCTCGTGTATGCAGTTTAAGCCTTTAAAGTCATCAGAAGAAATGGAACAAAAAGAACATCTGCACAAATGAGAGAGAGAGAGAGAGAGAGAGAGAGACTCACTTGAATGCGATTGCGATGAGAAAATCCAGAGACTGGGCGTCTTTCCAACAGCCCAGTGAGCTCTCTCTGTCTCTCCCTTACCAATCTCATGAGCAGATCCACAGTAGCCTGCCTCCCACGAATCCGAGGAGGGTTGCTCCGCCCAAACCCCAACTGCCCCACCACATTCTCCCCACCCCTCAATTCACCCTCACCTCCCCGCTCTCCCCATCGCATCTGAACCCCACCTTCTGGTTGGTGAAATCCAACATTCACACCCTCTTGATGATCTGTCAAGCACATGCTCCACTCTACAGAAACCTCCCTTGAACACTGTTCTCGATCATTGAAGCTCGAGAGCCTCTGAATTATATCTGCCACCCTCCTCCTTCCCCCTTTCTCACTCTCCCCTGACTCCTCCAAAATGAACATTGATGAAGTGTCGGGCTCATTGCTCGATGCCCCAACATCAGATTCCCATTCTCCAAATGCGTCATCAGAGCTTAATGCCTGATTCTCAACACCCCGTCCTTGTTGGGGCCAAAAGTGGCCATATCCATACCGAGGAGAAGAAGGATTAGAAGGCTCACTCCTCCTGTGGGTCCGTGGGCTCTGGTTGGCCCTGGCCTCGGCCTCAAGCTCCCTCCACATTTGCACGAGAGAAGACGCTCGTAAATTTGGGGGCTCAACCACAGAGGAGCACTCCGATTGAGCAGGGGAAGACTCCCTCAGGAAGGAGGATGCCCTTGAGGAGACGCTGTTGGTACCGGAGAGAGCAGTGAGCTCAGATTCTAGGGCTTGCCGCTCGATCGTTGTGATCATCTCCCGTGCCTGACGTGCGGCCCATCTGTCTAGCAAACGAGACTGACGACGGCTCACAGGCGACGAAGATGGCACATATTTCTCCTCCTGATTCTCATTGCGATTGCGATTGTGATTCTGATTGTAATTGAGGTTGTGGGGACTGTTTGTGGATGAGTCATCCTCCGACTCACTAACCCAGCCCTCGTTTGAGTCCCATGCTGCCTTGAGACGGTGGTGGCGGTTCCTTTTTCTGGAATGGGATCCATCCAAGGGAATTTCAAGATTTTCAGAGTTGCTGAAGGTCGTGGTGGTTATGCAGGTTTCGTGGAGGTGCCCTCTTACCAGTTCTTTCAGACCCTGCCTCAGAGCCGCGTGGGCCTGTGATGAGGATACACAGGTGGAGGAGGAGCCTCCTGTTTTTTCTGAAGATGCCATTGTAGAGGAATGTGGGATCTCAAGCTCCCTCCTATTACTAAATCAGAAATTCAGAATGGGTAAGATTTTCTCTCGAAGATCTTCTTCCCATATGAGCTCTCAACCTTAAACCAATCAAAAAAATGGCTGCTTATTGTCCTCCTCTAAAATATGAACCTAAACCAAATAGATCAATTTTTCTTCCACAAGGAGCATCAAATGACTTCCATTCTCTCACTGAAGCTTACCTATGATCTCTCATGAAAAAACCCAGAAAAATTGAGTTCCTAAAAGAGCAAATGGCTTCATCCTCTCTCTCTAAACCCTTCCTCACCAACACCCCAAATAAATTCTCCCACACCTTCCATCCTCTCTCTCTCTAAAACATTTCCATGATCTCCACAACAAAAAAAACAGCAACAATGATCTTGTACAATCCAAAACAAAAGCACAGCAACAATAATAATCTTCTACAACGAGGAAACTGTTTCCATTACTGCTCTCTCGCTCTACAACCATGTCATCATGTCTGAACAGAAACCCTAAAAATGGGGAGGGCGATTAAAACCTACCAATGAAATGCAAGGAAGGCGTGAAAGCCGCTTAAGTTATTTTTGGCATTCCAATCCCTCTCTCTGACAAGGAGCAAGTTATCAAACATCCATCATTTCCTTATTATTTTTACTAAGAGTAAGAGGATTTCAATATTTTACAGACACAAATAGATCCATAAGAATAGGATATTACCCAACACTCTGCAATTCAGGAACAATTCATCTTTCTCTCTAGAAAAACACCCAATAATATCCTTTATCAAATCCTAAACACTCAGATGCATCTAGAATGGAGAGATGTGATCAACCAGAATTAAATTAAAATGATGTTGCTGCAAACCTGCAATGCAAGCCATATATAGATATATAATCATTGCTATCTCACCAATACATAATAATAATAATAATAATACTAAAAATCAAAGAAAGGAGACGGAGAAGGGGGCAGCAACTGGTGGCATGAAACAAAAATAGAGCAGCAGAGTAATAAGCAGAATAGTTTTTTTTTTTTTTTTCGGGCTTTTTTTTTTCCTCAACAGTCAATCTGAGAGAGAGACACGCGCCTTGAGCGAGTGGAGGGCAGTAAGAGAAGTTTTCAAACTAAAGGTTTGCATCGGGCTGCGCGTTCTTGTCCAGACGCGTACAAAACAAATACGAGGAGAATAACCTGAAACGAAGGAAAATTGTTTTATGTGGGCTGGTACGCATTTTTACACATGCCAGGCGTAAAGCGTTCATAAGTGTTCCATGTAAATACAATGTTTCCTTACTAAAAGAAGTTATTAATAAATCTATTTATTCAAGTCTCATACTTATGTGATAAGTTTTTATAGAGATTTATATCAAAATTTAATAGTGATCATTTGATGTCTTACCCACATGGGTGTGGGACGGTTTTATAGTATCATTATTCTTTTCAATTTTTGACATAGATCATGACGAGCGGGGTTGACATTGGCCCTAACTCAACCCTCAGGTTATAGGTTGTCACCCAGAACCGACTTTTTCAAGGCAAGGAAAACTAGGTCGAGCCCATTACGAGCCCAATTTCAAAGCCATGAGGAGAGACTGAGATTGTGACCGTTGGGAAAGAAGGATGACTCATAGCCGTTGAGGGAAGACACTCGTTTAGAGAGTTGTGAGTGTTTATTGATTGGTAGGTTAGGTAAGTGGGGTACGTGGTTGAGACGGTTGAATCGGCGTTTGGCTTTTTCCTAAAAAAACTAAAGACAAAAGATATTTTTCGTGCCCTTTAGTGAGGGAAAAGTGTACCATAAACATATGGATGCGAAGTGTACGATGATTATCCATTGTCCATTTTAAATTGGGTTAAAGTTGATATAGAGCATAGGGTCTAAATAATCAAATTAGAGCCCACATCTAAAATTCTACTAGAAGAGGTTATTTTGATGCTTAAATATCATCAAATTGATAATCTCAACATGAATATGGATGGACATGGGGAAAAAAAATGGATTTCAAGTTTTGAAAATAGTGCATCTTGTAACGCATTTTTTGACCGTCAATTCTCAAGCTTTCATAGATATGTTCAATCTAAACTACTTTTTAAGCTTTAAATTTTATAATTAAAGATGAAAATATATTTTAAGGCCATCACAGAGATTTTCAATATTGAGACCACATGTCTCGATACTATTTAAACCTGTGTTTTATTTTGATTGTTTAGAGCCTCGGCTCTATACAAACCGTACGCTTTTAGATGATAGGTTGGGGAGATTAACGCTGCCGAGGTAAGTGTTTGTTGTTCCCAAACTACGTAGATATGTAGTGTTAATCCTCCATTTTTTTTTTTTTATTTTTTATTTTTTTATTTTCAAAGTTTCTACAATGTTATAATTTGTTTGTGTCATTTGAAAATATTTTTTAAGAAATATTTTTACGTGAAAGAATTCTCTCATATAGTTAAACATGAAAATATTTTCTCTCATATAGTTAAACATGAACATATTTTCACACCAATTGGTCCTTGTGCATTACCAACTAGCAGCTAATTGGCATGGAAATATTCTTTTCCCTAACTACATGAAGAAATATTTTCTTGTGATATATTTTTTGAGAAATATTTTCAAGTGAAAAACGTGCCCTTAATATTTGAAATTTATTGCCAATTCTCTTGTGCACCAAATGCCATTAATCAGTTTTGCATGGTATAACTACTTTTGTATAGTATAACTACTGTGGCCTTATCATTTTGGCCTTGCTATGTTTATTTTGCATGGTATAACTAATCTAATATTTGGAAAAGTTTATTTTATGTTGTTTTACAGAAAAGCAGTAGGTTTATTGTCTCATATCGAAGAATGGATAATCGAAATTCATGCATATATATAGCAATGCCAAATACCTTATTCCAATATATTCTAAGAACCAAGGAGATAGAATGCCTATGCGGAAAACACGAAGCGTGCACCTTGTAAGCACATGTGCATGGGAACAAAGGCACATGACATGCAACTTTGCAATGTTGAGCACCTAGTGTTGAGAAGGGAAGTCGCTCGGCAGGAAGAGGAGCCTCTTCGGTAATTTGCCGCGGTGGGAATTCCCACCAATGCGCTAAGTGTTCGTTTGGTTGTGCAAACAAGTGGCAAAATGCACGTAGAACTGCTTCCAACAGGATGAATAGTTTAGCTGCAATTTTGGGTGCAGTGGTTCCTTTTCATTAACCCAAAAAAGCCACCATGAACCAGTGTAACTATGTGGTTGCACGTTGTAATTAATGGGCCATTTATGGATGTTAAAGTCACAACAAAGAGACATAAATCTTCAACTTTAAATTGTACCGAATAGTCACGTTGGGTGAAAATGAAGTGGCCTTTTATCTCTCAATATATGGGATTGAACTTCTCTTTCGATATATAGTTTTGCACACACTTAGATCTTGTTCACAGACCCCCTCTCTTCTGGGCAAACCCTCTCTACAGGAGAAAAAAAAAAAATACAACTTTGATGCTTGAAAATCTTATTGTACTATTTCCGGCAATAATTTACCACATAGAGCTACTTCCACCAGTTGCAGGTTGTAACTAATGGGCCATTTATGGCTGTTAAAAGTCAAGAACAAAGAGATAAATCTTCATCTTTTAATTGTATTGAATGGTCGCAATGGGTAAAAATGAAAAGGCATTTTATCTCTCAATATATGGGATTGAACTTCTCTTTTGATATATGGTTTTGCACATAATTTGATCTTGTTCACAGAACGCCTCTCTTATTGTGCAAATCTAGAACAAAAGCAACTTTGGTGCTATAGAATCTTATTGTACTATGCATCCCCCATATCCCAGGAATCCTTGTAGAAAGCCCTTTCAAGTCACAAGAATATTGTTTCGCCCTATCTATGCTCACTAGTGGTAAGTTTGCTAGCCTTTTTTAAAGAAGAGTAGTCGCCTAGAGAGAGTGGGACAAATGGGGATCTCAAAAAAAAGCCTTTTCAGGTTTTTTTTTCCTTTTGTTTGCTTTTAGAATTTCGTAATATCATACTTATCTCTTTCTATCATTCTATATCATATGTACCGTAGATTGCCATATCTATCATGTTCCCCAACCCCAAGGGATGACTCATTGCCAGGTAGGAATTGAGCCTTCAACTCTGCTTTTCACTCGTCCCACGTTTTGATCGAGCATCGACCATTCTGAATGTACGGGCTTGGCATCTCCATCAAGAGACATGGCGGCCATAGTCACTTTGGCTGCTTGTGTTAGGCAAGATGGTGTTCAATATTTTGTTTCATTAGATCCTAAAGAAAAAATTGTCTGAAAAAGTTAGATGCACATTGGTTTGTATTAGTAAGAGGCAAATATTATTTTGTAATAGTGACACTTATGGGAAAATTGTTAGTGAATTATTTGTGATCTTTATTTTCGGCCCCATTTCACCTAATATTCAATTAATATAAGCCAATATATAGGTGAACCATCAAGTCATTAGATGGGTCGAACTTTAAGAGGTGGCAATGGAAGCTACCATTTTTATTAACCACACTTTAAGTAAGTTCTAAGTACCTATGTGATTGTGGCGTGTCGAAACATTATAGTTAAGTTTGAACATGAATATTTTCCAACGTCCATCATTGTGATTGCTGCTTCTAGAGGGGTTCTAAGTGTTTGATTTAAATTGTATTTCTCAGTGTGTATGGACTTACTGTATTTCCTTTGGTTTTCACTATCATGGCCTTTGCAGTCTTCGTTTGAGGTTAGAATGTTCTTACCACCCTAGAGATCTTATGAAACATGGTTGCTATCTCCCGAAAATACATTTGGTAGAGTTATACTTGTTGTGAACTAAATGTTAGCATGTTGGTTTGAGTCTTTGTTCTAATTTGATTGTATTTTCATTGTAAAACTAGCCTCTAAGTTAAAGAAGTTACAGGTTTCCGTATTTGATAATCTACTGGAATGTTAAATAAGTTCAAGTACCTGTGTTTGATACCGTGTTGGAAGATTAGGAAGTTCTGAGTATTTGCGTTTGATTATCTATAAAAGATATAGGCAAGATGTAAAATCTTAAGGTCGAGATCTAGAGATTATTTATTTTTTTATTAATTTTTTAGATTTTATTTTTTTGGATAAAATATCAATTAAAAGTAAAATAGGTTGGATTGAGAGAGAGAGTTTAATTGATGAGTGAGAGAAGAAACTTCAAGAAAAGCCTTGGATTTTGGATAGTGGACCATAGTTCATATATATATATATATATATATATATATGAAAAAATCTTCCTAACCCCTATAGGCGAAAATGAATAGTGATTTTTCCTAACTTCATCACCATCCAAATTTCATCGCGCGGTCACTATTATCCGGTAGTGTTTCATTTTTCATTTTTTTTCTACAAATCGGAATGACCTGAAATTTTGAGGGTGTATATGTATATATATATAGGAAAATACTATGCAACGCCTATAGGCAAAAACGAACAGCGATTTCTCCTACCCCTATTACCGTCCAAAGTTCATCCCATGGCCACGATTGTCTGGTAGTGTTTCATTTTTCAATTTTTTTTAACAAATTGAAATGATCTAAAATTTGAAGGGTGTATTCATCAAAAATAGGGAAATCTTCAAAAAATATAAAAAAATATTTTACATTAAAATATTGACCAAAATACCCCTTAAACCTTTTGGGGGTATTTTGATCAATTTTGTTTTTACGGATAATTATTTTTATTAGAAGCGCCTCAGTAAGATGTATATACCCTCCAAATTTCAGGTCATTCCGATGTATAAAAAAAATTAAAAATAAAATACTACCGAACAATCGTGATCGCGCGATGAAACTTGGACGGTGGTGAGGGTAGGCGAAATCACTATACATTTTTGCCTATAGGCATTAGGA
>NW_006500065.1:1747923-1774898 GCF_000471905.2 Amborella trichopoda
TAGGTAAAGTTTTCTCTATTTTCTTGCTCTTTAAAAAGAAAAAAATCAGTCATCGACCAATTGTCTCATTGACTATACCAATTTGGCTCGGACAGGTGGGTGACAGGTTCAACCCCACCACTAGTTCAATTTAACATTGGTTCACTAATGTGAAAAAGGAAATAAACCCATGTAATAACTAAAAAACCTAAAAACATGAACGTTTAGTAAACCAGCACGACATACCTCCAATAGAATGCGACCAGCACACGGAATGGACAACAGATTCTGAGATCTCTGAATCATACAACAATTCCCCACTCTTGACACTCCATATACGTACGTGACCATCCTCCCCACCTGTCATTTATAAAATGGACAGTAAAGCACAAATCCAAAAGTTGTGAAATAAACAAATATGCTTTTCCATGAATGGAACCTACCGCACATTAGAATTGATCCTGTTGGATCCACACCAAGCTGTATGAGACTATGGGAATTCACATGTCCATCGTAAGACTGTACAGCTCCTCTTTGTAGTGCACGACAATCGAAAAGTTTAATCTGTACATATAAACAAGAAAAATATAAAACTATCATGGGAAGTGTTATTTGGGAATATGTTCTAAATAACCCTTGCAATACTTACGAATAAATAAGGAGTTATTTTGAAATATGAAAATGAATGCAGCCCTAACACACATCTCTTGACAAATTTCAATGTGTGCGCATTGATCTAAACTGCCTTCCACTTTTTGATAAAGGCATGCCAGAAATTTCGACAAGCCCGTGATGACTATTCCCATGGAAGGACATTGACTGTTCAGTGAATAGTGCATAAAAAATGATGCAATAAGACCATGCATTATATCTAATCAATAATGCATAAAAAGCGACGCATTAAGACCCTGCATTATATCCCATTATCCAAACTTATACACTAAATTATAAAATTTCCTTGGAAGTAAATCTAACTGTATACAAACTATAGAAACTAAAGCGGGAGTGCCTTTTTTTACAACTATTCTTAAAACTGTAAGCAACATTTGGGTTCATATATCATGGAACAACTCCATCAAATGTGCCTTCCTATATAATTTTTTTGTCAAAAGTCCAAATTATTCTCATAGAAAATTATTATAAATATATGAATATAAATAATAGCAATCAAGAACGGGAGACAACTGGGAACAATATAAATATATAATCATTGATACGAGTAGAATAATTGAAAAAGATATGAATTATAGAATAACAAGATGAAAGCTCCACAAGGCCTTCTAATTTTTTCATTTCATCTTTCTTTTAAGTATTTATGTAACATTTTCTATCCACATAAATATTTAAAAGAAACAACATTTATGTAAGATGTTATTGGTCAAAAGAATATTTATGTAGATATTTCCCCACTTTTTTCATCAAATATCTTCCTCCTTTTTCTTTGCAAAACATTCAGTAACTTCATCTCACTAGATGGATGCTTTGACCTACTTTTAGGCCAGTATTTGGAGAGCATTGTGTACTACTGACGTTTAACACTGCGGCATATACAATGGCCACATATGGTGAAACAAATTCATATCAATATAAAGCATAGTTAACCCTATTACAAGAACCTGAACATGTGTATCCTAGATGACCATTTAGATATGGACTGATCCAATTGCTTCTACATATAACAAATACAATAAAAAAAATGCAAAATTAGTGCCTATCCATAACTTGCTATTGTTATGATATTTTTTATGATATATTCTTGCATTATTGATACGAATATTACAATGGGTATTGTTAGGGTACTCATACACATGGAATATTTCTTTAATTCACTAAACATTCATTGGAAACTCATTACTCTTGCTTTACAATACAATTTTTTTCAAGCGAGGATATTTTTCATCATTAAGAGGGGTAGAATAGATATTTCTATAAGAAATTAGTAGCATTCTATTAGTAGTTAAGATTCATGTAGATGATGTCGTACCTCATATAGATGATGTCATTCTCCACTATAGTTAATAAATTCTTTTCTTTCTATTAGGAATTCTACTTTACCCATGATTAATTACCTAAAAGACACCTAGACAAAAAAGGTTACTACATTGTAGGATAAGGGCTCCAAGTGTCCAAAAAAGGAAATACTTCATGCGTAGTATTACCCTAACAAAACTCTATTATAATTGGAACTTACTGTGAGCCTCTGCGAGACCCTCTGCCATTGGAGATCTGCGAGCCTCTGCAAGAGCCTGCCCACTCAGCGTGATTGGAGCCTGCTGCGAGCCTCTACGAGACCCTCTGCCATTGGAGATCTGCGAGCCTCTGCGAGACCCTGCCCACTCAGCGTGAGATCTGCGAAAACATCACAGAGGAAGACCAGCGAGAGGTAGGAGGCTATGCGTGAGATCTAACCTTGTAACAGCGAAGACCAGCGAGAGCTAGGAGGTTCTGTGTGAGATCTGCAAGCCTCTGCGAGCCTTGATGCAAAGACATGGAAGCAGCGAAGACCTTGAAGCAGAGATCTGCGAGTGAAATCTGTGAGGCACATTGGGTTGAGGAGCAGATCAGCACATCGATCAACGAGGTTGAGGAGCAGATCTGTGACTCAGAGAAACATTGATCTGCGAGATCTGTGAGGCTGAGGAGCAAATATGCGACTGAGAGGTTCTATGATCTGCGAAGTCTGTGAGGCACATTGATCTGCGAGTTTTGAGGAGAAGATCTGCGACGATAAGATCTGCGAGGAGCAGATTTGCGAGTACTGTGGGGAGCAGATCTGCTTCTGATCTGCGAGGAGCACTTTGCGAAGCAGATCTGCTACGAGATGGAGGAGAAACCTCCTGATCCTTGGGCAGGTGAAGCTGCCCACTTTGGGGAATTTTTCGATGCTTGTAGTTCTGCCCCTTGTGATGATGTTGTTCAAGATTCTGGCCTTGAAAGTCCTCGTTCGGGTCTTGGCCCGAGATCTAATGCTGATGACCTTGATGGGGTCATCAGGAGTCCTGTAAGGGAGGCCTCTCCTCCTTTGAAGGCTGTTACTGACAAAGGCAAGGAGATGGCTGTTACTCCTCCCTTGGAAAATTTTTTGGGTAGTAAGGTTGTCCTAGTATCTACCTCGGGTCCTCATGATGAAGGTGTCATACAGGAAGAGTTTCTATCCTTGGTTCCTAAGAACGAGATTGATTGTTTACCTAACAGTTGTTGGGGCTCGGGTAGGTCCTCAGACCTGTTATTTGGGGCCAAAGGTGTCCAAAATGGAGTGTTTTACTTTGAGGAGATAGATACTTCACCTATTGAAATTATTAATGGTAAAGAATTTGTCAAAATTGATAAGAAGGTGATGCATTCATGTCGGAGCCGGTGGGAAAATTGTCTACTGGGATACTTCTTGGGCCGCCGACCAGATTGGAATGATATGAAAGAGATGTTGAAGAAGATGTGGAGACTTGAGCGAGATGTTGAAGTATTCTCCGCTGATGGGGGGTTCTTGATTTTTCGCTGCCATTCTAGTAAGGAGATGGAGGTTGTCCGTACGGGGGGACCTTGGTTTATCAACAAAAAATGTTTGGTACTTCAAGAATGGGATCCTTCAGTTCAACCCTCTAGGCATACTCACCATACTATGTCAGTTTGGATCAAATTGCCAAGGTTACCATTGGTGTATTGGGAACCAGAAATTCTGTTCTGTATTGCCTCCAGTGTTGGAAAACCCATCTTCATGGACAAACTGACAAAATTAAGATCAAGGGCTGAGCCAAGGGTGTGTGTTGCATTGGATCTAGATACCATTTGTTCGACTGAAGGATGGACTTCTTTGGGAAGGAGTATAAGCAAGAGATAGTCTATGAGTTATATACCCTCGATCTGTTCCAAATGTCGAAGGGTGGGCCACAAGCCCGAATTATGTCGAGCAGACTTAAGTGCAAAGGTTTCCATCAAGGTCAGCGCAACAATTATTTCCAATGATGATACTTCTGTTAAGTTACCCTCAGGGGAAGGTTGGAAGGTCGTCAAAGGGAGACAGTAGTTAGTTTACAAAAGGAAGGGGAAGGAAAGCACTGATGTTGTTTCAACCCTTCCCAATTTGTCAGAGAAGAAAAATGTTGTTGTTTCTCATGCGAACAGAGTGGATCCGAAGGACATCATTTGTAATGCTTTTGCAATTCTAGCCAATGTCCATGAGGATAACGAGGGGTCTCCTATTGAGCAGGCAGTTAGCTCTTCTGAGCAAAATACAATCGACACTTGCATTCCTATGGGTGATTCTGATATGCAGCAGGAGTATGAGGTGACAACTATGACTCATGTTGACAATATTGGCGTGTCTGGAGAGGTCGAGGTTCTGTCGCCAGTTGAGGATGGCGACTCCTCGCTAGTCTCTGGACAACCATGATGACGATCAACATGTTGCCCACTCTAAGACGATATGTGAGCACAGCCTCAAGCAGGTTAACGTCACTGCCGTCGTAGAAAACGATGGGGAGGAGTATGATGTTGAGGGCCGTTTGGATCACTTGCTTATTGAGCATCCGAAAACCCTTGGTCATGGTAACGGTGTGATTGGGCCACAAGGGGACATGCTAAAGGATGGCTTGGGAATATGGTTGGTGATCACAAACCTAAGCACATAGCCGATAAAGTGTATGGTTCTAGTATACGAGTGCAGGATCATGCGAATAGTGACAAGAAGGGCCACTCTTCATCAGCTACAGGTGATACAAAAGGATTAACTCCAGCTTCTATTGGTGACAAGATGGGGTTACCCCATAAGGTCAGCGTGCTCCTACAGCTCCTGAAGGTAAGCTTTCACTCACCAAACGTCCAAACCTTTGATTTTATTTATGTCGATTGCTGCTTGAAATGTTAGGGGCCTTCAGGGCAGGGCTAGAATATCGGATATTGGGGTTTTAAAAGGACAACATAATCTTGGTCTTCTTTTCTTATTGGAAACTAAACTTCTTGTGGAGCTGAGCCATAGTTAGTCAAAAAAGTTAGGATTCTATAATAACTTTATTGCTAATGAGATTGAGGGTAGATCCAGAATTTTAGTTTTATGGAATCCTCTAATTTACTCAATCAAACTGATTGATGTAAATGATCAAATGATTACTGTGGAGGCTACCCGTATCTGCAATGGAAACATTTCAGTGATTTCAGGAGTGTATGCCTCTAATTATATGTCCCAAAGGGCTTTGCTATGGGACCATATGAGGACCTTAGGAGCAACTATTGCTCTTCCTTGGTTGGTACTAGGGGATTTTAATACGCTATTGGATACCTAGGAATCAGTGGGGGGGTGCAGTTCTCTACCACCAGACTCAGACGATTTTGCTCAAGTAATGGCGGATTGTGCTCTTGCTGATCTTGGTGTAGTTAGAGGATGGTTCTCCTGATCTAATAACCAGTTGAGCAGAAGATGCATTAGAAGAAGGTTGGACCGAGCATTAGCAACTACTGAATGGATTTTGGCCTTCCCT
Organism: Amborella trichopoda; assembly: GCF_000471905.2. The sequence continues at coordinate 1,753,377 of NW_006500065.1, forward strand.
GAATCCAAAGTCCAGTTACGCCCTAAAGGTACCTCAGATTATTGTCCCTTACTTGTCTCTATTTCTGATCTGGGTCCAGTTGAGTCCAAACCTTTTTAGTATTTCTCTATGTGGGAGCAGCATCATGGTTTTTTAGATGTTATCTATAATTCGTGGTGAGGCCAAGTGGGGGGTACTCCCATGTATCGTTTTGTGGCTTAACTTAAGAGGCTCAAGGCTGACATACGTTTATGGAACAAGGAGGTGTTTGGCTTTGTTGGGGAATTCATTGCCATAGTTCGACACCAGCTATCATCTTTGCATGATTGCTTAAACATGGATCCTTCCAATGGGACATTCATGTCTCAGGAAAAAGAGTATACTCAAAAATTGCAAACTCTTTGGGCCAATGAAGAAAGATTCTGGAGGCAAAAATCAAGACAACTGATTAAAAGAGGGGAACTCCAATACCAAATATTTTCACTTATCGACTGTGGTCAGAAGGAGGGCTGATAGAATTATCTCTTTGAAAGATCAGAATGGGAATCTCTTGTCTACTGAAGCTGATATTGAAAATCATATGATTGGCTACTTCAAAGAATTATTAGCTCAGGAGAGCAATATTGACCTTCACATGGTTGATCAGGTCTTGCCGCCATTTCATCTCAATTTTTCTCAGGACGCAATAACTATGGAGGATATTAAAGCATGCATTTAGGATATGAAAAATGAAAGTGCTCCAAGACCAGATGGCTTTTCAGTAGAATTCTACAAGTTGGGATGGGAAGTCATAAAAAAGGATATTTTTCTAGCTTTTAAAGATTTCTTCACTAAGGGTAAGCTGCTCAAGCAAATCAATTCCACCTTTATTTGTCTGATTCCTAAAGTGGATGCACCTAGGGTGATGAAAGACTTTCGACCTATAGGGTTGTGTAATGTCTTATACAAAATCATCAGCAAAATAATTTCCAATCGCCTACGAGTTTTTCTTGCTGATTTTATCAATTCTAGGCAGGCTGCATTTTTTAAAGGTAGGCTTATTACTGATAATATTCTCATGGCAAACAAACTTATGTCTCTTTGCCATAGGAACTCAGATCGGCCTAATGTCTGCAAATCGATTTGAGCAGTGCATATGACAGAGTATCCTGGGATTTTATAGTGGGTAGGATGCATGCTTTGGGTTTTCCGGAGTTATTTGTTTCTTAGGTTCACTTGTGTATTTCCACTACTTCTTTCTCTGTTCTGAGGATTAAAGGTAAGAGAAGTTTGAGGCAAGGGGATCCTCCATCTCCTTATCTTTTTTTGCTGGTCATGGATTTTTTTAGTAGACAGCTGGATTGTGCTATGTTGCAAGGCATGGTTCCCAGGGCGTTTCCTTCAGGTGTGACTATGGGGTCTCTCATCTTTTTATATTGATGATGTGCTTATTTTCTGTGAGGCATCTATCTCTACTACCACAGCAATGTGTGAACTTATTCATAAGTTTGAGAGGAGTACTGGTCAAATTTTGAACTCATCTAAAAGCAAGGCCTTTTTCTTTGGTGCACCATGGGGAGGACGGGGGAGAATTCTGAGGGAGTTAAAGTTTGTTGAAAGGTTTCTTCCTGTCCGTTATTTGGGCCTACCATTATTTCGTGGACATTTGAGGCACAGTTATTGTCATAGTCTAGTGGGTAAGGTGTTCGGTAAGATTGGGTCTTGGCAGCCTTTATGCCTCTCATATGCCGGTTGATTTCAGTTGCTTAAGTCTGTACTGGGGGCTTCATCAGTTTTCTAGTTGTTATCCTTCATTCTCCCAAAGAAAACATGTAATATGATAGAGAGACTACAGATAAACTTCTTATGGGTAGGTGAAGCAGAAAAAAAAGGTGTTCATCTTATAAAATGGAAAACAGTGTGCCTCCCTATGGCTGAAGCAAGTCTTGGGGTAAGGGATACGACGGATGTCAATATCACAGGAATGATGAAGTTCGCATGGAGAATTTTGGATAATCCATCCTCATTGTTGGCACGATTCTTCAAACATCGATATTTTAGAAATTCCTCTATTTGGGAGGCTGAAGGCAAAAGAGGATTCTCTCATGCATGGAAGGGGATTTTACTTGGCTTGTTTCATTTGAGAGGCAATGTACAGTGGAATATTGGTAATGGTCAGATGGTGGATTTCTGGATGGACCCATGGTTAACAGGTCAATCACTTTCAGATTTCTACGATGATAACATTTAGGAATATTTGGGGGCTGCTATAAGGAGGAGGGTTTCAGACTTTATCAGAGGAGTACCTCAAGCTTGGGTTCTGCCACATACCCCATCTGTTTTTTTGAGGAATATATGGAGAGAGGTTGAGAATTATACTCCCCCTCTACAGCCCAAGAAGGATTCATTGGCTTGGATTCGTTCTGCTGATGGATCATTCTCTATTAAAAGGGCATGGGATTTTATTAGGCATCAAGGTTCTTCACAACCTATTTTTCGTGCTCTTTGGTCCTCCAAATGCCACCCAAGGGCGAAATGGTTCTCATGGCTGGCCTTGCATAATCGATTGCCCACTTCATTCTTATTACAGCAGGGAGGCATGCAACTGGACTCTTTATGTCCCTTTTGTAGTAGCGATGATGACAATCTTTTTCATCTATTATTCCAATGTGCCTTTGTGCAGGGTGTATGGAGATCACTCGCTTGGAGAAGCGGAAAAAGGTTCGTCCTCGATACCTCTATCCCTGATTTACTTAGGTGGTGGTTACTTTTCAGGTTTAAATCACATGGACTTCGTAATATTTGGTCTTCCATCTTTTTTACAGCTATTTGGTTTCTATGGGAAGAGCGCAAAGAGTCAAGACCCACCAGGAGAGAGGTTATTGTGAAAAGGATTACCCTACATGTTCATGCACTAGCAGAAGTTAAGAAGAGGTCTTTTTATTTATCAAAAAAGGCCATCATTGGTAAACATCGGATAACTTGGCAACAACAGAGGGCTGAGTCCTTTCCTTCGGTAGCATGGTCTTTTCCTAAGACTCATGATTACAAACTCAATATTGATGGTGCTTCCTTAAGGAATCCAGGTTGAGCAGGTGGTGGTGGAGTTATCAAGAACAGTGTGGGAGGCTTTATTGCTACTGTCGCAAAGCATTTTGGTTTTGTTCCTAATAACCACGCGGAATTCTTGGCATTTAAGGAAGGAATTCCATTGGTTATTCAAAATAATTACTTTCCAATTCAAATTGAAAGTGATTCGGCCTTGCTTGTGAATGTCATTCAAAATTGATGCAAGGCTCCATAGAGGCTAAAGACGATTGTAGACAATTGCTGCACCAGACTGTCTTCCCATCGATGGTCCATTACACGTCTTTCGTGAGGCTAACATGGTTGCAAATGCCCTAGCTAAGAGGGCAGCTGCTGGCCAGGGCAGCTGCTGGCCCAGGTGCTACTGTGTGGCGCCATAGACCACTAGATTTTCTTTCCTCTTTTTTATTACATGATATGGTGCAATTGCCCTACCATAGGGTTGTATCTTAATTGTTTTTCTGTGCTTTTTTATTAATAAAAAACAGGTAGGGGGCCTTCTCCCCCACTTAATTACCCAAAAAAAAACTCTATTATAATTCATACTATACAATACAACTATAAAATTCATACTATACAATACAACTATAAAATACTTAACACACATTCGTGCACACACACACTCACTACACGTTCAACTTGGTTAGTTTGTTTACATGATAATTAAGTCATTCACAAATGACAGTCCCCTCAAGAATGTTTTGTAAAGGTAACCTTTTGAAGATGCTCATGACACTAGCAAAGTTCACCATTTGAATGGTGCAAGACATAATATTCTTATATATATATATTTTTTTCTTAATAATGCCAGTGAGGGATTCTCTTGGAGACTGCACCCCATGTAGTCCTTGAAAGAAAGGTGAGTACAATGGAGTATGTGACCAATGTCAGACTTGAGAAGCATAAAGCCCATCTCTGTTACAATAAGTACACTTAAAAAGCCAAATTATCTAAGAAATTTCTTTAATCATTAGAAATAAAGCTTGTCCTTCATAATCATTTTTGGGCATTTTTCGAATGTCTTTTAGCAGTTATGGTGTTGTGGTAGTGCCCTGCTTCCATATGCCATACAACAAACACGTCTCCCTCTCTCTTATCCTTGTTATGGGATTTTCGTGTTTTTTGGGGGGCAAATGAATTTCCCTGGGCGGATCCATCTTGGCAATTGAATTTTGAATAGCTAGTTTCAAATTTGAATAAAGCATATTATCTTCTTTTTTATAGCAAAGTGGGGTAGAACCTTTGTCTTCACTTCATCAATATCCAATGCGAGTGAAATAACAAACATCCTTTCTCATTAACCAAGAGGTGCTCAAATTGAAGGTAGCTATGTCAACAACCAATTGGGTCATTCACTTTGTCGCCATTTGAATTTATTTCACGGCTCAATGGTACCTTTGAAACCGGTTCCTTATTCACCTAAGGGAAGGTTCACGCCTCTAAAGTTTTGTGCCACGTCGGGTTCCACATCTTCTTCTTCGGATACACCAGCTTCCATGTCATCCTCGGCTTCAACGGGCTTAGTCTCATCTTATTCATGGTCAACCTTTTGCTGCTGCTCCACTAGGTTTGTCCCTTCGATAGGCTCAATTCTAGGAAAAGGGAGAAAGAAATTGATGGCTTTGCAACTATGGACTTCTCGAGCAACTGGATCTTATTTGTTCAAGACCCGCAACAATATCGAGGTCTTCACTTTGGCGAACACCTCAACCAGCGCAAATCAAACTCAACGTTGATGGTTGTTCCATGGGAAACCGGAGACATGCAGGTTATGGGAGACTTTGATGGGATGTGACTCGACGATCGCAAAAGCTATGGCCCATAATTGTTGGAAACCCTTGAGATTCCGCATAGTTTTAGGAATCTTAATCCCCGAATGCAGTTGGCTAGAAGATTCCTGTTTTTTAAATTGACGTCCGTATGAGGGGAATCACATGAAATGATACTCCTACTTTATACGAATTGAGTTTCAACCCAAGTGGATTCGAGATCCCATTGTTTCAAAAAGAGATAGGCGGGCTAGGGGGCTAGGGTGCATCGCCGAGGCCTGGGAGGACCAACTAGGCCAGTTGTCCCGGGCATCCGCCCAGTACGCTGCCTAGGTGGGCTCCCAGGGGTTTGCACCCACCTAGGTGCAAAAATACCCATCAGTTGGGATATTTTTGGTGTTTGTTTTGTTTGGATTATAAAAATGCATGAATATACATTTTTGGTACAACATTTGGACCTAAAACAACATAACAGTAGACCTTGCCCCCTTTTGAACCTAGGCTGGCAGGTTCTAGGTGGATGCCTAGGCGTTGGGCAGCCCAAAATCCCCCACCCCCAATGACTAGGCACTGGCCAGCAGTTTTTGAAACACTGTGAGATCCCTACAAACCTGAAATCGAGATTTCGACGACTTTGGAATTGAGTTTCTAACCTATTTGGAATCGATCCATATGGAAACGAGATATTTTCATACATGGAATCACGATTTCGACATCTTTGGAATCGAGTTTTTTGATGTATTTGGAATCAAGATTCATAGCAATTTGGAATAGGGATTTATATCAATTTGGAATCGAGTTTCAACCCACATAGCAATAAAGATTTGCAACTTTATGAGGTTGAGTTTCAACTAAAAAGGTTCCTACATCAACGACATCTCGTGCCTTGACAACTTAGAACGTCATCAAGCAATCGAGATAAGAGATCTCTAAGGCTTAAAGAAGGGTTTCGTAGATATGAAGTTAAAGTATTGAGTTTCTGACTATTGAGCCTCAAACACAGTATCAGAAGTAAGGTCAATTAAGAGGCACTCATAGTCCATCAAGGAAATTGTCTACAAACGATACAGATATTATCTCATGTATTTTTTAAATGTGATTTTGATTTCATTATTATAATTCAAAATAGGACTTTGTTTATGCCATGGTGTTGTCTGTGTTGTAGTCCTATTTAAATGTAAAACTCTTTTTTAGTTATATTCTAAAAAAAAGCAACCAATCCTAACACTGTTAGAAAAGTGATCTGAACCAGCCCTGGCAGTTAGAAACGTGTTCCGAGCAAGTCCTAGCACCATTAGTACTCTCATTAATGCTCCAACATCCTAGTTATACCCACCTTTGTTATCTGCAAAAGACATTAGAATCATACATGTTGAGGACTTCTTAGCTCTAAAACATTGAATTTGAAAGTTGATTCGTATTACTAATACTTTAGCATTCCATTCATCGGATTATCATTTGGAGAACCTAAAAACTACAGGAAACAATTTTCTCCAATCGGGTTTCCAAATAACTGGAATCAGAATCCATAAATATTTGAGGTGATATTCCACGTTCAACGAATCACAGTTTTGTGCACCTATGAACATCAATACTTGATTTTGTGGAATCAAGATTCCAAAACAATTCGGATTAGAATTTGATGAAGGTGGAAGCAAGATTCCATGTTGATTGAATCGCAGTTTCCTGCACCTACGAACAAGGTTTCAGAAAACGCTAGGTGGTCGGACACCCAAAACCTCAAGTGCCTTGGGTACAAATTCTTTAGATATACATATATGTGCTATCCAAACACACAAATATCCATATACCCGAGTCAATTTTGTACTTTATTGCATTTGTATCTATTGTAACAAACTTTTTTCAATACAAACATATTGCATGTTAAGAATAAACCTGTTCAAATTTTCAAATTTTGAAATCATAGAAAATAAAAAAAAGTTAAAAGTCAAGTCTATGTATTAGTAATAGTCTCCAACTCTCCATGTTACATAACAACATGGATTTAAAAATTCAAAAAGGGCCCGCGGCCTTGAGCGCCCACCCAAGTACAACTACCAAAATGGGGTGCCTAGGCATAGGCATGCAGACTAAGGTCTCTTGGGCGGCTAGGCACAGAGCGGACTGTTTTTTAGAGCGCTGCCTACGAACCAATCTACTTGATGCTATGGATTCTGGATTCAAACAAAAAACAATATATATATATATATATATATATATATATGATTCAATAAATATTGGAATCGGGAATTGCGAATCAGCAAATGTGGAATTAAGATTCAATAAATATTTGAATCGAAATTTGAAAAAGTTAGAATACAGATTCCATAAATGTTGGGATCGAGATTCGGAAAAAGTTGGAATCGAGATTCATGACTTTTAAGGAAATGAGTTCCGTGAAGATTCCTTATTGGAATCACCGAATTGGCATTTCGAAGTGGAATCACGACCTGGGCAGAGAGATTCTGGTAACTTTGTTATGGCCCTACTAGGACTCAAGATTTTCGACCACTGATGCAGTTCTTCTTGAGACTCAAAAAATGTCATCACTTAACCCTACCCTTCGAAACTTGAACCCATTTTGAACACATGTTACATATTTGCAGGCCTCTTCTAATCAGTTTCCAGCATATCAAAAGGGAGGCCAACTCTTCCACGTAAAGTCATAGACTCAAGTAGCAGCAATCAACCTTTGGAGAGTTTGCCACATGTAGTTGTCTATACCCTTTCTCACGCTCTATCCTACACTATCTACTCTCCCTCTCCCACTCTCTTTACCTTCTACCCTCTATTCCCTGTATTTTTATATCATTCACTATCTACTCTTCCTCTCCCACTCTCTTTACCCTTTTATCCTCTACCCTCTATCTCCTCTTTCATATCTCAATGTGGGCAGTGCCCATATTTGTACCTCCCCTTTGTTTCCCACTCTACATTTCTGAACTGGTACTCCCAAAATTTCTGTAAATTCACGAACTCTAGATTGGCTTTTGTATGTGTACGAGCACTGAAAACTATCGAGTCACCTTTTTGATTGGCCTAAATGTCTGGCTGTTTTCGTAACTACTTATAGATAGTTATAGATATTAATACAAGTCAACCATTCTTATAAAAAGGCAAAGAAGAATAGTGGTGTGACTCTCATTCTTAAAATATAACAGCTGATCTAAGAATGAAGGCTGATGATATTCAAGAATATCTCACCCAAAGATCTTCTAAGAAGTGGCAACTTTATCTCTTCTAAAGCCTAACCCTAATGCCACATAAAGGCCTTAACCCATTCTCCCAAGACACCCAACATTTCATGTGGGGGGGGAGAGAGAGAGAGAGAGGGAGGGGAGAGAGAGAGGAGGGGAGGGGGGGGCGTAGCACGCATGAGAGAGAAAAAGATTAGAGTTGGGAAGTGTCTGTGTGAGAGAGTGAGGAGGAGGCTAGGGTTGGAGGTATAATAGAGAGAAAAAGCTAGGGCCGGGAAATGGAAGAGAGAGAGAGAGAAGCCCTTAGGTATTGGGCTGTGATCTAGCCATAGTGAGATCTGTAATTTCTTATCTTCTTCCTTGTCCCAGCCCATTCCATGCCCTAGAGGGGGCTGAAGTTCGCTGAATTTATGGTGTGTCATTGATCTCTCATCAAGTGAAGTGCTTGAAGCCCTAAGAGGTAATCCTAGTTAACACCAATGTTTTATGTTCTTTTGTGCAACAACTTACATAGCCCTTCTAATCTTTTCTAATCTTCAAGATGCCTACTTTTTTCTCACCATTTTTGTGCTTAATTGTGAGTTGTAAGTTGAAACATTGCTCAAATTGTTGTTGTAATTTGTGTTTCAGTTAGGTCAAGAACTTGGCAGTAAACTTGACAAGGGTGTTTTCTTTTTCGTTTTCATGATGGTTCTTCTTTTATTATATGATGGTTCAATGTAAACTGCAGCTCGTGCAAATGTGGGGATGTAGGTTTGTTTTTTTTTTTTTTTTCTTTTTTCTTTTGGTAGAGATTAGGGATGTAGGTATTTTTAATAATTATCTGAGGAAAATTTTCACATTCATACTTGGATCATCCCACATCGCTAATCACAAAAAATATTTTCTAGATTTGATTTGAGAAGCTACAGGACTTTGATATGTTCTTGCAAGGAGTAAAGGAAGAAACAACTGAACTCATTCCACTTTTATCTAGTGTAAATGACAGTAAACCTAACAGTATGAGGGATCAAAAAACAGAAACCTAACAGGACTTTGATATGTTCTAGCAAGGAGAAAAGGAAGAAACAACTGAACGCATTCCCCTCTTATCTAGTGCAAATGATAGTAAACCTAACAGTATGGGAGATCAAAGAACAGAAACCTAACGGTATGAGAACTCAAAGAACAGAGATAAACCTACTGTGTGAGAGATCAAAGAACAGAGGTATTCTGATGAAAACCTAGAAGAGTCCCCTACTTTAATGGGAAACACAGGAAACTCGAACTTAGAAGAGGAGTAAAGTACAAGTGAAAATCCAATGAAATTTAGAAACCCCCTCGAAAGAATGAGAGTTTTCTTGTGGCATTTGGAAAACCATACAAAGGATATCGAGAATCATATGGAAGCTAACAGAGGCCCCTTGATGAAACCCTAAACAGAAGCACCAACACTCTAGACTCCACTGACTAATAGGACAATTAAACTGCCCTGTCAGACGTGTCCACAAACTATTGTAACATCCATCGTTTAAAAAAAGGGGCCACCCAGCGCCTAAGTACCCAAATGGCCCTAGGCTGCATGCCAAGGCCTGGGCGGCCCTCCTTGGGCGCTTGCCCAGGCAGCCTAGCCCTGCCCTTAGCACCCAGTCCTAGATTGGCGCTCAGGGCCCAGGCCCTTTTTTATGGAAATAAATAAGTCCTTAAGGGTAGTTTGGGTCATTTTGACCCACAGAGTATACCAAAAGGGCCAATTGGCGGTATTCTAAACCCTGAAAAAAAAAACTCTAAACCCTGCAAACACCCTAAATCAATTTATTTTGCAAATTTTTGTGAATCAAAATGGAAGAAGAATCCAAAAGCTTACCCTTATTTATTGGAATTCATTTTTTTAGGGTGCTAATTAGAAGACTTTGCATGGAGTTCTAACTATATCGTCATCAATAACATCGGAGAACATAGATCATGGGTGTAACTGTGTATCATAATTGTATGTCACGACGAAGTATCAATTGGAGAGTTGAAGACTGCTACACTATGGACTTTATGTTTTTTCACTAACTTATCCTTTACATTTATACATTCACTTAATACATACATATTTGCATGGACGAAGTTAGTTGTAATACTGATAAATGCAAAACAATACAAAATTAACACACATAGTTGCATATATGTGCGTTTGGACAGCACACATACGCAACTTCTAAAATGTTTCACCTCAAGGCGCTTGAAGTTCTGGGTGCCAGGCTGGCCGCCTAGAGTTTTTTGAAATATTGTTAACAACCCAACCTGGGGAAAGACGTATGATCAGCATGTTCAAGCTGTGTCAGACTATAGTCGTTGGAAAAGCCTGACATTCGGAATCGATTTAGGAATAAGAAACGTGGAATCGTGGGCGGCCAAAAGATTCCTATTGTTGGCATCATGATTTGTACTGCAACTGAGATTCCAATTTTCTGAGAAATGACGATGCCAACAATAGGAATCTTTTGGCGTCCCGCGATTCCGCCATTTTGGAAATTCCTACCTTTTTGGAAACACAAACTAACCCGATTGGAATCAAGATTCATAACTATTTTGGAATTGAGCTTCAACCCAATTCGAATTGGCATTCCTATATTTATGGAATTACGCACCCAACCAGTTGGAACGGCGAAGAAAACAACACGAAACGAGTTTCATAAAGCATTCTAATCGTACTTAAGCAAGAGACCCTTGGTACTGGAATCGATGTATTAATCATGCTAGCCAGGGTTCCCCTAGTATAGGAATCAAGATAATGGTTCTAAGGACACAAACAACAGTTCCCTTGGTATTGAAATTGATGTATTGAATGGCCTTACTGGGGTTCTGGATGTAAAAATACTTGGTTTATTAATAATAAAATTTAGAAGGAAAAAAAAATGTATTTTGGGTTATCAGAATTTAGGAATGATGTCAATTACAGTTCGTAGACACCCATAGAATTCTTAAAAACCATCAAATGGCAAATAATAATAAATTTGTAGCAGGATGTTTCACTAGTCCACTAGGAAAGTAGTGTTTGTATTTACAAAACATACAAATATTATCTTATTTATACTTGAAAATAAGATTTTTTTTTCCATTGTGTCTTTGTGATGCTCCATGTAGTAATCTGTGGGAATCAAATCTAATCCCCAATACCCTCTCCGAATTCTCTTTAAGAAGTCGTCGGCAAGTTCTAGCACCAATAGAAAGGAAAGTTGTCTAAGAATCCCTAAATTTATTGAACAATATACTACTAAGTTGACGTGACATCTATTTTGTACGTGATTCCAAAAAGATGGGATCAAGATTCTATAAAGGTAAAAAAAGAGATTCCATATTGATCGAATCACGGTTTCATGCAACTATGAAGTCCGGTACTTGATGTTGTGGAATCTGGATTGCAAAAAAAGCGCATCGAGATTCAATGAATGCAGAATTGAGATTCCTAAATTCATGGAAACGGGTTCCTATGGAGAATCCTTGATGGCATCGCCGAATCGAGATTCTAAAGCAACACTGCCACTTGGCATGAGAGATCCTAGTAACTATGTTCAGACCATATGCATCAAAGTATCAATATGAGCCGATATAACACATGAGAAGAGAGGATTGTCTATGCAACAGTAATACTTGCAAAACAGGTTCAACAACATACTAGAAGCACCTTTGGCAATCAATCAAAATGATAAGATAATATTGGTAATATTCTTACGAACAATACATCTTTCAGAGCTTGCTTTTTTATATTAGATATAATAGCTTTAGACACAACAATAACCTCAATGTAGGAGACAGCAGGAAAATAGAGGGCTACTATTGACGTTTTCAAGAAATAATAAATGAAAATAGTGCGTGAATCAAGATAATTGCTGCAGTGTATGCAAAGAATATATACACAGTTTTCAAAGAATGATATAGATGAGTATACAGGAAAACTTACAGATCCATCCATAGAGCTAGCCAACAAGTAATGGTCTTCAGATTGAAGCAATGACAAGCTACACATGAAGGGAGAAAAATTTTAATCAACTTAGGCATATGCAGAATTCCAGCAAACCTGTATGCAACATTTCCAAAAGAAAATTACAATACCTGCAAATTGAAGATGGCATGAATATAGCACCAGAGGGATTCAGATTTCCCTTAAACTGCAATAAGAAACAATCAGGTATGTGTTTGAGGACCACTCTAAACACATTGTGCAAGACAATTGAAGAAACTTTTTGATACAATAGCTTTGAAATGGAGTTACTTAAAAAGTAAATTGGTTTTCAACCTGAAAGTACTTCTTGGAAAATCGATTGCTGTCTCCAATAGAAGCCAGATTGGCTTTAGTAGAAGGATAAGGAATAGTCTGCTTTGGAAGTACCACAGATTGCCCAGAAAGTCCTGTGTGTTTATAGCGAGCATCGATTGCGGCAATTGCTCCATTTCTAAAACCACAAAATATAATATTACCCTGTAATAAAAAAAATTCAATTAATTTCTGCCCCACATAATATTGCAAAATCATGCTAGTAGCAATTCATTGTCAAAATGCTGAATCAAGTGGACCTTGTGGCCCCATATGTTCCATAATTTTTTCTATTTTCCAAGTGTGCACATCGTAAGAGTCCTTGAACCATTCAAACCTATGACAGTTATTTTATCATTATCTTCATAACTCTGGTAAGCAAATTTCCCAATAAATCACCAATTGATTAATTAAATTCTCTTGAAGATATATGTTCCAACATAAAGCAAGCATTGAAATTGTATCAGGAAGGTCCCTTTCAGACCTAACAACATGAATTAATTTTCTGGCAAGTCAGTAAACAGGTAGAATTACAAAACATTTAGAGGTGGTATAAAATGGCAGACCATGTGATAACCAGACACAGGGCATTTAACATCAGAATTATTGCACAAAGATTCCATTTTATAATACAGAAAGAAATCGTCCACACAATACACTGCCAATGTCCAATTCTCCCATCTAGCTTCTCTATGAGGTTGCAGACTATCAATGGTTCATGTTTACTACTGCATGTGGATTGGTATGCATGGTCAACTGTCAATAAGCAGAAACCAACGTCATCTCCGTATCACCTATGTGTTTATCTCATCTAGTGTTATCATAATATCAAGAAGAATCTAGGCATAAATATTATACCAATACCAAGGATGATAGTGAAACAATTAAAGTGAAGGATTAAAAAATTCCATCATTTGGATCTTAGAAACAAAAATGTTGGGTCCAGGTGGCCCTATATGGTGAAACATAAAGCCAGTATATCTCTTGAATGAATCCAACCAGAACTATTAAAACAAAGCTCTATTGTGAAGCAGCTATCCAGCTAAATAAGACTCTTTGCTTCTTTTAGATCTTGGTATGAGAAAATAAAGCAGTAGCATTGTACACTTCGTACATCATGCAATCTAAAGAAAGAAACATATCAACAGGGGCTATTGCTTATTGGAAAAAAGGTCGTATATAGAGAAATTAAAGCTAGGTAGATAAAAATGTCTTTTTAAGGGTCTCTCTAACAAAAGGGATTCTTAACCTTAGTTTTCTACAAAATTAAGGAACAGAAATTAACATAAAAGAAAACTATGAATCCTAGAGGTATTTAGCAGATAGCATAATGCTTTTTTAGCAAACAACCAGGCTAATAAAAAGGAAAAGCATGCAGCTCAAGAGGGCAGAGAAAGAAAAGAAAACAAAGACGATGTAGCAACAAAGCCATCTCTACAGAAGTCAATGGAAAACGAAGAAATACTTGTTGCCGGAATTCAAGGGTGAAATTGGCATAGGGAGGATTTTCCAATATGGCCTAGGACTCGAAACTTGAATTAAAAATGAAGTCAGTGGCTAGAAATTCAAGGTGAAATACAGAGCATTGGTGCGCAATCCCTTAAAGAAGCACTGGTGTTGTTCAATATAGATCATATGCATTCTTTTAGAGGATACGTGGACCAAATAATGGAGGATAACTGTTTCTGACAAAACCACCTTGAAGAAGAGGAAAAGCAAGTAGTGTTCTGAGTCGCCAGATTACTCCAGGACCCAACATTTTAGTAATTCCATAAGTTTTATAGGAAGAACTCAAAATTTTGACAGCAGGCACAATGCTCATAATAAGGAACTTTCACCCGATTAATTTATTGAGTTTCCTGGGCTTTAATGCTGTAAAAATTTCTTTGTTTTCTGGTATGCCATTTTTTCATTCTTAGTAATTTAAAGGTTAGCAATTTAGCATCTAGAAGACAAACAATACTCTAGACGATTGTCAGCTTAATGTACCAGAATTCTTTTTTGTGATTATCCCTAAACTGCCAGTGAATATTACCACTTGATAAAACAACGAAGAGAATCAGCAGCTCACACCAAATAATAATACAAATCTCTTGTATCAATATAAAGTCAAAGTGAAAATAAACATTACCGATTGATCAAACTGCTGAGAGAGAATGTCACTTTTACTACGACATACCCAGGAAAGTACACCAGTTTCCAAACTTACTAAACCAGCTCCTTTGTTCGTACCTTAGAAGTATACAAAGCATCATTAAAAGGAAAGTAAAATGACCACAAAACAAATTCTTGAGTATGATAAGAAAAGGTCTAATAAGCATGCAGAGGCAAACATAACAAGAAATAAAGCAAGAGAACTGCATTTTCAGAAGAAATACCAAGAAGTAATAAAAAAAGACCATGTTGCTCACATTTTAGCCATTAATTAGGATGCCATTGATAACATGAAAGTACTTATAAAATAAGCTTAAGCAAGTCCCTCCAATGGGGCCCATATTTACTCAGCTGAGTAGGTCACAAAGTGAAGAAAGAAACTATCAACTATGAAGAAGTTCTCTGAGTATGATGACTAGGTAAATCCTGGATAAAAATTAGAAATGGAAAAAATTTATATAAGGTTGTAACCTTAAACTGTAGAAGTAAGGTGCACCTAAAACATCCATCATAAAAGGTTACTTTAAAGTTGGAAAACTCTCTAATTGAGCATATTGACATCGAGATGTATGAACATGAAGAAAAAGGATTTCTGAGTCCCAAAAGTAGTGCATATTGCAGCATAATATCTAGACGATCCATTTTCAAGATTTTCATGTGTTTATAGAAATCTAAACACACGAAAATTTTTGACCATCCTCTTTTGGAATCTAAAATTTTATAATTAGAAAAGAAAATGGATTCTCAGGACATCCTAAGAATTTATGACACCAAATTATATCTTATGATAAAATTTGGTGGTGCACCTTGCTTTCATTGTTAAGGTTGCAACCCTATGCAAACCACACCCTTTAGAAATTTCTAGATATACCATGCAAAATTAAATAAAACACTGAATGTATCAAAAGAAGAATTTCTTTTTCTTTATTCGGGTGTGTGAGGTGTTGGCTGGGCTCATGTTTCAAATAATATTTGAAATGATGAACCTAACTACATGAAGGTAATTGATGCGTACATGTCAACAGTGGAGAAGAAAACTCTGTTGCAGATATGACCCAGTGTGACTAGTTCCCTTAATATAGCTTCCTGAAATAAAACCTTTATAAGTTGAAAATGTGTCATATACTTGAACAGCTCCATGGTGAGATTATCCCTCACTAAGGTGTTTGTTGAATGTCAATGGAATGTTTTAACCACCTACTCAAGGAGAGCACAAGGCATGCAATACATAATGCTTAGCAACACAGTGTTGTCCTTGGGAAAATTTCAGATCTTCCACAGAAACCACCAACTCAAGAAGAGCACCATGCATGAAATGCTTAATGCTTGGGAAACACAAGGTTGTTCCCATAGAAAGGCAAATGCATAGGATGGCCTGGTTTGCTCATGAACCAAACGTGACCCAATTGGAAAAACACCCTACTTAACATCTGAAATGGAACATATTTACTGACTAATGAGCCCGACTACCCAGACAAATGCAGAGCATATAAAGTACACCCGTATCACAAGCTAGTGAACAGTGAAAGAAAATCTACCCACCTAGGCACCTGGGCAGCTAAAGGGGCAATCTGAGGTGAATGGGGCCCAGGCAGGGCCTATACAGAAATGTACTAGGGCACCGCCCTAGGTAGATGGCCTGTGAGACCCCATGATGCACTTGGCGAAGGGAGAGAGAAATCCCTCGGCCAAGGGAAAAAACCAAAAATCCCCTAAAAGGTTGGGCTCAGTAGCACGTTTGCCACCTCAGATTGGAACCAGAGCAAGTGGTCCAAAATACAAAGAGGAAAAAGGCAAGTAACATTTTTAGACACCCTGATTTGGGAATGGCATTCGCTAATGCCTCCATCTTTTTTAACAACTCGTGAAATTTTTGCGCCTTGCAGATAGTGAGATAGAAATGGCAATGGAGTGTATGTACAAGGCAATGGATGTTTCAAAAGAAGAGATCAAGAGAAGCATGAAAAGCGAAAAAAAGTAGATATGCCCCTGTTTTGAAATTTGTAGAAGACAAATGGAATTCACAGCTGGAGATGCCACTCCACCTAGCAAGGTACTATCTCAACCTTGCTTAATAATATATTGATCCAAAGTTAAAGTATAAAGGTTGTTTCATGCAAGCAATTGACAAGTGCAATGTGAAACTCAATCCTAATGTGGACGTCCAAGACTAAGTACCAATGGAGCTTGACTCAATGTGGACGCTTGGGATGGAGATAGCGATAAGGCTAAGAACAAATATCAATCCAGGCAAGTTCAAAATTATTTTCTGATAGTAAATTCGTATTTAAGACATTTGCAATTTCACCGTTTACCCTACTCTCCTAACATGTATTATATTTTTCTAAGTAACTTGTATTATAATTTTTTAAGTTATAAAAATATAATATTACAGTCCTGCATTATGCAACACATGCATACAAAGAACAGAAGAGTCTTGAGCAGCAGAGATTGAATAACCTTGTTATTTGTTAAGTATAATCAGACTTTGAAGGTGAGCTATTTGGAGCACAATGGAATCGAACCCATCATTATGAAAGATATGGGTGAAGCGCGAGTGGTTGATCGATTAGGATGTTGGGGATGAACAAGTATGTGTAGGAGAGATCTTGACATGGAGCCAAGTTCATGAGGCAGCTGGAAGTGCAACGAACCCTGTTTGGGTTACTAGATCCCATTCTCAAAGGAAGGCGAAGGGGAAGAGGTTGATGAGAGTGAGAGGAGGAGGA
Source organism: Amborella trichopoda (assembly GCF_000471905.2). The sequence continues at coordinate 1,770,556 of NW_006500065.1, forward strand.
GGATGCAGACTCAAAGGTGACTAGCAAGAAGAGGAATATGAGGAGGGAGATGACTCTGATAATAGCGACGACTAGGAATCATCAGCAGATTCAAGTGCATATGATCTTGGGCGTAGAGATGGATGTGTTATTGCTATAGTGATGAAGAAATTTGACCTCAAATTTGAGCTCTTCATAGAGATGGATGTGTTATTGCTAGTGATGAAGAAATTACAACACTAGCGATGAAGAAATTTGATCTCAAATTTGAGTTATTCATTTTTGTAGTCTTGTTTTGAGCTTCGTTGCATTATGTCCTTTGAGTTTTGACATTTTTGAGTTGCGTTGTGACTTGTAATGTCATAATGACATGTAATGGTTATTGATACCTTTTATTGTTGCGAAAAGTAAGGATGTTGGGCAAATTTCAATCATTTAAAGATTTATTCATTGAATTTCAAGTTTCAAAGTCATGTATGCCTAAAAGTTTAAAATGTACAAGAAAATAAAGACACAGAAATCTGTGAAATAATTTTTTTAATAAAAAATATTTTATACACTCATTCAACGGGATTTAGTAACCATCAAAAAAACCCCAATATCATCTTCTAGGGCCTAGAGCTCCCCTCCTTTATGTGCCAGCGGTCAAGGCATTTGGGCACCCACCTAGGCGGCTGAATCCACCTTCTTCAACATTACGAGTGAATTAACAGGGTTCAAAAACATATCAACCCTAGCCCAATTCCTTACATAACCAAAATCCCCGTGTTCGTGCAAATATTATGAATAATATTTTCTTAAACAAAGACCTTATGTGTTAGATTCACGAACAATCAGAGCTAGGAAGCCACCTATAAGAACTGAACTTTATGAAATATGTAATTGGTAGAGCTTCTTCAACATTTTCTAAGTTGGGAATCTGCTTACTCAAGTACAGATACAAGAGGGTACAGACTCCCAAAAATTATCTTCAATGCACTAAACTTAATGGTTTTATGCGCTCTAAAGACATTTTGTGATTCATTATCGATATAGTAGTCTTGGAACTATTAAAGGGCATATCTTAAAACTGTTCAACTGTTTTTCTGTAAATTTTCCTGATAATTCAAACTGCTTTTCTTTCTTTATTCTGTAAAACATGTCACATCACACACTAGAAGACGCATCACATCATAATCCAACTCAGCCACCTAGCACCACACTGGGCACGTTTGTTTCTCGTGAAAATATTCCCCGGGAAGTATTTTCATGTAAAAGAATTCCCTCGTGTAATTAAGTGTGGTAATATTTTCAAACCAACTAGTCCCAGTGCATCTATTCACACCAATTGGCAGATAACTGGTGTAAAAATATTCCCAAACCTAATCACATGAAAGAATTTTTCCAGGTGAAAATATTTATTTCAAGAAGTATTTTCACACAAACCAAAAATGCCACAATCTCTATTCTTTCTTCAAACCAATTCCACCAGCCATAGTGACCTTCCACACTAGCTCACTCAAATGGACGGAGTCCTTAAGTGGATAAGCCTCTAGGGTCTCTCCCTTATGTTCTCCGCATTTCTCAAGAATAAAAAATGCCCTTCTCGTAAATAAACCAACAAATGAGGCAACCTCAAGTTCTAAGATACAATTGCATAAGTTAACGATCTAATCACCAAATCTAGCAACATAAGCTAGTGGACATTCCCTTTAAGAAGACTTTTGAGTTGAGAAATTTCAGCCTCACCTTCTTAAGAAACTGATGCAAATAAAAACTGAAGTTGTTAAATTTTTTTGTTTTATATTTCCTTTTATTTTAGTAAAGGTGTTATTTGAGATTGTAATTTTCGTAAGAGTTACTTTTGTCTTCTTTAATTGTAAAGATTTAAAGGGTAGAATGGTAAATTATTTATAGGAGTTGGTTAGGATAGATTTTCATGAGGATATAGTTTCTATTTTTGTGGGAGTTGAGGTTGTTATCTCTAAATGGGTTGACAAGGAACATGAAAGGAAAAATAAGAAAGAGATGAGGAAGGGAAGTTAGAGAGAGAAGAAACATGAAAAGTAGGTAGAGAGATAAGGAGAAAATCTTAGGAGACGAGAATTGGACTTGAGTAAGGAGTTGATCTCGTGAAAAAGATATAAAGAACCAGCGATGGTATATTCTTTCACCTTTTATTATTATTTTTATTTTAATTATTTCTCCCAGTATCAGTTGGCATCAAAGCCTTGAGATCAAAGATCCATTCACTAAATGGAGTGTTTGGATCGATTTGAGCAATTGGATCAATAATTCGATAGACACATGGAAGACCTCTACAGATCAATAAAACAGTATCTACAAGATCGACTTAGTATATTGCAACAAGACGAACAAGAATATGAAGAGGTAGATCTCGATACAAAAGACGATGTAACAACCCAAAAGCGCAAGAAAGTTTGAAAATCAATTATGAAAAAGAAGAAATGTGTGTTGCAGTATTTGAATTCCAGCCCTAGGAGTCTAAAGGAGAAATCGAGATTAAGTTCGAAATCTTGATGCTCTACTTCAAGTTGCACACAAAGTATTTAATAAAATAGTTTCTTGAAGACAAAAGGTGGGACTTCATCCCCAATTATTTGATTGGCTTATGAAAGATGTAAGCTCAAGGTCAAGCTTCCCCCAACCCCAGGAGAATAATGCAAATAAAAATCATAGTTTTTTAATTTTTTTGGTTTATATTTTTTTATTTCAGAAAAGGTGTTATTTGAGATGTAATTTTCTAAAGAGTTATTTTTCTCTTCTTTAGTTGTAGACATTTAAAGGGTAAAATAGTAAATTATTTACATGAGTTGTAATTAGGAAAGATATCCATGAGTATATAGTTTCTATTTTTGTGGGGGTTTAGGTTGTTATCTCTTAATGGGTTAATAAGGATCATGATTTGCGAGGATTGAGGTTGTTATCTCTTAATGGATTGATAAGGATCATCAAACGAAAAATAAAGAAAGAGATGTGGAAGGGAAGTTAGAGAGAGAAGAAACAAGAAAAGTAGGTAGAAAGATAAGGAGACGAAAATTGGATTTGAGTACAGAGTTGATCTTATGAAAAAGATCTTTTGGGGTAGACTCCCTTGCAGACCTAGAGAGGGTATATTCTTTCACTCTTTATTATTATTTTTATTTTAATTATTTCTCCCTGCATCAGTTGGCATCAGAGCCTTGAGATCAAATATTCATTCACTATTCGATCGATTTGATTAGATAGACACTTCGAAGACCTACGAAAATCAATACAACAATATCTACAAGATTGACTTAGTATATTTCAACAAGAGGAACAAGACTATGAAGAGGTAAATCTCGATACCAAAGACAATGTAACAACCCAAAAGAGCAAGAAATTTTGAAAATCAATTATGAAAAAGAAGAGATGTGTGTTGCAGTATTTGAATTCCACCTTGTGAGTCTGAAGGAGAAATCAAGATTAAGTTCGAAATCTTGATGCTCTACTTCAAGTTGCACCCAAAGTATTTAATAAAATGGTTTATTGAAGACAAAATGAGGGACTTCATCACCAATTATTCGATTGGGCTCTGAAGGAGGTAAGCTCGAGGTCAAGTTTCCCCCAACCCCAGGAGAATAATACAAATAAAAATTGAAGTAGTTTAATTTTTCTAGTTTATATTTTTTTATTCTAGAAAAGGTGTTATTTGAGATTGTAATTTTCTTAAAGAGTTCTTTTTGTATTCTTTAATTGTAGATATTTAAAGGGTAGAATAATAATTATTTATAGGAGTTGGTTAGGATAGATTTTCATGAGGATATAATTTCTATTTTTGTGGGGGTTGAGGTTGTTATCTCTTAATAGGTTAATAAGGATCATGATTTGTGGGGATTGAGGTTGTTCTCTTAATGGGTTCATAAAGATCATGAAAAAAAAAATAAAGAAGGAAATGAGGAAGGGAAGTTAGATAGAGAAGAAACATGAAAAGTAGGTAGAGAGATAAGGAGAATATTGTAGGAGAAGAGAATTAGATTTGATTAAAGAGTTGATCTTGTGAAAAGATCTTTTGGGATGGACTCCCTTGCGGACCTAGAGAGGGTATATTCTCTCACCCTTTATTATTATTTTTATTTTAATTATTTCTCACTGCATAAGAAATCCTACTCATTGGACAAACCATTGCTTCCTCCCTTGTCCTATCTCATTGATTCAAAAACCCTACTCATTCTGAACACACTTTGAGACCTCTCTCTCTCCTCTCTCCCCTCTCCAAGGCATCTCTCTCTCTCTCTCTCTCTCTCTCTCTCTCTCTCTACTCTACTACGTACGTACGCCGTAACGTACCGACCGTACCGTACGTACGTACGTACGTCGTAACGTCGACTACGTACGACGTA
>NW_006500065.1:1784374-1799928 GCF_000471905.2 Amborella trichopoda
AAATAAACAAAATAACAAATAACAAATAAAAAAAAAAAAAAAAAAAAAAAAAAAAAAAAAAAAAAAAAAAAAAAAATTGACAGTTTGAAATTATAACTTTCGAACTACCCAAAATGCAAAATAAAATAAGCATTAGGGAGGTAGTTAATAGAACTTTCGAAACCACCATAAACAACACAATAAGCAAAAGTAAGTGCTTGGAAACAAACCACCATAAACAACACAATAAACAAAAGTAAGTACTTGGTTGTTTCCAAAGTCCAAATTATTATTTTTTCATGTTTTGGGCAGTTCGAAAGTCAGACTTTTGAACCGCCCAAATGCTCGGTGGTTTTTTATTTTTTTGGTGTTGAGCAGCTCGAAATTAGAATTTTTGAACCGCCCATACACTTAGATTTTTTTGTGTTTTAGGTGGACCTCGAACCAAGGCTAAAATAGGAATTAAAAACCCAAAAATTTTGAACCTCACCGTGAAATGTCACAAATAAAGGATCATTATGTAATACTGAAACTAATTTTGCGTTCCTACATAAATTTCCCTATAGCAGTGAACTCCCTTTGATTATAATAAAATAAGAGCAAAAGGTAATAGTGGGATCATAATTAACGCCAAATACCAATCGCCGCTTTTGTTCCACTTGAATTAACATCAGCAGTCCATATCGTGTGATTAGTAGAGAAAACTTCAGAAACCCTTCTTTGCAAGGGCGTCCTCTGTCTTTCATAGTTGTGTACCGGGTCCATCAAATGTAAAACATAGAGGGATCCCCCTGATATTCCTGAACCAAGAGTTGCAATTCTATTTTCTTGTGTCAAGAATTAGGAGTTATAAATTAAGATAATGAATGTGTTCTAAGTAAGTGACATATGAATTGATAAAGAAAACAAAACCAACAAGTACAAAGAGTATTTAATAGTATTGCAAGAGAAGCATTAAGTGCAAGGAATAAAAGACAAAAAACAGAGTCGTAATTTAGCATTCTGTGGATACAATAGATGCTGAGAGAGACATGAGTCGTTATGAGACGATGCCATCTTCTTTATACACGATGTACTGGATAACAAGGGTACCGATGGTGCTATCGAACCACAGATAGAAGGAGGTGCACCGTACTCGGCCACTAATTCATTAGCAGGAGGACTTATACGAGTCGAGTTACATTCCACGGCATTATCAGAATACCATTCAGAAACCCCAACACCAAAAAAACTGCAAAGAATCCAAAATCACCATATTGATAGAAATCCATTGAACAAAGAGTCATTTCAAAGCCAAAAAGCATGAGGAAGAAATGTGTTGCCAACCAATAATATAGTTCAAATAAAGAAACCATAAACACGCATTATGCACAACATAACCAATAAATAAATTGACCAGGATCATAAGATTGTACCTGCAAATTCAGCTGCTAATAAATTTCTGTCAGCATTTAGCAGTCTAATGCAATAACATAAAGATTGAACCCAAAATTCTTATCTCTTGTGTTGGAGAAAGCAGGAGACCATATTGCTTCAACAAGTTCCCATTACTCACAGTTAACATTTCATTCAAGATGAAAGAAAAAAGGCCATACAAAAGAGACATATACACAGGGGAGGGGCGAAGAGTGAGAGAGTGGAAAGGGAAGTAGAAAGAGGGGAAAAAAGGTAGAAGTTAATGAGAGGTAGATACACTGTGGATCTGGACTCAGAGATGGAGTAAGTCTTGCAGATGAATGAAACGAGCCTGCCCACTCCTTCCCCGGCAAAGTAATTCATGAAAGCTTATCTTCGCTAAAACTTCAATATTCGATTTGGATCCTCTCCATTATTTGTTGGGCTTTGAAGTGGGCTCAATCAAAAAGGGGTTGTTTATCACATAAAGTGAATATGATCTAGACATCCTCAAGGAAACATGGAAACTAGTAGTCAAACCTACTTGTTCTCTAGTCAATCCCTCTTCTCAACTTGATCACAGTTGAAGAGCACCTTTAGATGACATTGGAGTCCATCAACGTCTTGCTGGGCACCTCACTTCTATCAAGATCACCACAAGACACCATCTATATTGTTAGGTGGGTCAATTTATGTATAAACCTTAAATTCCACGAATGGTAGTTTTCACACGCATTATGTAACATCCCAAGTCATAGTTTTCACACGCATTATGTAACATCCCAAGTCAACTCCTACTCGAGGTATTCTTAGGACTAAGGATACTTGTATAGACCCAGCTGGCAACTCCAATAATGGCAAGGCTGGGCATCCTATTGATCGCCAATCCACTACCGATTATTGCACATTCATTGGTGATAATCTGGTCACTTACGAGGAAAAAGAAAACAATGAACACACACTCTAGCATAAAGGCAGAGTATGGAGCCATTGTTGTTGGGATTTGTGGCCTTAAAAGACAGTCACACTCGGTCTTTGGTATTCAGCTCTAGTATATTCCCATTTGTACGTGTACTCAAGCTTTAAAACTCTAGTTTAATTGAGAGTGTGATCCTCCACTGATGAAATAGGCCATGTGAGTAGGCTCTGGATCAGTTTTGGCATGCTTGCTGTCCTCCATGGATGAAAGAGACCAAGCGAGTATGGAGTTCTATTAGGATGAAAGAGGCCGTTAGGGTAGGGTTCTGGTTAAATGAAAGAGATCACCAAAGTATTCGCTCTTGCCTTGGCTTGGGGATGGCTAGATTGAACAAAACTCTCACGTCCTGGAGTGTGGGCTTTGTGGCCAAATGCATCACCGATATGGGTGGTGGATGCCTTATCAAAGCTGGTTGCAGCCCAATGGTTTATTGTTTTGGCTAGTAGAACTAAAAGATCTCGTACAAGGATCTTAAAGATCCAACAGGGATTGGAAAAATGATGGGACAAATCCTATTAGTGATAATGGTGAATATCCACCCTTGATCAATGATGGTTGGCCAGGGGTGGATGTCTAAGGTGGCCACTCTCGTATGATAATCTCCCATTGGAGCTAGAAAGCAGATCCCATTATTTCCTTTATACCCCTAGACACCTCAATATAAAGGGTAACACACCTTATAGGATATAGAGTTTTCTTTGAGAGCATCATTGTGGAGAGCCCTAGGAGAGGGTCACGAAGTGAGAAGCTTGAGGAAAGGGAGAGAGGTGCATGAGATTCCAAAGGGTTTAGAGTGTGAGAGAAGTTATCAAGTTAAGAAAGAAAAGTTATGCACGTGAGGGTTCAGAGAGGTAGAGAGAGTCTTGCTAGAGTTCTCATTTGAGAGATACAAGGAAGAAGGGCCTGCAACCCAAATCCGCCTAGCCTGCAACTTTTTCACCCAATACAGTGCGAAAGAAGGGAATTTCCATTTTCAGAAGGTGCGCCATCAATCTGCAGGGATTGCATAGGGTGTACAAAGTCCTAGAACGTTAATCTAAGCCGAATCATGTTAATTAATTATTGCTGATTTTTGGCTGATTTTAGACATTGTTTTAAGAATGTCTCAGCAAGGTTTTCTTGGGCATATCTCTTCGCTTTTGTTTCTTTTTTCTTGCACTCAATTGAAAGGAAGTCGGGGAGCAGGCATTTGTAAGATAGAGAGGTACACAGGACTTTAATAAGTGTACTGAAATTTTTTGCAATTTGTACCATGCACAACCCTATCATAGCCGGCCACATATGTATCAGCGTTGTGCTCTTGTTGCTCATTTTCTTGGCTTTTTGGGTTTGGTTTTCTAGCTTCTTCGTAAGCCATGGCAAGCCAAAACCTCATGGCCGAGTTGTACAAGGCTGAGAAGTTCGATGGATCAAACTCTTTTGTGGAACCATAAAATCCAGCTAAGTATTACATGAGAAAGGGATAGCACACATTTCCACTGCTTAAGCCCCAGTGAACCCTATCTAGTTCTTTTGAGACAAAAAGGCAGGTCTAATTTCAGAGGGGGGAGAGAGAACATCACCAAGTTCCACCTTATGTTGGCCTCGATCATGGATATTTATGCAACAGAGTATGAGTCACTCCAGACAGCACACAAAATCCAAGAAAATTTGGAAAAGGATATTGGCATGATTTCAAGATGCAAGGGGGGAGCAAAGATTTTAGAGCCCATGTGGCAGTTTAGAACCATGGTCCATGAAATGGAAAAGTCAGGACTCCAGGTAGAAGAGAATACCATTTTTCTAAGGAAATGACTAGTGATAGTAGTCTTCTACCTTTAAATCGTGTATAGAGTCACAAATGCTTCATTGAACCTCCATTTTTACAGAGATATGTACACTGCAGGACTATTACAAATGAGTAAAGATTGCTTCACATGCCTATAGATAAAGTGATGCAATACAAATTAATGATGATGCATTTGCTAGTTTAATTGCAAAAGAAATCATTAAGTTCTCTTGCTTTATAAACTGCATATGGTTTTTAAGAATGAATGATTCATGGTTAGACATAAGCATACTACCAATTATCCATACTGGAATAGGAGTTTTACCATTCCTGGGGGGTATGCACACCCTTTAATACAAAATTTTGTCCTAGTTTATAGTTTCATTATTCCTAATGTCGTTTACCTGATTTCTTCTATTTGATGAGTACATAATGGCAAACAATTTAGAGTTTATAGCATTGAGGTCTATCATTTATGATGGACTGATTGGGTTCACTTTACTGGTTATCCAGGTGTTTTAAGGGTATTTCCAAAGCTTAAAAACATAAAACAACTAAGTATTACCATTCATAACAGCGAGGTATCCACATTTTATATTTTTATTAGACAGACTAAGAAAAAGTATACGGAATGCAAGTATAAGAGTTGAGATGAGGAACTGGTTAAGATTTTTTTGAGAGAAAAAAAAAAAAAATTGAGAGAATAGAGCTTGGTTAAGATTGATGAGCAAGAAATACCAACAAGAGCACACTTTCGATATCTTGGGTCGATAATCAAGAAAAATGGAAGAATTGAGGAAGATGTCAAACATAGAATTAGAGTTGAGTGAGCAAAGTGGAGATGTGCAACGGGAGTTTCATGTGATCGCCACATACCGATGAAGCTGAAGGGGAAGTTCTATAGGACAGTTGTGATACCAGTTTTGCTTTATAGGGTGGAATGTTGTACGGTCAAGAAATAACATACTCATAGGATGAGTGTAGCTGATATGAGGATGTTGAGATGGATAAGTGGCAAGATAAGAAGGGATAGAATTCGAAATAAATACAATCGGGAGAAAAGTGTGGCTCCAATACGTAATAAGTTAAGAGAAATTAGACTTAGTTGGGCTGGTCATCTACAACGCAGACCCTAGTATAGCACCTGTTAAGATGTGTAAGTTGGTTTAAGTGGAAGGCTTAAAAAGGGCAACAAGTAAGAACATGGTTGGAAGATATGGCGACTTATGGTCTCACTGAGGGTTGGCCCTTGATAGAGCAAAGTGACAAACCAGGATTCGTGTAATGGATCCCAAATAGTTGGGAAAAGGCTCTAATGATGATGATGATGATGAAACTGGTGCTCCTACAGCAGTTGTACGAACATAAATTGAAAGCAATATCATGTAGGAAGTGCTTCAAGAAATTTAAGAAAGAGAAAGGTGATAATTGATGCATACCATGGCTCATAAGCGCAGCCTTGATTCTAAATATTGAAAATTGTTGCTTGCATTGAAATTCGATGATCAAAAGTTAGACAAACAAGGATAGACTAGTATTCATTTACGGATCAATGCACAGTTCCACAGACCATCAATACCCCTATGCATATAAATTTGTGTTTCGACTGATTTATGGGAATATATTACATGGAAAACATACAGAAAATGAAGCACTGGTCAATAGCACAGGAACAAATCATTTAAAATAAAACAATAGTCAAACCTTCTGCTTTATACCTGATGTCGCCATTTATATTTCCCACTGCCAAAATGCATGCTTCCTTTCTTCCATGAGGTGTTTCAACGAGAGCATGGAACTTCTCTAAAGCATTATAAGTTACATCCTTGTATTTCCAAACCTGAAATACATTGCATAACATATGCATTTTTTCACATGGGTTAATATATAAACAAGGAAGAATCTCAATTCCATTGAGTTTATTAACGTAATAATATGATATTCCACTACCAATAGTCCAATATATCATAAGAATCCCAAAAAAAAAAAACGTTAGAGCGATCTCAAAGGGTTAAACAGCCATCCTTTGTCACAAGTCATGTAAGATGACTCCGCTTCTTGTAGTTCTAATCATTTATCATAGCCGGTTAAGCAACCACAACAGAGATTACATTTAAATTGCCTAATTCTTCCCTGCCAATGCAACCAATACAACACAGTTAATAACCAATTGGCATGTCAAGGAAAATAATAGGAAAAGGAGCAATTACTCTAGAGCTCTTCACTGGATAGCAAGTTAACCTTGAACTATCTTTCGTTGCCTCTTCAAATGGGAGAACAAAAGCCAACTGTTTCAAGTTTGTATTTAAAACAATCCAACATTCTTATTCAAGTTCTTCAAGAAACAAGAATACAATTCAATGTTTACAATCACAGAAGAGCAATCAGGAATTGGATCAGTCCTCTATAACCATCTTTATGCAGAAAGATTATCAACTGAACATATTTTTCTTTTCTATGAAAGGCAGGATTCAAACTGATGCATAGAACTAGGATTATCACATATTATTTAGAACAGTCTGTGCATGAGAAGGGAGCATTGTAAGTACCAGCCAACCATTTTAATTCCGGATACAAATGTGCAGGATAGCTTCTGCCCCAGACAAGTATTTTTTCTTTTAAATGTCAGATAGATAATTTTTTTTTCCCGGTACATTTATGAAACCAGGTTATTATTCCATAAATATGCATTTTCATGGGGCTGATCTCCTATGTGCAGGGAAACTTATGAGCATTCAGAGTCTAAGGTGTCACAAGAGAAACAAAAATAAAATTGTCAATTCTACAAAAATATTTGACTGCACAATACTTGACTATTTATTTGGCTTGACTCCTATCAGTAAGGAAACTTACCCAGGCAGCCTCAGAGACTATGGTGCCATAAGAAATATCAGAATAAACTCTCAAATCTACAATAATCTGATTGCATAATACTTGAGTACACAGAGTTCCCAAAATGATTTGAGGATGCTCTAGAGAATATCTGATTTCAGGATTCACCCCAACCTAACTCATATCTTGGGCTACATTTGTGTATGTGTAGACCTAAGACAAGCTTGTAGGACCAAACCCAACCTACTAGTTTGTCTTTGGATGAAACGCAACATCTTCAAGTTTCTGACCATCAAGCATAGCAGCCCCTGTCAGAATCCTCCCCAGCACCTGATGGAAAACCTCCCTTTTTTTCAGGAAGACCCAACCCATGATGGAAAAGCCAGCCATTGCTAGAAACCATCCACTTTCCTCGTAATGCACCACCCTATCATCGTCCCTCTTTGTGGTAAAGCCTAAACCATGCTAGTTATTTCCCCACTAGAAAATCCTACTATTGAAGCCTCAAAGGATCCCACTTGATGGAAAACCCCTAAAGCTCCTACAAGTGCTTTATGATAAATAAACCGGTTTCACCAAGCGACTGCTGTCCCAAAATAAAATACTTCCTCAAATGTCCCTAGAGAACAATGATCCATATTCCCACTACTTTAGAAAGACTGTAAATAAAACACTTTCTGGATTCTGGTACGTGACCCAAAAACCAAATTGAGAGGGAAGAAGTTAAGAAATATTGATTTGTAGTGATACCTTTGATAGTTTACTTTTTGCTAGATTTGCATCATGCAACATGCATGCCATTTGCTAGTACTATGTATGTCATCATCATCATCATCAAAACCTTTTCCCAACTAATTGGGGTCGACTACACAAATTCTGGTCCACCATTATACTCTATTAAGGGTTATACCTTCAATGAGGCCATAAATCCCTATATCTTTTCTCACCACTTCCAAGCATGTCCATTTGGGCCTTACCCCTTGCCCTTTTTGAGCCTTCCACTTGAGCTTACTAGCACTTCCTAACAGGTGTTGTACCGGGTCTGCTACACATGGCCAGCCCACAAAAGTCTACTTTCTCTCATCTTATCACCTATTGGTGTCACACCAAAATTCTTCCGAAGGTGTTCATTTCAAATTTTATCTCATATTGTCTTATTATTTATCCATCTCAACATCCTCATCTCACCTACACTCATTTTATGGATATGTTGTTTCTTAACCGCCCAACATTCCGCCCCATAAAGCAAAGTTGGTCTTACAGATATCCTATAGAACTCGCCCTTCAACTTCATTGGTATGCGGCGATCACATAAAACTCCGATTGCACATCTCCACTTCGCCCCACCCAGCTTTTATTCTATGTGTGGCATCTTCCTCATTCTCACAATTTTCACGGATTATCGACTCAAGATATCGAAAGTGCACTTGTTTTGGTATTTCCTGTCCGTCAATTTGAGAATGGGTTCGAGCCTTAAGGATAATTCCAATGAGCCCTATAATGAAGTCTCTGACTCCATTCTCACCAAAGGATAGGAGCCCACTGACTTACCCTTTTTTTTCATGGCCGTCAATCTTAACTACTTCCTCGTCTCTACTTCTATTATTACTAAACTTGCATTCCATATACTTGTCTTAGTCCGGCTAATTTTAAAACCATTAGATTGTAGAGCATCCCTCGAAAATTCTAACTTATGTTAACGCCACTTCGGGTCTCATCGATCAAAAATGTCATATGCGAACAACATACACACCGGTATATCATCATATCGGTGCCTAGTTAAGTCTTATGCATGTATTGAAACCTTATTGATTAAGGCCCTACAAGGAGTGATTCCTAACCCAGATGTCCATGCCCCTTGTCTCAAATAGATCTAAATCTATTTATATTGGGACTCTCTATCTGGCAAGAGAAGATGAGAACCTTTTATTTCAATGGTTATGGTCAAAATAATTAAAACTGAAGGCTATGATCACATGATGATGACGAACAAATGCACAACACGAGAAATTTAGAATAGGTAGTATACATTTTTGGTGGACATGATTGTTATTAATTATTAGAGGTTATCAACTAATAGTATCACTTTAGTATAGGTAGTAAGACATGATTTTTATTTTTATTTTTTTTGATGAATTTTTTTTGTTTCTAACATGATTTTTATTAATTATTAGAGGTTATCAACTAATAGTATCACTCTAATTATTAAAACTCTAGAGGAGTTATTTTAAAATCTAAAAAAAAACTAAAATTTGGCAGTTGATAACCCATATTTTCTACATAAAAATATAACGCATTCGATTTCTGTTGTATAGCCTTTACTTATTGGAAATAATTTTACAAATTTACATCTCCATGGCATTTTTACAATTTTGCACAAAGTCGTAGAAAATCGAGGGAACAAATTATCAACAATGGAACATCATTGACTCCCACTACTTTCGACAAATTTTTCAAGGCTATTAAATATGATAACATAAACTATGGAATATGATGACATAAACTATGGAAGAGTCTACTGTACGTATAAAATGATTGTATCAAGAAGGCAGTTTACTCAATGTAACAAGATAGACTCATGATAGATTCTCACTACTTTCGACAAATTTTTCAAGGCTATTAAATATGATAACATAAACTATGGAATATGACGACATAAACTATGGAAGAGTCTACTGTATGTATAAAATGATTGTATCAAGAAGGCAGTTTACTCAATGTAACAAGATAGACTCATGATAACAGTCTGTTCAGGCAGAGGCCGGCAAGCATCATAAAGGAAGTCCATGAGTTCTGTTTCCCCAACATATTGATGTATTATTTATGCAAAATGGCCAAGCCGTTTTGCATTCCCACAGCCAGAAATGAAGTGAGGATAGATCCACATGAGACTTGGGCCGAAAACCACCCCCCCCCCCCCCCCTCGTTCTCCTTTTCCCCTGGCCCCAAACCCAACGCTATATATCCTTCAGTCTCCTGTGCAAGCATCAATGGTCATTTATGACTCAGTAAACTAACCTCGATGCATATGATATTCTATTCTCGGATTTCCATATTACTTTGAAAGAAACTGTATTTAGCATATAGATTATAGGGTTTCTAATGCATGAAGGCATGCAACTACCATTACGTCAGGTGCAAATAAAAGCTTTCTTAATCTCAGCAATAAAGTTCCACATTTTGAGCACTACAAAGAAAATCCACATACCACAGGTTGCGAGGCTAGTAACTTTTGATACTCGTGACGAAAATCTGTACTTCTCCTTTTGTTAATGAGGGCTTTACCAGACAACTCCCTTGTATGAAGCAGTTTAGTTGTTCCACATGTTGTCCTCCTAAACCTCTCAGTTTCTGGCTGCAAACATATAAGCAGAAAAACATCTCAATCCATAACCTTGTCAAATAATTAAGTTTTTTTATTTTCCTAGCAGACCTTATCTTGAGGTTAAGAAGTTGTTAAAAAATATTTCGGCAAGAAGTCTAATTAATTTCAGAAGTAAAGCTTCACCGAAACAAGAAGCATTCTGAAAATATTGTAAATCCATCTACACTAGTAGGTACAGATATCACTAATTAATTCACAAGGCAATCAAAGCTTCGTTCTAATCAAAAAATGGAAACATTAAACTTTACACATTGCTCAAAGAAATTCGTCTAGAAAAACGATTTTGTTTACCGCTCTATGATGTCAAAGTACCATTACAATGATGTAAGGAGTGTAATAAAATACATCAATTAATCTACAAATCATGTGCAATCATGTTTGGAGAGAAACAAATGGTGAGGCTGATTCCCTAGCAAAGGCAGCTGCAACCTTGTCTCAAGCCAACCTGAGCAACCCCTAGGGAACCTCTGCTCAAGTTCCTATCACAGATTGGAATTGATATAATGGCTCAATTCATGTAAAGCTTTTTTGATATACCCTTGGTTTTGTACAAGGCACCCGTTTGTGGGTTCCCTATTTTTTGGGTGGAACCCGTCTGTGGGTATCCTGCCCCTCCTCTCCTCAGACATTTTGTACTCACTTTCAGTTCAATACAGTCAACATATTCAAAATATATATATATATACATCAATTTAATCATGGAAAGTATCCCATCCACGAGTGGAAGGGTGCACAAGCACCCTTCCAATCATTGAGATTTCCATATCCAATGGCCATGATTTTTTTTTTTTTTTTGATAACTGTTAACAATTGTATTGATATGAAAAGATAGGATGCTATATAAACCCTTCCACCATTTTAGCTAAGCCAACACATTGTTGTCACAAGCTTTTAACTCTTTTATGGCTTTTTTGTAAAGGGATTACCTTGCCCGTTAGGGTCCTGGTAGCTCCCAATTTTTGTAAGGGACGCTAGGCCCAACGCTTGTACATTTTTATTTTTTATTTTTATTTTTTATTTTTTTTCAATGAAATAGTTAACTCTCTCTCAAAAAAAAGAAAAGTTAGATACAAGAGATGGAGTATAATCCAAGAGTACCTAACACCTAGGACTCCAGGTAAACAGAATAGGTCAACAGACTGTATACAAAATGGGGGAAATGGGGTTAGAAGATTACCCCCTTACAAGGTAAATTGTAGATGTACAAAAATCTTTCCTTTGTAGGTGATCCACTGTGAGTGCCCTGTTTGAACCTGCAATCCAGTTAAAAGTTGGCACCTTTGGAGGTGCAATGGTCAGCCAAACTTGTGCAAGGATCGAAGTACGGTTCAGGGGGAAGTGGGGGGTTGGATGAGCCTTTTGTAGAAGAAAGTCACAGTAAAACCCCCTGTAGGGGCAAGGGACCACCAGCTTGTCCCTTCCCTAGACCGGGATAAAAGTGTTGTAGAGCAGAGACGATTTTGTATTTTACTTTTACTTTTTATTTAAATAAGATTTTTATCTGAATTTTGGAGTGTAGGTGTATTTTTATAAATATAACTAAATAAAAATAACCAAAATACCTCTAAATTTATATTAGTCGATATTTTCTATTCAAAATATTTTTTTTATTAATTTTATTCAATTTTACTTATAAAAAAGAACCTAAAACCAAAATTTTAGATTAATATCATTTTTAAATAAAAAATGAGATTCATTATTGGCCCTTGAATGAGCATGGTTCAATCTGAGCCATTAAAAGGCGCCTATGCACCTTTAAGCATCCACATTCTGTGGACGCAATACCAACCCATTAATCATTTCCAGCAAAATCACCTCCAAATAAATAAGTAATCATTTTGGTTTCTCGTTCTTTCAATTTCATATCGAAATATGCAAGTCAACGAATCCTTTTAAATTTTCTTCCCAGGTGTAAACATCTATCCTGAAGTTGTGAGCCTTCCCCACTAACTTGTTTGGTCTCGCATGGTCTTCAAATACCCAGACACCAACACACCACAAACGGCAAATGTATTCCCATTTGACCAAGTGGAGGTTCCTTTTCCCATTGTTTTTTTTGAGAGCGTTAACTTTCTATTGAAGAAAGGACAGAGTACAAAATTGCAGCCCAAAATATCGGGAGCTATGTACAATGGGGCTCCCTGAAGGGTACGCCTTATACAGACTTCTAACGTCATAAAAGGAAAACCAGGTTGGGTAATTCTGTCGCATCAGTTAGGGCCTGAGGCTGCAAAAAATACTCAGTCCCCTAAGCTTGAAGCTCCTTCTTTGGCAATGGTGTTTGCGTAAGAGTTGAATTCGGGCCAAACATATCGCCATGACACTGTCATACACGAACACAAGTGAGAGATTTCTTCGGAAAAGTGTGCGAAGGACCAGGGCTATGTGGTAGTGCCAGAGGACCAGCAAATTACATTCATAGAGTCTCCTTCGATTTCCAGCGCTGATCAAAAAGTCTGAGGCCTTTGGGGAGGGCCAATGCCTCAGGCGAGTGGGAATCAAAATGGCCAACACGCTTGGAATTGAAGGCAAGGATGGTGCAATCATGATTCCTGAACAGAACGCCAATTCCAGTAGGACCAGGATTGCCTAGGGAGCAACCATCGAAGTTGATCTCAGTGAAATCTCGATCAGGTGGCCTCCATAGAGAGGCGCACGATATGCGAGGTTTGGAAAGGTGACGGAGGGGAAGCCAGTCCAAATGGAAGGCAGAGGGATGGATGCCTTCGAATATTTTGTGGATGGAGGCCCTTAATTTTTTATTAACCAAATTAATCATGAATCAGCTCCCTATGGTTATATGTAAGGTGTTTTGAGTTCACATGAGGATTGCGCATTGAATCATCGAAACAAAGCTTATTAAAACTGAAGGGGGGGAGGAAACATTAGAAGTATTAGGGAACCACTGGGTTGGGAAGCAAATCAATTACCAAACAAGTACCATGGTCACTGCTGTGCATTGGACACACGAAGAACACATTATGGGACCAAGTAATTGACGGTGGAGCAAACCTTGGCATCTTGGCAGTGTAATTACATATCTTTGGGGGAAAAAATAACACTTATCAAGGGGGCAAACATCCCAAGTTAGTACCCAAAATGCCAATGAACGTGGTAAACAAAATAAAGTGGCTCCAAAGGGATTCCTTTAAAGAGGATCTTCCAATGCCAAAGCTTTAAAATGCAGCCACATCGTCGCATATGCAGCCGCATCAGGAACTATGCGGCACCCAGCACATTGTACTTCCCGCATATGCGGTTTGGATAGATGCACCTGCATCAGAGCCGCATCCCTCCGCATCAGAGCTGCATCCCTCCGCATCAGGCCGCATAATCTGTCTGCCATTTTTTTCAAAACTGTACCCCTCGGGCAAGGGCAATAAGGTCATTTTGGCCTTTGAAAATGGGGGGAAAGGGTTTTGGGGGGGTATTAAACCACCCAAACAACATTTTTCAGCCACATCCATGGCTTTTATTGGATCGATTGAATCAAAAAAAAAAATTGGGCGGAAATTTTATTTGTTGAAGTTCTTTTATTTGTAATACAAGATACTACAAACTAAAAGTCCATAAAGATTAAAAGTTACAAATCGAAGAACTTTTCCCAATACTTTTCAAATAAAATTTGTGATTTTAAATAGTTTCATGGACTAATATAGTGAAGTTACAAATTAATGAGTTTATAAAGTTTATTGATCTTCATAAATGCTTTGATATCGTAGAGTTACAACATTTTTATAAATGTATAAAGTTTATAAAAAGTATACAAATCAAGTCGAAGAACTTCATGGACTTTTTTTAAGATTAAAGAGTTTATAAATTTGTATCATTAAAGTTTTTGGATGCAGATTTGTGCTTATGGTTGTTGATTGTTGAATGTTTTATGAAGCTAGTTTCAAGTTTTTAGTTTCCACTTGGGATAATGGGATACAGAATCTCCAACAGCTAATACTTTTGGAGTTAATGAATAATCTAAATACCTACTATCACATATATCATCTCCATATTTTTTTCTATGCAGTAACTTATTTTTTTAGATTTTTCAGAATGTTTTTATATTTATTGCCCGCATCGCCGCGATGCACCCGCATTCAGACCGCATCGCCATATCGCCCCCCGCCCCCCTCCCCCCAAACGCTTTTGGCCGCATCCCGCATTTAAAAACACTGTCCAATACACACAAATTCCACTTCGTCAAATGGAAAAAGTAGTAAACCAAAGAGATGGAGTGGCATTACCAGAAAATTGCAAGAAACCAACCAAGCCATCCTCGGAAAGTGGTAGTGATTTGGAGAAGATTAGAATCACCTTTGGAAGGAAGACATTAAAAGCAAATACAAGATAGACACTTGGATTCGAGAGGGGTCACATCCAAACACCAAAACATTTCAGGAGCTTGGAGGGATCCCGAGTCGATAAGAAATGCATTTTGGAGAAACATAAGATTACGAAATGCATTTTGGAGAGAAGATTTTTGACAAGAAAGTCTATTGCAGTCTTTCCAACCCTTGCTCCCATGCACCAAACTCAGAGGCAACTATTGTTGACTTTTTCAAGCAAGTTGGAGGCAAGATGACCTGATGCCCATCGTTTAGTCATAACTTCATAGATGAAATTTTTAGCCTTTATAGAGTTTGTGAAACTACCATCCACCACTTTCATCCCCTCAACTGGGGAAGGTCACATGACCAGAAGCCCAACCTTTGAGGGTATTTCACTGCTGCATCCTTTAAAGGCATCCTTATTGATCCCACAACTAGCCCTAATCAGTATATGTGGAAGGTTTGAGCAGTCCTACTCCTTCGAAGACACAAACCAATGAACGATTGGCCTGTATCGATAAAGTATTCACATAATTTGGGGTTTTTCAGTAAGTGAGGACTCTGTAAACTCCATAACAAGGAGGAATTGGAAACGCACCCCGCATGACATGCATACGTTTTTGCCAGTAATGCTGAACTGAGGTCTCTTACACCAATTTTTGCCACATTCAAGTGTCCATTTCGTAGCTCAACATACTTGTACATTCATTTCCATTGAGTACAAGCGTCCTATTCAGTGTTTTAAAATGCGGGATGCAACCAAAAGCAGTGGGGGGGCCGATGCGGCTCAATACAGTCCAGATGCGGGTACATCGCGACGATGCGGTCAATAAATGTGAAATAAAAAATTTAAAAATGTAAAAAAATAGGTTAATGCATAGAAAAAATATGGAG
>NW_006500065.1:1810859-1837701 GCF_000471905.2 Amborella trichopoda
GGGAGGAGAGAGAGAGAGAGAGAGAGAGAGAAAAGAGAAAGGAAGGGATGTGAGAGTTCAAATCACTCTCATGCACCTCTCAAATCAGTTCTAGGATCAGGAGCAGAAGTGCGAGGCAAGGAAGCCTCAAAGTTCCATAGTCAAGGGAACATGTTTCGTACATGGGCAAATGTAGGGATCAAGATCCTGACTTTTAAGGATCAAGCTCCACAGAGCAGATCCCTTAAGGGATGGGAACCCATTCTTCCGCGTCACGATCAAGGTCCCAGAAGCTGAATTATCCATTGTACCGTAAACTACGAGCGAGTTCCATTTAACAGTATTTTTAACTTTTCCAAATTAACAAACCCAAGTATCAATATAAATGAGAATCATGTCATTGAAAACATTTTAAACTTTTGTTATCAATGGAGTAAGATTTCACAAATGAGTAGTGATACTAAAAACCAATCTGGTGATGTAATACCTAATAAGACCTTGGGCACGACTAGAGGTTTGTGTCCTTAGCAATCTCTCTCTCTCTCTCTCTCCCTCTCGCTCTCTCGTCAACTGGAGAAGAGATGCATTCATTGAGGACTTTTTTGGACTCTTATTCTCTTCAAATTCCTTGGGGAACATTGTGGTCCATCTCCACCATTTTCTTTGTGCCAAAAATCAATTCCTAGTAAACGAGATCAAAAATTGCAATAATTGAGTTTCGGCACAAAGAGATTCCAAAAACAATCGTTTTTAATCCCAAAATGAGGTATTTCTAGACCTCAAAACTCCCTACCAACTACTATTGAAACAGTGAAGCGAGTAGGAGTAATAGAAGGATAGACATATGTCCCAAATCTGTGGCTTAAGAGTACAAAAGTTAGGTAGGATTAAGGAATTTCAGCAAAAACCTGCGCATCCCTTATAAATTATGGCCATCATCATCAAATTCAAAACCTTTTCCCAACTAATTAGGATTAGCTACACGAATCCCAATCCGCCATTCTACTCTATCAAGGGTCATACCTCAATGAGGCCATAAGTCCCCATATCTTTTCTCACTACTTCCAGCCATTTTCTTTTGGGCCTACCTCTTGCCATTTTTGAGCCTTCCACTTGAACTAACTCGTACCTCCTAACATGTGTTGTGCTGCGTCTGCGTTGCACAGAGCCAACCCACCTAAGTCTACTTTCACTCATCTTATCACCTATTGGTATCACGCCTAAATTCTCCCAAATATATTTTATTTGAATTCTATCCATTCTTGTCTTACCACTCATCCATCTCAACATCCTCATCTCAGTTACACTCATTCTATGATATGTTGTTTTTTGATTGCCCAGCGTTCTGCCCCATAAAGCAAAGTCGGTCTCACAATTGCCCTATAGAACTTACCCTTCAACTTCATTAGTATGCGACGATCACATAAAACTTCGGTTACACATTTCGACTTCACCCACCCAGCTCTAATTCTATGTGCGCCATCTTCCTCAATCTCTCTAGTTTCTTAGATTATCGACCCAAGATATCGAAAGTGTGTTCTTATTGGTATTTTTTGGTCATCAATCTTAACTGGTATTTTTTGGTCATCAATCTTAACTACTTCATTGTCTCTACTCCTAAAATTATTAAACTTGCATTCCATATACTCTGCCTTAGCATTGCTAAATTTAGAATATCTAAATTCTAAAGCATCCCTTCGAAGTTCTAAATTTGTGTTGACGTTATTTCAGGTCTCATCGATCAAAACTTTGTCGTTCGCGAACAACATATACCACGATACCTCATCTTGTAGATGCCTAGTTAAATCATCCATGACTAAGATAAAGAAGTATGGGCTCAATGCTGAACCCTGATGTATACCTATTGTCACTAAAAACTTACTCGTCTCTCCACTATTTGTTCACACACTGGCTAACACTCCCTTGCACAAATCTTTCACCAAGTCGATGTAGTGTCTGAAAAATCCTTTCTTTTTCAACACCCACTAAATCAATTTTCGAGGTACTCTATCATAAGATTTCTCTAGATCAATAAAGACTATGTGGTGATCTTTTCCCTTCATCTTAAACTCCTCAATCAGCTACCCAAGTAGGAAAATAGCCTCAGTTGTTGAACTACTAGGTATAAAACCGAATTGGTTCTTTAATACACTTGTTTCATGCCTCTTAGTCGTTGCTCAATCAATGTCTCCCACAACATCATAGTGTGGCTCATAAGTTTAATTCCTCTATAGTCCACACAATTATGTATTTCCCCTATTAACTGCAGCCAAAAGCCGAAACTAGGGTTTTCTTGAATAACTTTTGTGAGTCAAGTTTTGGTGGGAAGTTTAAATAAAGCAATTTAAAAACAGTCTCGAACTCAATCACAAACACGAGGTAGGCTCCTATTAGACTTGGACATTGATTAGACACCCAAATTGAAAGATCTTCACAGCTCGCTTTCAAACTACCTAAACCTGAGAGTGTTGGTTAGAGACACCATTAAAAATACCAACAACTTTCACATTAGTGAAGTATACACAGTTAACTAACATACCATATTCAAAGTATAAATCATCGACCTACAAGTGCATAAGAGGGAACAACTACACCAAAGCTCACACAGAAATAACAAGAGCCAGTTATTTATCTCTCCACACGTTCATTCTAAGTTTGATTTCAGCATCTATTGAGACTAGGCTTCTTTACCAGCATCACAAGCTTGGAATACAAATATTTATACAGTTTACTGTATCAAATATGAAGGTATTACCTGGCCCAGAACTCAAAGCCCAAATATGTGTGATTAGAAGTTCAGAACTTTACTATAAAGCATATAGGAAGCAGGTAATGCTTTGGAAATTACCTGAACACACTTCTGGGTTTTGTCGGGGAAGAGAGCTTTGTCCCCAGGACGTTTGATGGGGAAGTACCTATTCTTCTCGGGATCAAAGTAAAAACCAGGAAGATCTGCGCATGTGAATAAAACCCTAAATTCATTTTGATGCCGAGGCAGAAACTTGAATGGCAACAGCAAAACAAACAAGCGAGAGAGGGAATTGAACAATCAGAAAACAAAGTAATTTAATTTTGAGAATCCAACAATCGAGAAAAGAAAGAGATACAGAAACAGAGAAGAGTCGAAGTACCTGATGGCATGTCTCCTGCACAAGGAATAGAAGCGTTCGGCACAGAATACGAAAAGGACTTGACTCACGAGGGAAGAGGAGCGAGCCGCCTGAACTTAACAGAGATAATAAAATACGGGATAATTTACGCTACCATACTTTCTTACTAATCTTTCTTTCTCTTATAAATAAAATAGGTTCGTAGCTTCGTGGCAACCCAGAAATCCATCTCGGCTTCAAGTTGGCTTTGTATGGTTGGTTCTCTTTCTTTTATTTATAAATAAAACGCTAGTAGCTTCGTAGCTTCGTGGCGACCCAAAAAAACCCCTCAGGCGTGGAATTAGCTTTGTATAGTTGGTTTCGCATATAAAATTTCTTCATATAAAACATGAATGTGGTAGTGCACACCCGTCACAAAAAAAATATAGGGAAAATCGCAAAAAACCTTCAAAACTGGACTTTTTACACACTTCATCCGTCACCCAATTATTTTAGCAAATACCCCCCGTACAAATATTTGTTGTTTAGATGGAAATACCTTTTCCTCGTATAACAAATTATTTTCCTTTGCGAGGGAGGATCGGCGTTTTGAACTGGAAGTCCGGCGATTATTTTTACTGAAATCCGATGATTATTTTTGCTTGAATGGCCAGTCCGATGTTTCATGGTAGCGGTCCGACGTTTCATGGTGGCGGTCTTGTGTTTCAAGGTGGCAGTCGCACATTTCATGGTGGCAAAGCGACTCTTTATTTTTTTGTTGGAATGGTGGTCCGGCATTTTGAAGTTCCGGTCTGGCGGGCAGTCCATCATTTTGAAGTTGCAGTCCGACATTTGAAGGCACAGTCCGACGTTTTAATATGGCGGTCCGGCATTTTGAAGTGTTTTAATATGGCGGTCCAACATTTTGAAGCGTTTTAATATGGCGGTCCAGCATTTTGAAGGGCAGTCTGGCATTTTGAAGTAGCGGTTTGACATTTTGAAGTCTGGCGTTTTGAAGTAGCGGTTTGACGTTTCGAAGTGAGCACATTTTGAAATTAGCAGTCTCGCGTTGTACAAGTGTGGTCAAGCGTTTCCTTTTTATTGGGATCCGAAAATAATTTCTTACATGAGGGAATGGTATTTTCGTCAACAAATAAGTTTTTGTATGGGGGTATTTTTTTATATATGGTATTTGCTAGGAAACATGATTTTTTTTTTTTTTTTGTAGAAAATTGCTAAGAACAGTTGGGTAGAGTAAAGTACATAAAAACTCTTTTTCAAAAGGGTTTTTGCAATTTTCCCAAAAATATATCACACGTTACTTTGTATATATCACCAACCCCATTACTTTATTAAGGCTATGTTTGATGAAATAGCATTTAAATATTCAAATTTTTGGAAATTTGTGTATAGCCATAATTGGCTTTCCACATATCAAGATTGTTTATTATATTGATGGTGTTTTTAGATTGTTTACTATATTGATTGGTGTTTTTTAGTTCTGTTTGACTGTCTATGGTAATTCTGAATCTCCACTCTCTCCATTGAATTGACCCCACTGTTATTCTCTGCAGAAAGAAAGCTTGTTGTTTTACAACAAAAATCAATTTATTTTTCACAAAATATTTATTTTGATATTTTTATTGGATTCTAATATTTTTAAAGAGCACACTCCAAAAATTTCAAGCGATTTGGATTTATATAAAAAATTTAAAATTCAAATACAAAATGCAATCGTGATCATTAGATCGGCCCATATTCAATCTAGGCTGTTGAATGTATACGTAGCGGTAGGCTAATGGACCTACGCCAACATATCATTATATATATAGGTAAAGGTGCCGTACACCCCATCACGTATGGCATGTTGATGCGCCAACAACCTGGATGATTCTGCTGGAGATGGATAGCCACAATTGAAGAGAGCAAAACTCACGCTTTTATATTTGAAAATGGAGCTTGCATAGATGTGCAAATTGCCTCCTAGTATATAGAGATGGCAGGGCTACCTATTACATCAAACCCTTCTTATACGCAATCTCTCTCAAACCCTTCTTATACGCAATCTCTCTCTCCCTACCAATGCTACCACTCCCTCTCTCTCTCTAAACCAGACGAGCCATCTCTCCCTCACTCCCTCTCTCTAAACCAAAGGAGCCATCTCTCCCTCGTGCACTCTCTCTCCAAACCAAACAAGCCATCTCTCCCTTGCGCCCCCTCTCTCTAAACCAAAGCCTCATCTCTCCTTCTCACCCTCTCTCTAAACCAAAGCTGCATCCATCTCTCCCTCTTGCCCTTTCTGTTCTCTCTCTGTTCCTCTCATGCGCGATCTCTCTCTCTCTCTCCATTTTTCTCCCTTGCTCTCATAGACTACAGTAAGGAAGCCCTACCAAACTGTTATCTCTCTCTCCTCTCTCTCTTTCTCTCTCTCTCTCCCTCTCTCTCTCGCTCGTTGTCACAGAGGTATGAATAACTTGTATTATTTCGTATTAGTACTCTATTTCTGGGTTTTTTAGTCTAAAACCCTGTGATGGGTTTGTAGTTATGAGTTATTGGGTTTGCATATAGGAAATGTTATTAGCTTTTGATTGGCTTTGTATAGGTTTTGTATTTCTGGGTTACTAAGTTTGTCACCATTTCAATGCTCATCCTATTTTTATTTCCTTGTCGAATCTTGCTACTGATGTATTCTTGCCTGCTAATTGTGTTTATCAGATACAATTAGGTGCAATTTATAGATCAAATTGAATGCCTTTTTAATGGAAATGAGTCAAATGTATGTTAATGCATGGCATTATTAATTATTCTTATAGAAAATTATTACTGGCTTATGTTTCTTATCTGGTAGTCTGGAACTTACTTTCTTGAGCCATTTTATTATTGAGAAAGCATTACACATGTACTACCAATATTTGTATGCTACATAGACAAGGTGGCATATATGCTAAATTATACAAAAGCTCACCATTTAAAAAGAAAATAAATTAAACTTTCACTCTAGGCAGATTCTGTAGTGTCTCTTTGAAAGTATGTATTATGCGTATCATGTGTAAATTGTCATTGTTTGCTTGCAAGTATATCTGATTTGAATAGGCTTATTTGTTTAACCTGCAATGATTGACTAGTTTGGTCCAGGTGTTTCATGCTATATGTATGAGATTTGTTTTCCATTTGTTAAGTGTTTGATTATACTATACATTTTTTTTTTTGACTTGTGCTTTAAAGGAAGTTATTGAGTCTATAAGGGATGCTTGTTTTTGTATGAGAATATAAAAACCTTATAAAAACAAAAAAGAGATTTCCAAGAGAAATTCATTTCCTTTGTTTCCTTTTTATGAAATTGGAATGTAGGTCTAGACCTTTGAACTAGCCAGCATGTCATCAGTTTCCACAAATGCTGGAGGATATCCATGTTGAATCTGTCCACGGTGCAACTTACAATACAACTTAAGTACATCAAGCTCTCTATCTAACCATGGAGGAAAGTACTACCGGTGTCCAAACTGTACTTTTTTCCAATGGTACAATGACTATATGGAAGGGATGAATTATAGTGTAAACTTGAGGCATCGTGATATACACCAAAATAATCAGTCACAAGTATCGCAAGAGCATATTATAGTCAATCTTGAACCGATGGTCATTTAACAACAAATTGTTGATACTTTAGGCCATATGCAACAATTTCTATTTTTCTTGTGTATAGGGAATACGTTTATGTTTGTATTACTTTTGTTGAAAAGTATTTGATATGACTAGATAGTTGGTCTCACAACTCATGAAACAATTATTGGTGTTGATATTGAATTTAGACCGGAGTGAATTAAAGTCAATATGATTTATCCGGTTGAAGAAGACTACCTCTAAATGTGATTTGGTTTGAAATAGTGTTGCAATGGCTTGAGTCTAAAGAGTGTTGCATCACATATTTTCAATGAACTACGAAATCCATAATCACTCATCCACTAAAACTGAGGCAACGGACATTATATGGTATTGTTACCCATGTGATGGTCTCATGCAATTGCTTTGACACTAGAATTTATTGTAATTCTTTTGCAATTGATATGCATTTTTTATTATCATAAAAGGAGAGACTACCTCACAATCTTCAAAGATGCTAAACAATAATTCAAATACTATTGAGATGTAGGAGGTGACAAAGGGCTGCGAATGGATGGATCAACTTCGATAGGCATTCATTGGGATGAAAAAATTAGCAAGGCTACGTATGCTTCAACAGAAGCTCCTTATTGCTACAGATATAAGTTCCCTTTACTAGAGGTCCTGAATGGTAAAAAAAACTAAGATGTTTCTGATGATTTTTAAATTTAAAATGGATAGATAGGGGTTAAGGTGGGGAATACTCATTTCTTTCCTACAATGATAAAAGTAACCAATCTGTAGGGTTCTTGGGAACCCCTAGCTTGCAGGATCGGGAATCTCAAATACCGGGATTCCACCCAAGGTCGTGTACATGATTGGCTAAATATGAAGTAGATGAATCCAACTATAAATCGAGTGCGAGAAATAAAACTAACGCAAAAAAGCACATCATCACAACACACGATTTACGCGGTTCACCCCGTAGGTCTACATCCAAAACCTCGGCAACTAAAAATCCACTATCACAATGAAGATTACAGTTTTGGGTTACAAGAGATATACCTCTCTCTAAACATTGATAAAAGACCATCACCGATCTTCCTTTCAACTCGCTCTCTCAACAGAGCAATACCGTCAATCGATAACTTCTTTTCCACCACAATACTGCTACCAGAAAAATAATCTCGAGAGCAATCGAGATATTTTCTCTCTCTAAAATGGAAGCCTTACCAATCTAAAATTCATGGGAATACCACCTCTCTCTCGGAGGCCATGTCTCTCTCTCTTGGAGACCAATTTCCATCTTGGAGATCCCTTCTCATAACCCCCAAAGGGGTGACCTTCAAAATGATGGGTATTATTTCTTTCTCAGCCTATTATATAGAGATCACTTGCTTGCTTCCCAAGAAAGTCTTTTTTCACTCTTAATTCTTTAGAATAAAATATGGGTAATGGGGATTTGGCTATCACCAAACCCAACATGATCAAACACAAGCAAGGGAGGCAAATGCAATGGAATCTCTCTCTCTGGGGCGGCTATTGTTAAGAGGAGCAATACTCATTTCTTTTCTATACTAAAAAAGAAACTATGCCCATTGTAAAAGAACTAAAAATATGGATTGCTACTTTTCACGAAATGGCCCACATTCACCACACAGATCAGCAACTTCCCTTAGACTTGCTAACTATGCTCTATACTTGAATGTCAACATGGTATATTAGCAAAGGGTGTGGTTCTGAAGCTCTAAACAATCAAAGTAAGGTGCACCTTGAAATATTGCTGAAAGATATTATTTCAGTACTGAAAATCTTTGTGATGACCTGAAAATTTATTTTCATGTCTAATTATAAAATTTAAAGCTTAAAAAATAGTGTACATCAAGTAGATCTATGAATACTTGATCATCTTAAAAATTGACGTTTCAGAAAATGTATTACAAGATGCACTATTTTCAAGACTTAAAGTCCACTTGTTCTCATGTTCATACATCTTGACATTAAGATGATCAATTTGAAGATTTTTGTAGATCGAAACAATCTCTTGTAGTGAGTTTTTAAGGTTCATTTTAATTTGACTGCTTAGGGCCTCACCCTTATATAAACTTACTCTATTAGTTAATCTTTTAAAAGTGTCGGACATAATCTTTGTGTATAGGCATGCGCCTATCTATATCCTTACTACGTTGGTTTCAATGTGTAACCATATACACATCCTATCTTGTCAAAAAGAAAAAACTGTAACACACATACTCATCTTCTACATGTGCTATTCATACATATAACATGTACATTTTTACGCGTAATACGTTATTGTAGGTGCGTACCTAAATACTGTCAAGAGTGCATGCTAGTGAAGGAAAAATCACAACTGTTAGATCTACCAAACCGAGCTTCCCATGCATCAATACCCATATTGTGTTATCATTATTAGGACAATTGTTTCATTCTGGCTGAGCCGCATTTCTACATATGCGGTCTAGAAAGTGTAAAGCATCCATCTTAAATATGGATGCAAGTAAGTGTTCCATCTAAAAAACAATGAAAACTAACGGTTCAAATATTTTCTTACTAAAATTATCATATTTAGCTTTTAAAATTGATTTATTTATTCATATTCATGATTTCTGTGATGACTCAAAATTTTTGAAACTAGATAATAATAATAATAATATAATAATAATAATAATAATAATAAATTTAGCATTATAATATTATGTGTACCAATTTTAAATTAATACACATGAATTATTCCGTTATATAAAATACACTAAATTTTGTATTATAGAGTTCAATTAAGTCATTTGTTAAACACTTGGATGGTTCAAAGTTATTTGGGTGGACCTCAGATCCACCATTACTTTGCTTTTTAACTTTTATAAGGAGTAGGGGTGCGCCCCTTTTAATTTTCTATTGACGTCTCTTTTGATGAGGTATTATATCTCTTTCTCTCTCATCGTATTGGTCCTCATGCTTCTGGCGCTTGGCATATGCCCTCTACCTGTTTCTATCACCCCATTACACAAACCCATAGAACGAGCTACTGTACATCTTGAGAAGGATAAAGACGATGGAGAAGAGCGAAAACAATGGACTGAAATATTGTCTTGGGAGCCTCGAGCCTTTCTTTTTCACAATTTTTAATATTGTCCTTGATGGTGTTGCTTGGTGGCCATTTAGGGCCACAAGGGTTCCAAAGGATAAGAAACATCCATGTGAAGTAGGGACGACTTCTTTCAATAAATAGGATGACTATCTTATGGCATCATGAAGTGAATGATGAATTTTAAATTGTGTCCACACATTAGCAAGTTCTGAGCCAAAGATGCTTCTCGGCCTTAGTGAAGCGAGATGATAAAGAGTCTGTGTTGACTTAAAATCAAATGAGTATTTTAATTTCTCTCGCATCTCAACTGGCACATAAGTAAGCGATCTCATTCTCCTAAAAAATAGTTCGTTTTTAATAAAATTATGATATTCTGTACATCACTTTTATAAGTATTATGCGTAAATGATTTCATTTTCTTCTAAAGTAGAATTGGTAATTCCTATTTTAGTAAAATTGTGAGATTTCCTTCTATTGTTAATTCACGTGCAAATGATTTCATTCTCTCATAAAATCATTATTCGAAAAATTGATATTTCTGCACTTGATTGTAGTATTGCCACTACTGTAAGATTCACACATTTCTGTATTTAATTGTATTTTATCCGTCTAAACGCTATCTATTCTTGTGAAATGAGTATTTACGAATTTGCATTCCCATAAATTGTGATAATTCCGTATTAAGTTTTGGGTTCCTATAAGAGTTTTTCTATTGATATTAGACTGTCTATCATGTTACATTTCAAGAATGTCTTTTCGAACTACTACCTTTCTGAAATTATTGCCCAAAATGTTTGACTGGCTACTTATAGATATTTCAAGGAAAGTGATTGTTATTAATTGTTTCAAGTGAATTCACATTAAGGACTTCAATGATATTTTAAATATATGATATTGATGTTTTCTGATGTTTAAAGAGTTCCAGAGATAATTTAAGTATAAGTGGACCCATCCAGAACGCTGGTGGGGTATTTAGACTCATCCGGTACGCCGGTGATGCATTATTGGATCTGCAGGGATTAAATGGACTCATCCAAGACACTGGTGGGGTATTTAGACTCATCGGGTATGCCGGTGAGGTATGATTAGACCTGTAGAGATTAAGTGGACCCATCTAAGATGTTAGTGGGGTATTTGGACTCATCCGGTACGCGGGTGAGGTATGTTTGGACCTACAGGGATTAGGTGGACCCATTCAGGACATTGGTAGGGTATATAGGTGACCTAATTGGGACGCCAGTAGGGTACTTTGTAAAATCTTTTGAATTATGCATTTCTATTAAAGTGTTTATATGCATTTCAATCTTTTGAATTGTGTTAAATTGTATGTTTCTAAAAGTGAAATTGTTCTCCATAAATGCTCTTCCTCAGGTTGTTTTTAATATACATTATGTTGTCGTGAATGTTTACTGTAGGATTTCTGCTGTTGTGAATGCTTATCATAAGACTTCTATTGTTGTGAATGCTTATTGCAAGACTTCTGTTGTTGGTAATGCTTATCACATGACTTCTGTTGTTGTGGATGCTTACTGCAGGACTTCTGTTGTTGTAAATACTTATCACAGGACTTATGTTGTTGTAAATGTTTACCACAAGACTTTTGTTGTTGTGAATATTTATCACAGGATTTCTATTGTTGTGAATGCTTAATACAGGATTTTTGTTATTGTGAATGCTTATCACAAGACTTATGTTGTTGTGAATGCTTACTGCATGACTTCTGTTGTTATGAATACTTATCGCAAGACTTCTGTTGTTGTAAATGCTTATTGCAGGACTTCTGTTTCTATGAATACATATCGTAGAGGCTTATTGCAGGGTTTCTGTGGTTGTGAATGTTTGTTTGATTATACATGATACTTAATGTTGAACTTAATATGAGTCATGTGCATATAGTTTATATATCATGCTTATTTGCTTTGTCCAATAAGGAATACATGACGTGTGTAAGATCAGAAATGAATATGTCAAATAGCATGTATTATAATATATGAAATCAATATGTCAAAATCCTGCTTAATATGCATTCTTTTAGAAAATATCTACATTTGTCAATTATGATTATTTTTTAAGGATAATGTTGGTCACTTACTGAGTAGCCAAACTCATCAAATTATGGTAACTTTTTTCACAGTAATTGCAGTAGGAGGAGTTTGGAAGAAGTTTGTAATCGTGGATAAATTCGCCTTTGTAACTTTTGTAAGGTCAAATTTGTATATCTATAAATCCTCATGTTATTATATGCTGTGAAATAGACTTTGTACAAGTTTGAAAGTTTGTGAATGGAAAAATTTCTTTTGCAACAATATAATATATAGCATAAATTTAGAATTTATTTTGTTCCTTAATAATAAACTGTCATTTAGTGTTATAAACTTGGGGTGTGACAAACTCCACATGTCTTCAAAAATTAAGTCCCAAATTCCATCTTAAAAATAAATTTATTAAGAGGCCCGCATTTCTATGTATGTGGGCTTGCCTGTGTAGAAACCGGGACCTTATTATTACTATTTGATATGCTAATAGTGGGAGTGGAGGTGAGTTGGGAACATTATGTTAAAAGTGCTCAGACTCTATTACGAGAGCATATATTCATACACAACATTAGCTTTTTAAAATCTTACAACACATCAAGTATGGAATGGATTAAACAAACATGCAGCAGCAAGTACAAGAGCAACGAAGTGGAATGACCATTGTTTCATGGAAAGTAAAAGATAGGGGTTTCTAAGGACATGTCGTGATAGGAGGAGGTCAAAGTAGTTTCTTATCCTCAACTCTTCGACGTCACTAAGGGATGTCTATGATGTGTAGTTTGTCCACCGTGTTTGTTAAAATAATTTTACGAAACATTATTTTGCTCATTGAGACATTTCTTTTGTGGAAGGGAAAATGTTTAATATTTAGAAATAACTAGAATGCACATTTTAATCCCAAGGATGAAAACATATTAGTATTTTTAATTTTGAATAAATACTAATGGAGTATTTCAAAATAATATACTTTCGAATCTAGTTTTCCTAAGTTTTAAATAAATAGAGAGAGAAAGCATTGGGTTTGACTCTCACATTGAATAACAGAATCAGACAAGAGTGACATTTATTTAGAAATACTCTCACACTTTATGTTCATGGAACAAGTAAGAGAGTATGGGGTTTATGTGCAAAGTATGTTAAAAAGGTGACATTTATTTGGAAATACTTTCATGCTTTAGGTTTCATGGAACAAAGGAGAGATTGTAAAGTATGCCAAAAGATTTGGAAACACTATCATTATTTATGTTTATGGAATAAATGAGAGAGTGTGGGTGCATATGCAAAGTATGCAAAACGTGAGAGCAAGGTGTTTCAGGCACATTATACACATTTGCATCAGCATAAAAGCCCCCTTAGCTTGTACATGGGTGTGGGTCGGGCTCACAGTTGGCCCCATTTTTACTAGATGTGATCCAAGGGTTTGATTTCTCCATTTAAATATGTTCTTTTTTACACTTGTTTTCTCTCACATTCTCTTTACCTCTCTAGAACTCTCTATTGGTTTTCTCTCTCTAAAAGTCACACCCACTTTCTCTCTCCTCTTTTGAGTTCACTCTGGTACTCTGTAGGCTCGCCCTTTCAGTTCAATGATTGACAAGATTTTTATATTTCCTCGTGTTCTTAGATATCCTGAGGATTGGTTTGCCTGGTATACCTTTTTGCACATTGATCTATATCAATAAGATGGAAACTGCAGTCATGAGAGAATGCTATAGCGTGACTGAAAACATGAAGGTTACACTATCTTATTTTTTTTCTGTTTTTTTTTTCCTTTTTCTTTTTTTAATGTCATCCACGACTATATTCTACAACTCCCATTTCCCCCATACATTTATCAACAAAGCATACTTAAGGGGATTTGGAGATCATCTTTATTCATCACGACAACCAATTTTAAAAAAAAAACCTTAAAAAAAAAGAAGAAGAAGAAAAACTCGCCTTAAAATTTGTATGAATGAGGTCTACGCTCCTAGAAAAAACCATATTGAAGAAGGTCTATTAGGCCTAAAAAGTTCGCACATCATCTCTATTCATCACAACAAATCCACCAACGAAGAAAAAAGGAAAAAAAAGAAGGAACAAGAAGAAGAAGAAAAACCTTACCATAATAGTAGTCCAAATGATGTCTACTCTAAATATTGATGCTTTCGAATTCAAGTTTTGAATTACACCCAGACCAGCTTGGATGTGATTCAAATTCAAAGTTAGAAGATCTATTCAAAATGGGATCCTGTTATTGTTATAACTATTTGTTATTAACGGTGTCGAATTCAAGTTGTGAATTACACCCAGACCAACTTGGATGTGATTTAAATTCAAAGTTAGGAAACCCATTCAAAATGGGATCCTGTCATTGTTATAACTATTTGTTGTTATCTCATCCATTCAATCACGGGTTTGAGAGTTATTTGTATCTATCTTCTATCTTGTACATCCATAAGTGGGATGTTTTGTCTATAATGAAATAGCACGTTTCATATTTAACATGGTATAAGAGCGATGTTAATAAGAGAATCGGGTCATACCCATAAACCCTTTGGCAATATATGCATGTATGAGAAGGGGTCCACGGTTAGAGAGAATTCTGGCGATATAGCCATGGCTCCATGATTAGAGAGAATATTGGCGATGTACCCATGATGACGCATTGCTTCTTTTGAGTGCAAAAGAATTTTAATACTCGTGCCTCTCTCTCTCTCTCTCTCTCTCTCCTCTCTAACCCTCATTCTTTCCTACTATTACAAATAAAAAAGCACTTCAACGTTTGATCTCTCTCTCATGCTTACTCTAATTTCACATGTCCCTTGCAAAGTCCTTGTTATGCACTTCTCTATATTTTTTTCCATTCATCTCATGTTATGAGGATTCCTTTTCATCTTGAAGTTCTTGTAACATTTGGATATGCAAACAAAACCCTAGGGTTCTGAGCAAGCATCTAGCAATTGCAAATCGTAACATTTATGCAATATTTCCTATCTCTTGGGCTATTAGACTTTGCCCACAAAAAACAGTAGCATAAAGTTAGAAAGAGAACATGCAGCATACTCAAACTTCTCTCATGGCATCCGACGACCCCAACAATAATCAACAAGACAATGACTCCATCGCTATTGAGAACAATCGCTTGACAATTGATGGGATTGGAGAAAGCTTTTCTATTGATTACTCCTCACCATACTACCTGCATCCTTCGGATAATTTAAGTATGGTTTTAGTCTCTCAACGACTTATTGGTGATAACTATCCCACTTGAAAGCATGATATTAAAGTGGCACTTGCAGCTAAGAATAAACTATATTTTGTTGATGGAAGTTTGGAGAAACCAGATTCTCCACCTTCCATAGTTATGGCTTCGGAAGGTTGTAGTAACATGATGATTTCATGGCTACTCAGTAGCGTTTCCATTGATATTGACAATAGCGTGAGTTGCACTGCTTCTACCCGTGAGGTGTGGTGAGACCTTGAAGATATGCTCTCTCAAGGAAATGGTTTATGAATCTATGAATTAAAGAGGTCTATAGACACATTTAGACAAGAATAATCGTCGGTATGTGCTTACTACACATCCTTAAAGATGTTGTGGGATGAGTTGGCTTTTTATACAAAGATGTTATCTTGTTCATGTAGAGCAAGTAAAGAATTGATGGCTCATCTACAATCAGAACATGTATATCACTTTCTCATGGGGCTAAATGAGACTTTTGGAACTCTAAAGACCCAGATTCTGATCATGGAACCCACACCAAACATCAATAAGGTTTATTCTTTACTCTAACAAGAAGAAAGTTAAAGAAACATCCAAGTTACTAGTGCTTCTGCTAGAGAAGTTGCTGCTCTAAAAGGTTCGTGTGCTCATCCACCTTAAAATCCATGAACATTTGGTCGTGGAAAATAAAAATCTACCTATGCTCACAGTGGTGGAATAGGCCATAACCACAGTAAATCTTTTGAGTTGCATCAGTACCCAAAATCTCGTTTGGCCGTTGCTTCACGTGTTGGAGCCTCTAAAGTAGCTGCTGTTACAACACTTTTTGTTGACTTTGCTATTGATTTTGCTCCTTCCCCTTCAAGTGGGGTTGAATCTCCACTTCTACAACTCACCCCCAATCAATATCAACGACTTTTATCAATCTTAAACACTAATGGACAACCCTCAACAACAAACTTTGCACGTATACAACATTGTATATGCAATCCACTCTCCACTTACCTCTTGGGTCATTGATTCAGGTGCTTCTAACCACTTTACACCCGCCTTATCTTTGCTTTGTCATGCTACTGAAAAGGCAAATGCTAAACACGTATGTCTTCCAAATGGTACTAACATACCTGTTACTCATATTAGAAAGTCCATTCTTTCTTTTACTTTTACATTAGATGGTGTTCTTTGTGTGCCATCTTTCAATTTTAATCTTATTTCCATCCGTAAGTTAAGTACTTCATTAACCTGTGCTACAATTTTTTTCCAACATTTTGTGTCTTCCAGGACCTGAAAACGAAGAAGTTGATTGGACTGGGTGAGATGAGAGATGGGTTGTATCACTACGTTCAACCACCTAGAAATAAACAAGTTGCTCTTCTTGCACATCATGGTGCAAACTTTGAACTTTGGCATTGAAGACTAGGACATCTATCCCAACATAGTTTGGCTAGTTTACCTTTATCTCATTTAGATATTTTTTCATGTTCTGTTGTACCTTGCGATGTATACATTTTGGCTAAACAAACATGTTTCCCATTTACTTTTAGTTTGAATAAATGCTCTTCTCCTTTTGAACTTATTCACTGTGACATTTGAGGAGATTATTCGACCCCTTCTCATTTAGGTGCTCATTATGTTCTTACCATTGTAGATGATTTCTCTAGATGTACTTGGATATACTTAATGGAATTCAAATATGAAACATATCCTTTTATGAAGAACTTTCTTGTCATGGTAAGAACTCAGTTCCACTATCATGTCAAACAAGTTAGAACAGACGATGGCACTGAATTCTTATCTAATTCCATGCAAACTCTTTTTCATGAGTAATGCATATTACACTAACGAACTTGTGTGCAAACTCCATAGTACAATGGTGTTGCGGAACGCAAGCACCACCACATTTTGGAGGTAGCATTGATCTTGCGTTTCCAAGCTCATTTACCAATTTGTTTTTTAGGAGAATGTATTCTAACGGTTGTATACTTGATATTCTGACTGCCTACTCATATTCTTTCGGGAAGAACTCTATATGAAATGTTTATTCGATGCAAGCCCAAATATGACCACCTTCGTGTTTTCGGATGTCTATACTATGCCCATAACAGTGACATTCAAAGACACAAGTTCGACCCTCGGGCAAAATGTTGTATTTTTGTTGGTTATCCACTTGGACAATGAGGGTACCGGATGTATGATTTTAGTTCTACCATAATTTTCACTAGTAGGGATGTGATCTTTTATGAAAATGCTTTTTGTTTTCAAACCATAATCCCTCTCCCTTTGATGACTAACAACCATCCGATAATAGTATTCCCTTACCTACCCCCTCACCACCATCACCTAATAACTTGCTGCCTTCCATACGATGCTCCCAGTAAACATCTCACAAACCAACATATCTTAATGACTATGTTTGTAGTTCATCTTGGGACAACGTGCCTACTTTCTCGTCTCACAGTTCTAAACAGTCTTTTCCAGGGCTAGTTGCCCTAGGTAAACCCTACCATGTTGCCCCTACCTTTTGATGATGTTTATTCTGCTCCTCATCAATTTTATTTGACTAGTATCTCTTCTTATATGAACTTTCTAGTTTTAAACAAGCCATCCAACAACCTCATTAGAGAAATGTTATGGTCGCAGAACTTCAAGCCCTTGAAGAAAACAAAACCTGGACCCTACAGCCCTTACCACCTGGTAAGCGCCCAATTGGTAGCAAATGGGTTTATAAGGTTAAGTTCCGTGTTGATGGATCTATAGAAAGATACAATGCACGTTTGACTGCCAAAGGATATACACAAACTGCAAGACTCGATTATTATATGACTTTTGCACCTATCGCCAAGCTAGTTACCATGCTATGTTTACCTGCCATTACCTCTGTAAGGAATTAGCCTTTACACCAATTGGATGTTAACAACACTATGCGTGGAGACTTATGTGAGGAACATGATTCCTCCACCTGGTAATACTCGAAAGGGCGAGAAGCTCATTTGTAAACTTTGCAAATCTTTATATGGCCTCAAACATGCTTCTCGTCAATGGTTTCACAAGTTCTCCACTGCTTTCAAGGCAACCAGTTTCAAGCAATCCTTGCTGATTATTCTTTATTTACCCATCCCAATGATCACCACTTTATCGTAATACTTGTTTATGTGGATGATGTGATTGTTACTGGCGATGAAATCCACTCAATCAATCGTTTGAAATCCTACTTAGATTCGAATTTCACATCAAGGATTTGGGGCAGCTCAAATATTTTCTTGGTATTGAGCTTGCCCACTCAGCTAAGGGCATTTCCATTAGCCAACGAAAATATATTTTGGACATTTTGAAAGAAATTGGTTTTCTTGGATCCAAACTAGTCTGATTCCCAATGGAGCAAAATCTTCGGCTAAAGGTGGATGATGGTGTTGTTTTAGCCGATCTTGGTTCTTATAGGCGTCTTGTGGGACGACTCATTTATTTGACGATTACACGCCCTGATATCACTTACTCAGTACACGTGCTTAGCCAATTCATGTAGGCACCTCTCAAGCCCCATCTTGATGGGGCTCAATGAGTTCTATGATATTTGGAGGCCACTCTAAGGCAAGGCATTATGCTTCCATCTGTAAGTGACTTAAAAAGATCACGGCCTACTCTGACGTAGATTGGGCAAGTTGTCCCATGACTCGTTATCCTACTACTGAGTATTTACTTTTTTAGGCGCAAGTTCCATCTCTTGGCGCACTAAGAAGCAAACTACTGTGGCACGTTCTTCGGCTGAGGCTGTATATCGGTCTATGGCCACCTCTTCTTGTGAGTTGACATGGCTTAAGTTTCTCCTTGCTGATCTTGGAGTTTCTCACTCTCGCCCTATGCATCTCAATTGTGAGAACCAAGCTGCTTTCCTATCTTACATGAACGTACCAAGCACATAGAATTGGACTACTATCTTATTAGGGAAAAGATACAATCCAGCCTAGTCTCCACTTCGTACGCGCCATCACGATTACAACTTGCATATTTTTTGACCAAGCCCCTTGGATGTGCACAATTTCATTTGTTGTTGTCCAAGCTGGGTGTTATGTGTCTTCATGTACTAGCTTGAGGGGGAGTATTGACGGTTTTGAATTAAAGTTTTGAATTACACCCGGACTAGCTTAGATGTGATTTCAAATTCAAAGTTAGAAGACCCATTCAAAATGAGATCCTGTTATTGTTATAACTATTTGTTGTTATCTCATCCCTTCAATCATGGGTTTGAGAATTATTTGTATTTATCTTTTATCTTGTACATCTATAAGTGGGATGTTTTGTCCATAAGGAAATAGCACTTTTCACATTTACCCTAAAAGATGAATGCACTCTGCCCATTTGATGGCAACTTATCAAGGTTTTCTAGGAACCGGTATTCGACTAGTTGAGCGAGTATGCTCAGATCTCTGAATTGGCTGTCATCCTAGGGGATCTTAAACAAAGTTAAAAAAAGATATAAAAAATCAAAAAAAGAAAAGAAAATAAGAAATCTACTTGTAACATGTTCTTTTATGTGTCTATTATTTTATCAAATATTGGAAAGTATTTCGGCCATAAATACTTATTTTTACATTTCTCATCTTTTTTTGATTATTTTAAAAATATAGCTACCACAAATTGATTTTTCACAATCTATTTTTTACTACTTTTTTTAACCTCATTTAGAATTTTTTTTTTAATCTTACTTTAATAGGAAATATACTTTTTGGATTTTTTTTTTTTTAATTCATTTTTTGCTTGGCCGGTACATCAGTTATAGGTTACTTGGACTTGGCTCATGGCCTGTTTCTGCAGCCTGTTCGTGCAATCGAACACTGTTAGGAACTCAAGCAACTTTTTAAAGAAATTGTTCATTAATATTTTGCTAATATTAGGGTAAAAGAATACTCATGGATCCCTGGTCTGCAGAGTAAATGTAAAATCTACTCTTCCCAAAGGGCTAGAAATGCAATATGTGAGGCCTTCTAAGGAAATGCATTTTGAGAAGTCTTACTAGGATTTTTGGTTCCAATACTATTTTATGTTTTTGACAAAAGCAATATTCTCATTGGGGATGGTACCCAACGAGATACACACACTATAAAGGGTGTGTCGTTATATTTTACTTTCAAACAATTTATTAGCTTATATTTTTTTAACTATGGTCAGAGATATAATGTTAAATAGTTGATCTTTTATATGTATTTTGACAGCTTTTTCCATGAAGTTTATTAACGATTTTAAGGCACATTTTTTTTTATTTTTCTATGGTAGCAGTTCTCTAGTGCTTGAGGAAGTTTATTCACCATAAGTTTCACACCCAAATAGATAGAACGGTTTTCCTAAAACAATACGAGGAAAAAAAGTTGGGAAAGCTTTTCTAGTTCCCATAATAATTAGGGAAAAATATAAAAAACCTCATAATCAATACTTTTTAGCCATCCTCCCTCGTAACACTTTTGATACCATGCTATTAACCCTAACATAAATTTTTTTTACAACCACCACTCAACTAAAAAAATGAGTTTTTAACCAAAATACCCCCAATTTTAACCCATGATTTCAAAACTAACGCTCAACATGTGTAGGTTTGGCAAAAATCTAGCATAACTTGAATACAGAGCTGGTCTCAAATTGTATTGGTCTGGCATTTTGTACCTGACCGGCTTAGAGATAGAAAGTGGAAAATGTAACATGAGTATTTTGGTCTAAAAAAGCCTAATTTTTTACTTTAAATTATGTTTGCAAACATAAAAAGCTTTAAGCTTAGGAGTATGATTTACAAAATATTGGGAGATGACATGCCTAGAAATAAGTCAATTGGGATATCTATAATTTTCCTTAATAATTACCACTTCTCAAGAAAAATAAGCAAAAAAAGCAACAATTCAAATGGCAAAAACTTTCTCATAGAGGTTTTTACTGCGCATTGACACCATAGTGTGTACGTTGGGGGATTAAGTGACTAGATGGCTTGTTTGGATGGACTCAATTTGCATGAGGGTTGTTTGTTTTTGAGTAATTTAGTATGGTTACAAAAAATAGGAAAA
Organism: Amborella trichopoda; assembly: GCF_000471905.2. The sequence continues at coordinate 1,831,925 of NW_006500065.1, forward strand.
TATAAAATGGGTCAATTTTGATTAAAAGTTATATGAAAAATTGGTCAATTTGTATTTTTTGTTCTTATTTTTAAATTGTCATTTACTTCGAGTATGATTTATTATTTATTAGTTTGTTCGTTGGTAGGGCTTAGTTCCATAGCGGTATGAGGATGGTGAACTCAGATCGCTATAGAAATTAGCCTTGAATCGGTTTTAAAGCGACATAAGGTCTCTATCCTCGTACTGCTGGTTGTTTTTTTTTTTTTTTGGAAGAAAAGAACGTTACGAGGTGGAGACTTTGGATTACTCTCTAGACTGAGCTAGGGGAGCCCTACTAACAAAAACGAAAAACATTAAAACAATAAAAAATTATGGATGAGGTTGATCGACCTTTTATAAAAAAAATTAGCCCATTTCGTATTCTCCTAATGTTTTGTGTCCGTACGTCAATTACGCCACGCCCTTTTTCCCAAAAGCTGTTGGCGTGACTGCGATTTACAGGTCCGGCAGGAGGCATGGCAGGCCTTCACATTCTCAACAACGATCTTCAACTTCACTCTCTTATCTGCGGCGGCGGCGACGGCGACGGCGACGGCGACGGCACTTGTGCAGCAACTTGCAACGGGTACTTCATGAATGGTGAGCAGCAGCCCCCTGTTTCTGAGGGCAGAGGGTTTAATGGAGGTGGCTCCTCCTCCTCCTCCTCCGCCCCTGTATTGTGTTATTGTGGAACAGCGCGACCTGCCCCTTATCCTTCTGAAAATATAAAGCATTATCTTTCTTCTTCTTTACTACCGGCTGCTTTGGGTTGCTACCCTTCTACTGCTGAGAACTCTGAGGGAGCGAAGATTGTTTCTTTGGAGAGGGGAGCAGAGGGTGTGGCTGAGATATTGGCGGAGTTGCAGAGGGAGCGGCAGAAGAATGTGGAGCTAATGGAGAGGATATCGTTGTTGGAGGCTTTAGTTAATGACTTTAAATAGAAACAAGTAAGAAATCCTCTCCCTCACCCCATCCCAGTTCTCTCTTCTCTTTCAAATGTCCACTTTGTCTCTTTATTTCCCTGAAATATGGCATTTAAGTTCTTCTCTCTGAGTTTGCCAGGACAATGACATTTAACTTTGCCTATCTGTACATGACATTTAACTCTCTGTGTATCTATCTATCTATTTATCAATTTATTTATGTCTGTCTCTCATTCAATCAAGAAAATTAGTTTCCAAGCGGCGAATGCTTGTGTTTTTTCTGTTGATATTATTGATGCAGGCATAAGGAAAATGGCTTTGGGTGATCGTTTACTTTGTTCACCTGTATATTGTCATGCCATTAGTCATTTGTGAATGAAGCTGATCATCATCATCGTTATCATCTAGGCCTTATTCCAACAATTTGGGATTGGCTACACGAATCTTGTTCCACCATTCTATTTATCAAAGGAACACCTTATCATGAATATATAACATTAGTTTATGATTCATGGAAAGATGGAGCAAAGTTTTATGCTGGCTGCTAACCCAATACAACCCTCCTCTTTTCTCTGGGCTTGGGACTGGCATGAGAGGCTTGGGAGGAGTTAGATTAGTGAATTGTGCTGATAGTATGGTATTAAATTTGGCTGTCTAGTATTTGATTTATTTCCACACAGTACAAATTACCTGTTGATGTAGTTGCTTATTTTGAGTAGTAGAGTTGACACTGTGGTCATGTACCATTTATTAGGCATATGAGAGAGTCTATTTCAATAGATTTTTAGGATTTTGAATTGTCTATGACTTGGTGCAGATACTTGATGTTCCTTAACTGAAATATATTACTACTAACTTTTGAATAATAAATACGGCAAATCCGGCGGCCTAGATCAAAATAGACATGCTATGTTAGGAAATCCATGGTGTAAAATCGTATGTGCGTTTGTCTTTGTCCATTAACAAATTGCCAAAGGGGAATATGTTAGTATTAAATGACTTTTGGTGCTCATTTATGACTATCTTGAATCAGGTTGAAGTAGTAACTTCCACATGATTTATTTGCTGTTATGATTACTAATTACCAAGGGTTGGAAAACATGCACTTGGATCAGGACTTCAAACCAAGTAATGTTTGACAGACTTGGCCTAATCTATCAGAGTCAGCAGAGTCCAAAAGAAAAATATAATAAAATATTGGGAACTGGGCTGACTCGGCCAGTTCCCATCTGTTTGCCTCAAACTGGGCAAAATGTTGCACCCGAGTAACTCTGGTGATTTCGAGCCATGTCTTCCCACAATGATAATAAAAAATGGTTATTAACGTATTTACCTTGGAAATGCTACCAGAAAAAATTGCAACCCTTGTATTTCTTCCACAGCATTGCAGCTCAATTCAGGTCCTGTACTCATGTAAATAATTATGTCATAACCATTTCCTATTGAGATTGTAGTGACCATTGAATTGGGAGAGTGGGAGGTCCTGTCTGATCATTCTTGTAACTGTAAATTAGAAAAGAGAAGAACAATGTAATAATTCTCTGCTTCCTTTCTTCTTGTCCTTTTCAAACCCCTTTTTTTTTAGAGAAAAAGTTAACATTGTATTGCTGTAAGGATCCTTTTCAAACCGATTTAACTTAACCGATGCTACTTTCCTTTGGTTCATCTTCGACCAAAAGGCATGTTTCTGTCAGTACCAGACAAATATTCCCATCTCCTTTGGCCTTAATAACACTAGAATAAACAATATGCCTAACTATTGATATGTACCATGTGCATCAGTCAACGTGAACAAACTTAGTTGGCATTTCTGCTTCTTGTTCCTCATACTTGCTCATTTGGCATACAATATTGTAACCTGCACAAATTCCTCTGTGAATGATGCTAATGCACTGCCCAACTGGAATTTTGATTTTATCTAATGTTTAAAAGCTCAGACCAAGACATGCATCATGGAAGCTAACTCCTATATTACTTGAAGACATATCGTGCGACATGCTTCAGAGTTCAAACACACTAGTAATGGTGAAATATTAAATGTTCAAGTTTTGGAAGCTCCTGTAGGTGTATGAGCTGACAACAACAACAAAACCAATAGTTTTCCTTCTGCTTTTATTGTCAAACTATTTCTTCGATTCTATATAAGTAGTCTTCCATTATATGTAGTTTTGCTGTTTCTTCATTTTTTAAATTTATTTCATTATGATATTCATGTGATTACGTTTTATCATTTGCCCCATAAGTTTTTGTATATAAGTTGTTCTAGTCCTCTTTCCATTTAATCCTTGTTATTGTTCACATGAATTATGTGATACAACTCAACACCGAGTTAGCACATAATGTGGGAGCTAGGACTGATACCAATGATAGTTGCACTCAATAAAAAAAAAAAAAAAAAAAAAAAGGTAACCAAGAGTTTCACCAAATCCCATATTTAAGCAGGCATTAGATTTGACCCTTGACCAATCTCGTTAGTTTTGTTTAAAGTTTTACACAATCCCACTCCATAAAGACTTAGATAAAACAATATGACATGCTCTCTTCCCTTTAGCTTGCCTGGACCCCTTGCATCTATCCCAATCATTTGAAGCGAACGCAAATTGCAATTGGTTTCTCTTCTTCATTATGCTCTATAAAGTTAGGAAGATGTGACAACCTTGTGAGCCCAAGCCTCACAATATCCCTCTTCTCAATGAACTTGCATATCACGCTAATGATAAGGGTGTGACTGTAGATGAACACTGTCATGGCCTCAGCCTTATCAAGTGCCTCCTTTACCCTTGGCATTTCAACAATAGCCTTAATTGTGAGCTTCTTGTAGAGTGTTCTTCATCAGAAATTAGCATTAGACGGATTGGCAGTAGCTTTCTTACTACCTGATGACGTGCTCCACCTCCTCAGTACTCTCATAAACCAAAGAAAAAATAGAAAGTGCATTGTGAATATCATCAGATGCATCAATAGACATCGTCCCTAAAGGAAAATTCATTATATGGGGTTGGGGCCTTAACCCTGGCCCAAATTGGCCACTTTTCGCCATTATTGGATGAAAGCCGTTGAAGTGAGAAGCATCGAAAGCAATTCCCACTTGATATATCCAATGACCAATATATTGATTTACTCGGGCTTGGTCTTTCTTCTTAAACCTAGTTTCATTTTTACTTGCTTCTTCCCTTTCTCTATTGCAGCCTTGGACTCGGAGGGGCAGGAGAGAGGGGTGGTTAAATGACATCCCCAGGCCTCTTCATATGAGGCTTCTTAAACCCAATTCCTCTCTTAGAACTTTATGAGGAACTCACATTAGTCTTCCCTTCAACATCATCTTCCTCGGTACCACCAAATATATTCAAGTCCGCCTTGAACTCTATAATGCTTGCCTCACTTGCCACCTTTTTATTTTTTTTGGCATCCAAAATCCAAATTTCAAAAATAAAAAAAAAAAGGAAAAAGAAGAAGAAGATGACAAGGAGAAAAAAAGAAGGTAAGAATAGAAAAATGATTGTTTACTGAACATTTTTGTGGTTTTGGGGGGTTTCTTTCTCTGGCTTCACTCTCGATTCTGGTACCTATACTACTATCTCCCCTCTCTCCCCTACTTTCTTCATCTCTATCATCTCTCCACTCTCTTCCTCTCTCTCCCATACCTTCTCTTCACTCTCTTCCTCTCGTCCACACTATCCCATAGTCTCTCCCCTTCCTCCCTTTCCCATACTCTCTTCCCTTCCTCTCTTTTTGCATCCTTTTGCAGCACACAATCCCTTCCTCCTTTCTCTCTTTTTCTTTATCTTTTTGAAGCTTGTCTCTTAGGGTTTGTCCAAGTGTATGGGAGATGTGTCCATGCTAATGAAGGTTTGAAGTTATTCAAGTTGTCTCAGCTTTTTCTCTCGGGGCTCGGCCGTTTGCTCTCCTGAGGATTCGACAATCATTTTCTTAGGCCTTTCGAAGACCCAGTCGTCAAGGCTCGCCTCTGCAGTTACCATCTTCTGTTCTTTGCAAATCCAACCTTAATCGGTTTCTCGCAATCCACTCTCTTCAAGGCAGATCTTCGTCACCTTCTTCCTTCTCCTCCTCTCCCTCTCCTATATTTCAATTTTTTGCTATTCCCTCTTGTAGCTTCGATGTTATTTGTACTTCGTATTTTATTTTTTGGGTTTATTTGTATTCTTTGCTTCTCTCCCCGTACTCTTAGCACCCTCCTTGTTGGTCACAGTTTTACCACTTGTGTTGTAATTCGTTTTGCTTTAATTAATAAGTTAGCCAGTTTCAAGAAAACAAAATCCAAAATAGTCGAGCATCTTCCTTCTACATCTATCTAAGTATCTTCACTTTGGACAACATCCCCCTTCATACCGGCAAGGCATTTTTTTTTAAATGTATTTGTCCTCGCATTTGTATCTTGGTTACAAAAATTGTACAAAACTTTGTTTCAATTGTTTTTATTTGGGCGCAAACCAGTTTTGCCTCCTGGATCCCCCATCCTATTTAAACCCGAAGAAGACATTTCAAAAGAAGGAAAGGTATCAAAATTCATAGATATTTATCTTTTTTGCCCAATCTTTGATCCTCGATGTTTCAGATGGATATTGAGCTCTAATTCATAAAAGAACCCTCTTATAACGTTGCTTGATGATTCACAACGAATCCTATGCAAAATATGTTAGATTCCAGAAGAGGTTTTGTATTATTTGAATTTTTCAATAGCAAAAAAAAAAAGAGGAAGAAAAATATTCAAACTTCTTGAATTTTTGAAGATTTTTTTCTCTCAATCCCTAAAAATGAATGGTGTGCGAGAGAGAGAGAGAGAGAGAGAGAGAGAGAGAGAGAGAGAGAGTA